>OY755235.1:60825126-61425126 GCA_963576725.1 Azorinus chamasolen | reverse complement strand
TTGACGGACAAGGCGATTCCTATATAGAAGGGGGAAAGAGAAATTTTGACTAAAATTCAGATATCATACCAAATTAAGCAAGTTGGCTTGCTTTACATATACAGATAATTCACCCTCCCATAAAAAAGTTCAATTTTCAAGAAAGTGGGGTGAATCCTCCCGTCCCCCTTGAATAGACACTGCAAAGTAGTTAATATTCATGATGTCATTATCATGTCTTACATGAACATTCCATATGGTAAAGGGTTAACCCTTTCCCTGATATAAACATGTTTTCACTCATCTGCAAACAGACAGAGTAGACCCAGATCAGACGGCTCCTATAGAAGCCGTCTGACCAGGGTCTGCTCTGTTTGCTAATGGAATTTGATGTTTCTATACTTTCTAAAATGGCTACAATGTTCCACCTTCCATATTTCATTATAACCATTTTCCTTCCATATTTCCTTATAACTATTTTGTCCATAAATAGTCAGTAGGTATTGAAATTTGTAACTAGAGGTTTTTATCACAAAAAGGTGTGAAAAAATTACAAGGGGCAATAACTCCAATATTAGTGAAGCCAGAGTTGTGGACCTTGTGCATGACACTTCCTCTCATTATGCTCTTTACATATATGAAGTTTCAACCAACTGGCATCAGGCATATTGAAGTTATCGTCCAGACAAGAAAGTGTGACAGACAGACGGACAAACAGACAGACAGACAACTCTCACGAAAACAATGTCCCCCCATATAAATAGGGTTAAATTACAAATCAGCATCAGAAATCCTTGTCTAATTCTGGCCAGACCAGAATGATCATAGAGCTTTTGATGTGTCAGTGTGTTGACTAGAGTTACCCGAGACGTGAGTAATAGTTTTTAACCCTTTCCTTCTTATAAGTGCATTTTCACGTATTTGCAAACAGATTAGACCCAGATCAGATGGCTCCAACAGGATTCATCTGATCAGGGTCTGCTCTGTTCGCTTTTGACATGATATCAATCTGATTCAGTTTTTGCCAAAGGAAAACATTTCATTGAAAGGTTTACATTATAAAACCTCAGTCATAAATATTCATGATGTCATAATTTCCTACATGAATATTGAGAAAGGGGTAAACATAAGCACCATGAATCCAACAAATCCCAAACTTGATCCTTATTTTATGGGATTCTTTCAAGATCAGTCAGTACCTAATCTTATTGCTGTCAATATTTTACTGATATTTGTTTTGAAGAACATGTTGAATTCTCATTAAAAATTTCAACAAATCAAATAGTTTAGCCTCTTTTTTTTTTATCAATATTGTGACAAACATCCATTGTATAAATATGATCACATTTTTGAGACTTTTTGTGACCAGAGACTTTCGATCTCAACTGATTACTGATTAATTTTCAGAGGTTTAGAGTCAACTGAGAATTGGAGCTAATGATAACCTTTTAATTCCTTTCTTATTGTTGCAACTCACCTGTTTTTCCTTATTGACCTCGCAGTACATTCTAACAGACTAGGCACATCAACTGATTCTGCTGAAACTTGGCACTCCTCCGAAATTACAAAACTGTTTCCGAATAAATCAACAGTCTCTAGTCTCAGTTTTAAGAAACTCGCTGGCAGCATTCTCAACCTGTTGTTACTGATGGAGAGAAATTTCAATTTCTGCAATCTCCCAACTGTAGGAGGCAAAACTTCCAATAAATTGTTGTCAAGTCTCAGACTAACTAAATTAAATAATTCGCAGATCTGTAGGGGAAGGATATTAATTTTGTTGTCACTAAGATCAAGAGAGCTGAGAGTTTTCTGGAGAGATTCTTGAAGACAAAGCTTTGGTGTAAGGTGTGTGAGATTGTTATGAGTCATCTTAAGTTCACACAATTCTGGAATTTTGGCAATTTCCTCTGGAATGACCTCAATAAGGTTGTGGCTGAGATTCAGACAAAGAAGTCTCTTCAGATTGAATATTCTTGAATCAATCCTCTTCATTTTACATTCTGATACCTGAAAGAATAACATTGATCACAGAATATAACAGTGATATCTGGAAAGTTGCTGGTCAGGACAGATTTTTTAATTCTGTGACAGGTTCGTACTACAGAATTTGAAGGGAACTAATCAAAATTATGAGTTTATCTGCTAAAAGTAATGCTTACATTTCATAATTGTGACATCATACATATGTCAAGGGATAATATTCCCAGTCAGTCACTCATTTTCACAGCTAACCACTCAACCATGTAATATTAATAAGACGTTTTAGGTATGCTACTCTTTCATTCATTTCTTATGCACCAAGCTGTTGTAGTAATAACCTGCCTTGTACCTGGTAACAAATATTCCATGGAAAAGCAGTTAAACACCACTTTAGTATCTTTGCTTAGTAACTGAATATAAAACGAACCATTTATGTTTACTCGAAATTACATCCTTTATTAAGGCAGCAAATTCACTGAAAAATTCCATAAGCGATAATTGATTTTACTCATTTTAAGATTATCTATAAACCAAAGGTTTTGGACATAATAATCCCCAAGCAAACAGGGCAGATTTTGATCAGATGGCTCCTAAAGAACCATCTGATTTGGGTCTATTTTGTTTGCAAATGCATCAAAAGGTGCCTCTATCATGTAAAGGGTTAACCTGGACAGGTTTCTGAGACATAAAAGTACTCTGTATCTCATATGGATCTGAACTAGTTACAAAAGTAAACATGTATTCCCAAGTTGCATGCATGCTAAAGGTCCATATGGATGTTCATAAAAAGGTAAAAAAAATCTCTACAGACAGTAAGCCAATGTCACAGTGTACCTGTAGTGCCTCTAGAGAGCTGGGAAAGTTTGTGGTGAGGGGATACTCCTTTCTACTCAGTATGACGAGGTTGGTCTTTGGCTTCTCCACATTTTTGTTTGAAGCCGGTGCCAGAGATGACAGTTTGATGTTGTCCAGACTCTTTCCCTGCACTGCCAGGCGTAAAACTGATAGGAAACTCTTTAGCTGTATAACATCAGCCTGGCAAATACAGTAAACTCATGGCACCAACAAATTGACAAGGACACAAAAGTCAGGGGTAAATGAACTTTGCTATGATACCCAACTTCCCTAGAATTCGGACAAAGGCAAATAGTGCAGACCAAAATCAAATAGCTCTTGAAGGAGTAGTTTGATCAGGGTCTGCACTATTTGCTATGTCAATCTAATTTAATGTTATAAAAATGCTGTCAAATTCAATTGTTCAGCTTACCAAAATGGTGGAAGGGGGAGACTGGGTAGCATAGTACTTAGGATAATTAGGCTATATAAAGAACTGTTATCAATATATAATATTTGACAATCCCACCTTTTTCAGCCATATTATCTTATATTCAAATACCAGTCTGATTTGGACCATTTCCATTTTAAAAACTGCCTTTTCATTACACCCAGATCTGACCAGCTCCTATAGGAGCTCTGAGCAGTCTGATCTGGGTCTGCTCTGTTTGCTTGTAAGTTACGGACCTTACCATCTACTGCTTGGTAATAAACGTCCTTACATTTCTAATGCAAGAAATTAATAAATATTTATCATAGGTGGTGTCTTGCATGAATAATCATCAATTATGAAGTTGTGTCTTGCACATGAATAATCAATTATTAGGCAGTGTCTTGCATGATTAATCATCATTTATTTATGCAGCGTCTTGCATGATTAATCAATTATTAGGCAGTGTCTTGCATGACTAATCATCATTTATTAGGCAGTGTCTTGCATGATAATTCATCAATTATTAGGTGATGTCTTGCATGAATAGTCATCAATTAAAGAGTTACAGTAAAACCGTTCTAAACCAGAATTCTAAAAGAGCTGAATTTAGACACTTTTAAGCAGGTTGCTGCTAAATGCATGTTGAAAATCATGCTTTCTGCATGATTTTCACCATGCATTAAGCTGCCATTTTACTCCATGTCACCGCTATTTATACTAAATTGAATGTCCGGTTTAGAGCAGTTTTACTGTATAAAATTATCTACTTTGTCTTATTTAGAACATTTCCCCCCAAATTAGGACTATTTTATAAAGAACAAGAAATATGGCTAAGCCACAAAACCATGTTTTCAATGGCCCATTTTTAAGTACATGTATATGATATTTCTTAACTAAATTCTATTTTTAGTATCAGTGACTGTGACTTTAGACAACCCACAATTCAATTCACAGTGTAGTTTCCATGCAAGCATTCTGAACATAAGTACTTAGCAAAATTAGTTTGTTCTAACTAATGTTATTAAACTCATTCATGTAATATCAGCGTCCTTGATCCTGAATCTAGACCCATTTCCCAATGTAATATCAAGCTTCGCCTCAATGCAAACTATCTGTACATAAAATTTGATCACAAAGTGTCAATACTAACTACAGTTATTGAGTGTCGTAAGAGTGACCTTGATCTTTACCCTAGACACAACTGATATATTATAATCTCTCTCTTTATTCAAGTTATTGTACAACAAATTTGGTCATAATTATCAACAATGATTCTACTTTTAGTAATAGTGACCTTGACACCATACTCTACAGAATGGCACAGGTGCATTCCCAAGCACCATCTCCATACATGCTATCTGCATACACACATGTAGAGTGGTTAACAGATTTGTCATTTCTTGTAGCTGTGTCAATGATCATCCCCAAAATGAAGTCCAAAGCTTGGTCTCTATTCTAGCTGTAATCCCAAGCTCTATCTTTAATGAAGTTATTTGTTCACAAAATTGGTCAGATGTTTTTTTCAAATTAAAGTTTTTGAGTGGAAATGGATTGACCTTAAACAAGTGAAAAAAGATGATTCCAAAGCTTTATCTCTATGCACATTATTTGAACATCTAAATCTCATTACAATACATTGTATGTCTTTCCTAACTAAAGTTGTTGACTGGAAACATATTTTTAAGGCAAAAGTGACTTTGACCCTGAACCTCTACCCCATCTTGATGCAGTTGATATAAGTTTTGTCTCTCTTTGAGCAATTTGCACAACAAATTAGGTCATAATGGGTTAACCCTAACTGAAGTAACTACAGTAAGTGGTAATAGATTTTTCTATTTTTTAGAAACAGTGACCTTGACACAAATCCGTCAAGTGGCCATCTCCAGCTTTGTCTTCATGGAGGCTTTCTGCAGACCCACACTCATCACAACTTTAATTATTGAGTGGTAATAGATTTTCTAGTAATAGTTATACTGCAATAGTGCACCCATCCACACCCAAACACCTTGACCGAGAGCCAAGCCCCAACCCTCGATGCAATTCTAAGCTGTCCAAATGCAAGCTATCTACATGTATATTGAAAGTTTGATTAAAAAATTTGTCAATCTAAAGTAATGTTATTGAGCTTAAGGAGTAAGGTACTCATCGTCTGCATCAGACACTTCCGGAGTCTCATCACTCATCAACACGACAGGACATAGACCAGTACTACGACCTTCTACAGTGATAGTAATCAATATCTAATCTGTGCAGTAACTCCCTGTAGCTTACAGCTCTAGACCTGGCAATCACTCACACTAATTGGCTAAATTGGTCTAAATCAATGTTCCCCCAACAGAAGTACAGCAGAACAAATAACTGGTAGAAATGCTGTTAAAGTTACAAACACTATGACTTGTGTATTTACCCAAGAATTTGGTCCACAAGACAAACTGATAATGGAAAAGTTAAAGGCACATATTTTGTTTCTATTGTTTAATTGGTTTGAAATTGGATTTCAAATGTGTTACTCTGTTTCTTTACTAACTGATCAATAAAATGCAAGTGAAAATTAAACACTGAACTATATTGGACTCATTGGAGACTATCCAAATACTGAAAGTATGTAAACAAAGAGACTCGCTCCTTTACACCATGAATACCCTTTTTCATGCCTTTGCAAACAGAGGAGACCAAGATCATACGGCTCTTGTAGGAGCCGTCTAATAATGATCTGCTCTGTTTGTTTATCATAACGTAGAGATCTGGGTCCATGCTTATAAAACTTTTAGTTGAGTCTGAGTCCGTTCTCAAGTTTTTGATTGGTCAGATTTGAGCCTTTGGCTCAAATCTGACCAATCAAAAGCTTGAGAACTCAAATCTGACCAATCAAAAGCTTGAGAACGAACTCAGACTCAACTAAAAAAGCTTTATAAGCATGGACCCTGATTGTACAGTGTCTGTCATGATAAATCAATTCCCTGTCCATAGTGACTTTATAAAAGCTCAGTTAATTAATATCCATGATGTCATTACTTTTGGCATGAATAGCCATGGAGTAAAGGGTTACATGCAACAGGTTTGAAATTTAGGACAAACTTGTGACAACCTGCACAAACAATTGTGTCTAGATGAAACCTTGCGTCATACTGGGATACAGACTGTTTGACAAACTGACACTGGAATGCAATAGAAATGGAAGACTACTTTGAGAACTGAATCAGATCATCACAGTAACTTTACCGTAAACCTTACCCTGCTATGAAAAAATAATTTCTGCTCAAATTTGGACCTGGTGCAATTTCGATCACTTCCCATTTGGTCAAGCTTTTGAGAAATTATTGACCGAGTGTCAAACAGTTTGGATCTTGATGATGTGGTGTCTCATTAGGATCCAAACTGTTTGCAGATTCAAGTCATGTCGTGAATAGAGGAATAAGGATTAATAAAATTTTGTTGAAAGGAATAGTTTAACCCGTTACTCCATGAATATTTATGTAAGAAATAATGATGTCATGAATATTAATTAGATTGATTAATAATAATAGCACAGGGACACATGAACTTTTAGCACTGACAGAAACTGTAGAATCAGATCTATATTGTATCATTAGTAAACAGAGCAGACCCTGATCAGACAGCTCCTATAGGAGCCATCTGATCTGGATCTACTCTGTTTGCAAAGGTGTCGAAAGGCGTAATATAGTGGAAAGGGTTAATAATAATGTCATATTTCATTACAGCTTTTTGAATCGTGTTCTTTGGGTTACTCTGTGTTTCATCTAATGTGAGTTAGGTCAAGGATAGAGGGATATAGGTTGATGCCTCATCATGATCCTGTCCAACACTCTGCTCACATCTTTGAAAGGAGGGGTAAATAGGATGACAGTTTCTATAGACAAACATTTCTAATCATGCTAATTGTAAACGGATGGGTTTGTACCTTACTAATTTGTATAAATGGGTGGGTTTGTACCTTACTAATACATAAAATGGGTGGGTTTAAACCTTGCTAATACACAAATGGGTGGTTTTGTACCTTACTAATACATAAATGGACGGGTTTATACCTAATACACAAATGAGTGGTTTTGTACCTTACTAATACATAAATGGACGGGTTTATACCTAACACACAAATGAGTGGTTTTGTACCTTACTAATACATAAATGGTTGGTTTTTTACCTTACTAATACACAAATGGGTGGGTTTGTACCTTACTAATACACAAATGGGTGGGTTTGTACCTTACTAATATACAAATGAGTGGGTTTGTACCTTACTAATACATAAATGAGTGCAGGGTTGCCACAAACCATAGGAAACAAAATTCCCTGACAATTCCCTGACATAATTTCAAATTTCCCTGACACATTTCATCGCGAAATTTGGTCTTTCTGTCATGATTTCTGTAATACGTTATCAGTAGGTTTGTACCTTACTAATACAGAGCTACAGATAAGGGTGCGTACCAAAATACTAAAAATGTCATTTCTCCACCAAAACCTATACTGTTGACCATTCTTTAGAATCACCTCGAGACAATTCTAAAGAGTAGTCACAGTACAGGGTTTGGTGGAGAAACAATTAAAGTTGTTCATTGAAAATGTTATAATTTTTGCATCTTATCTGGAGCTCTGCTAATTGTAAATGGATGGGTTTGTACCTTACTAATACATAAATCCTGTTCAGGTTCCTTTAGCCTAATTGTTGCTTTTCCTTCATTCATAAACTTTGTGAAAACCTGCTGAACATTGTCCTTTATCTGAAAATGATAAAAAAGAACATGTTGGTACTAAGAAACATCTTCTTGATTATACATGTAATTACCAACACAATAGGATTTGGTAGAGAAATAAGATTTAACTTAACCCTTCGCTTGCTATTCACATCAATATACCTACCTGTAAATAGTGAAGACCCAGATGAGACAGCTCCTGCAGGAGCTGTTTCATCAGGGTCTGCACTATTTACAAGTTGATTGTGCAACCAGTGCACTCCACAGCAATGATTGCACAGCGAAATACTTGTACACAGTGAGGATATATGTAATTATACAACAGGGCATGGGTAAAGAAGGAGAAATGTATTTTAAAAATCAGCAAGAGAAGGGTTAACATTCAATACCCCTGCAGGTCTTGAAAAGTTCACTTGTCTGCTTGTAATTACAGGTGGAAAATGGTACAGGACGAGTAAAAGCTTTAAATTACACGTCCAGCAGGACGAGTAGCTTTTTGGAGAAATGATAATTTATTTGGAGCTGAAATTCTGGCCAACACACGTTTCAAACAGTTTTATGTACAATTGTCATTCGAACCGTGCAGAGTCCATTGAACGCTTGATTTCTTATGGCAAATGCTTGTTGCTTGCTGAATGCACTGACTGGGACTCAGTCGATTATTTTATTTCGTAAGTGAACTGATTAAATGGAGTGAAAGGCTTGACGTGATACAAACATGGTAGTAAACAAGCGCCAACGCTCGTCTAATTTGGTGCTTGTCGAGCTAAATTTAAAACAAGAGCTGTCCGCGGACAGCGCGCTCCACTTTCTTTAGTGCTGGATAGTGTAGTGGAAGTCTAAGTCAGAAAGGGGAGACAACAACAGCAAAATTAATTTTAGGGTTACCTACCATTGTGAAATGGGTCCCCCTTGTAATAGTTAATATGTATACCAAAGATGAACCAAATATCTTTGACAGTTTCTGAGACATGGACCTGAACATAAAACTTAACCAACAATGAAAATTTTAAGTCGAAAAAGGGGCATAACTATGGCAAAATTAATTTTAGGGTTATCTACCCTTGTGAAATGGGTTCCCCTTGTGATAGTAAACATACATACCAAATATGATCCAAATATCTTCGATGGTTTCTGAGAAAAGGACCTTAACAAAAAGGTTAACCAATGCCGACGCCGACACCGACGAGAGGGTCATGACAATAGCTCCACTTTTTGAAAAAGTGGAACTAAAAACTAGTTTACTGTTTAGTAGAATATATATATACATGTATATATTTATCTATACATAACTACCAGATATTTGGTTCCATTTTTGTCTTTTGCAGTACATAACATCAGAAATAAGGTGCCATCACTGAGTGGTCCATTCCCTGGTTTCTTTCCAATAGACAGTTGAGCCCTGCTTGCTTTCCCGGCCTTCTTTAGGTTGAATGATGGGAGAAGCCTGTTCACTATCTCAACATCACAAACCAACCTCATCCTAGAAAAACAAAATCAAATTCAAAACAAAATCTATCTAAAGACTATATATGGGATAATGTCAACTCCTCCCTAGAGGGTTATAGACATTTCACTGTAATAAATGTGGATGTCTGAACAGCCCTGTAGTTAGTATGTCCAGTTTACCACTGTGCAGCTCGAGTTTGATCCTGGAAACTATGTGAGACTGTACAGTGGTTGTCCATTTCAACACATAGACTGGATACACCAGTTTTCTCTCACATCCATTAATCATTCAGAGTGATTTTGAATAAGTTGAATAATAGATATCTTATATACCTGTATATTGTATATATATATATGAAAATAAATAGGTGCCGAATCGTCTGTGGTAAAATATTGGGAGGGGCCGAGCACAGGTGCTAGGCGTGTGGCCATTTCACAAATACTGCTTATAAATACCTTCAAATACGTTTAGACATCATAACTTGACATTATAAAAAAAAGAAAAAAATGAAAAAAAATTTTTTTTTCGTATAGTATATTACTATATAAAGGTATGTAACTAAATGGTCCAAAGTGGCAGAAAAAATGCACCAACTACATTCCGCGTCTTGTTACGACGTCAATTTCCGCTCGATTTCAATCAAATATGAGTCAATGCACGCAGAAATGTCCAGTCTTTCAAATACACACCATTGATTGCCGATCATAAGCCGAAAAATTACTGTTTTGAGACGATAAACTCCAGCTTAGATTTAGTCGACCGAGTCACTACCGACACATACATGCACATTTTCACCACTGATGACATCGAAAGTCACACTAGATCTCATAATATGGTCCGTTTTCCACTCTCATTCAATAAAACTAACATAACCATTAAACTTACTGTCGATGTCAACCTCAAAGTTACTACCGGTTCTACGAAACTGAAGAGTTTTCGAAACAACCCGCGGCTGTCAACATTCGGCCAGCCCTTTCCCTCCTATAAACACCTTTTCACGCATATGAAAACAGTATAGACCCAAATCAGATGGCTCATAGAAGACCAGGATCTACTCTATTTGTGTCATGATATATAGATATAATTCTATACCATTCGTCGAAGCAAACATGCCCTTGAAAATGATAAAAATTAATCTAATAAATATTCATGGTGTTACTTTTTCTTACATGATTATTGAACAGGGAAAGGTTAACTGGAAAATAAAATGCAGTCGACGTATACATTTTTCAGTCATGTGCTGGACACTATATATGAAAAATAAATTAACACATATATTAGAAAGCAAACGATTATAAAATAATCAGTATAATTACCAAGTAACTATAGTCATTGTTCCAAATATATATATGAAATGAAGGCTGTCATTAAATTTGAAATAGAGCTAGTTCTTTTTTTTCAGTCTTATTAGAATAGAAAATCTAAATTTTGGACGAACATAATCAGCAGTTTACAGGGCACTTGTTACCTGCTTTATAGTAGTCAAATGGTCTGCCGGGCACCAGTCGCTTCTTCGCTTCAAGCATTTCCGGGTCACGAAAAATCATGGCTGGCCGAATGTTGACAGCCGCGGGTTGTTTCGAAAACTCTTCAGTTTCGTAGAACCGGTAGTAACTTTGAGGTTGACATCGACAGTAAGTTAAATGGTTATGTTAGTTTTATTGAATGAGAGTGGAAAACGGACCATATTATGAGATCTAGTGTGACGTTCGATGTCATCAGTGGTGAAAATGTGCATGTATGTGTCGGTAGTGACTCGGTCGACTAAATCTAAGCTGGAGTTTATCGTCTCAAAACAGTAATTTTTCGGCTTATGATCGGCAATCAATGGTGTGTATTTGAAAGACTGGACATTTCTGCGTGCATTGACTCATATTTGATTAAAATCGAGCGGAAATTGATGTCGTAACAAGACGCGGAATGTAGTTGGTGCATTTTTTCTGCCACTTTGGACCATTTAGTTACATACCTTTATATAGTAATATACTATACGAATTTTTTTTTTTTTTTTCATTTTTTTTCTTTTTTTTATAATGTCAAGTTATGATGTCTAAACGTATTTGAAGGTATTTATAAGCAGTATTTGTGAAATGGCCACACGCCTAGCACCTGTGGGGCCGAGTTGACCATGGTGCCGAATCGTCTTGGGGCCGAATTGTCTAGGGGCCGAGTTGGTTTGGTGCAGAGTCGTCCAGAAACCACTTCGATTCAAAAGACATGTGTCGGCAACTATTCTGATACCGTAAAAGTGAATTAAAAGAGAAAAGTGTCTACCTAAGATGGGACCAATAGTTCAGGTGCTAACGGATTTCTTCGGGTTGTCAAATTGACACCCCCTCCCCGCAGTAGATCTAACTAATGTCGATATATTATGATCTATATCGTTACCAAGTCCATTCGTGCTATATCCATTTTAATATATATTTACCTTTTATTCGAAACTTTTGAAGTTTTTTCCCGTTGTTAAGTGGGATAAGACAACTTTTCATCACCTAAGTGGTTCTTGAATTTTCCGCGAAATAAAATATCACGGCGTTCCGTTTAATTAGAGTTAACGTAAAAGTTACTAATTTCAGCCGCAACAGCCTTCAATATATAGGACTGGTCTCCTTTTTATTAGTGATTCCAATCAACGCACTGGCACGACCTTAATTCACTAAATTAATTCCATAAAGTTGTTATGGTCTTAAAAGAACGGAACGTTTTAGTACGGAAGTAAATAATACACAGTTTGTTTTATATATTGACTTTTTCGTCTAGCAGACGACGACTTTGTCGCTGGTGCCAGATCTATTGATTCCAGCGTAGTTTTCTATCAAACATTCCGGTTTATCGTCCCTGGCATTCCTCATGTATTGACAGGAATTCGTATTCATGGAAATTTTGTGTTTATTTGCTCGATGTCACCAGTTTCGAGGGCTTTGATAACGACTGCATTGATCTGTTGTGCTGAAGTTACAAGTGCTGAGTGGACTTAATGGATGATTTTTACAGACCAGAAATTTTGAAATATCCTTCTCTATAGCTTAATGAAGTGAACATGGCGCTTCGGAAGAGCAATGTTCGTCTGATAGTATTAGGACTATTTTACGTGTTATACTTGATAATAGGAGCTTCTATATTCTCTGCTATCGAGGGTCCACAGGAAAAGACACTGGTCAAAGAGTTGAAGGAACACCGCGATGAGTTTCTCAAGGCGCATAAATGCATGAAAGGTAGGAAACGAGTACACTGTATTATGCACGTGAATTGTATACAGAGGTCCAGATAAGAAGCGTAAATTGAAACGTTTTCAATAATAACTCCACCAAACCATATGCTGACCATTGTAAAGAATGGCCACAACATAGGATTTGGAGGAGAAATGACGATTTTAGTATCCGAGTACGCACATTTATCTGTTGCTCTGAAGTTATTTCGAAAAAAATGTGCTCATTACTCTAATTTATCCTTTAAATCAACCTAATATGCACACCCTTTAAAATAACGCCTTTGCAAACAGAGTAGACCCTGATCAAACAGATCATGCAGTAGCCGTCTGACTAGGCCTGATCCGTTTGCTTATAAAATTATATGTAGATCTCAGTCTAGGGAAATGTTCTGTTCGTAATGTCATTTTAAACCTCTGCTAATTGATACTCATACATTCACTATTTCTGGTCAACCTTTCAATTAAATTTCGCCACGTGGCCAACTCAATGACAGGACAATGTCCAGACACATCCATAATTATATGCTTTTATACCATTTCTCGTTCTCTCTATCTCTCACCGCCTGCCTATCTGTTTTTGTCTGTCTATCTATTTATCCAGGGCTATGTTAATGCATATGCCTCTTTCATTCACTATCTGCAAACAATCCTCCAATGTCAAAATGCAGATGAAAAAGTTACCCAGCTCACAAGTCTGAAATTGTGTCTAGATTGCTCATAAAAGTTTTACTTCGTGAATATTCATGTGAGAAATAATAGCATCATACATATTAATTAGATTACTTTATATAATGGCATATGAGCACAATACGGCCATGGCATATACTGCATCAGACGGTTTCATAAAAAAGCAGAGCAGATCCTGATCAGACTACTCTTATAGAAACCGTCTGAGTTGGGGTTTCTATGTTTGCAAACAGCGTTGAAACACGTATTTAACCCTTTCCCTGTTTTGTATTTAGGCCAACTTTCAATACCTACTGAGTATTAATTAAAATAGATATAAAGAAATATGGAAGGTGAAACATTGTAGACATTTTAGAAAGTAAAGAAACAGATCTATCAAATTCTATTAGCAAACAGAGCAGACCTTTATCAGACGGCTCCTCTAAGAGCCGTCTGACCTGGGTCTACTCTGTTTGCAAATGCGTGAAAACACGTTTATATGAAGGAATGGGTTAATGGAGTAAAGGGTTACTTTTCTTGTGTTCTGATGTTTGTAATTATAGTGAAACCCCGCTAATGCGACCACTTAATAAACAGCAACTGATGTCGTCTAAAGCAGGTGCTTGCTTAAAGCAGGGCGAAAGTTATGCAGAAAGCTCCTATAGGAGCTTTCTGCATAACTTTCGTCCTGCATTAAGCTACCATCTGCCTATGCCACCCAAAATTATGGCCCGTTTTGGTGGTCGCATTAGCGGGGTTTTACTGTATATATTAATGAACTCTATCAAGCAACCTGCTGTTTCCAAACCTATCACAACGGAGTTTAACTCTTTACATCATGAATATTTATTTAAGAAATAATGACTTAAATTCGCGGATATTAATTAACTGGATATTTATAGAGGCTTAATTAGGAACAAAGGAAACTTTAGCCCTGGTAAAAACTATAGGATCAGACTATCATTATGTAAGCAAAGAGAGCAGTCACTGATCAGAAAGCTCCTACAGAAGCTGTCTGGATCTAGTCTTTTTTGCAAAGGCGTAAGAGAACGCGTATTTATGGAGGTTAACTCTGTATTCTATAAATACGCATTTGAACCCTTTCCTCCATAAATACGCCTTTCTACACCACTGTAAAAATCAATTCTTGAAACCAGTGTGATAAATAGAGCATATGCTCCATAGGAGCAAATGCTCTATTTATCACAGTGGTTTCAAAACTACACATTTCTAAAATGGTATTTTTCTCTGGTAAATGCTCCTTTTTGGTAGATTTATTCAAAGAGGTTGGATCTAAATATAGCCTACGAGGGAATGGGTTAACGCCTTTGCAACTCAGCGTGACATAGCGCTCCAACCTGTTTGCAACTCAGCGTGACATAGCGCTCCAACCTGTTCGACACTCTGTGTATTGCTGAACTTGGAACCATAACTTTGAGAATTATTGCAGACGAGTTGATGTTTGGCTTTTTTTGCAGAAGATAATTACACAGAGTACATTATACCTTTCTGCATGTCTTCTCTTTCCTGGAGCTGATATTCGGACCAGGTCACCTTTACAGTGTGGACAACTTACTGTTCATTTCCTGTCAATATCCATGTAGTTCATTTAATCTTTAAGGATTTAAGCTCCATTTGTCTTATTACTGATTCAACAGCCTTCCTCTGTATTGATCCGTTTTTCCATTGAGACCAAATCTCAGCATAGGCAGCCGGCAGCAGCAAGTTAAACCTTTGCATAAATATGATATTGCGATAATTGGATCTGTTGACATAAAAGCCCACCACACATCCTCCACAGAGATATTTCAAAGACATCTAATATGTTCAATAGAGACTAGAGAGATATTTCGGGTGTTGTTTTTGCAATTGGGTATCAATTGTCACAAACAGTGGCATTTTGTGCCACGCATGGGAATCAACAAGCCTATTTTTTATTTTCTCTTCTCTCTTGCTATAATGCATTTGAATATCTTAACACCATAATTGGACACGCATATCCCTGTACTCCATAGAGATGCATTTTAACACCTTTGCAAACAGATCCGATGCTCTTATAGGAACCGTCCGACCGGGATTTGTTCTGTTTGCTTATGTTGTTTGTTGACCTTTACAGTGCGGGACACGAGTCATTAATGTTACTTGCAAACAGTGAAGACCCAGAAGAGAGGTCTCCTAGAGGAGCTTTCTCATCAGTGTCTGACTGTTTGTCATATTACACTTTTCTTCAAAAATCCCATGACATGTTTGAAATTTGGAATACATGCAGTCCATTTGAAACTTCAGCGTTGTAAAGGGCTAAACAGACTTGGCGTAAACATTGATATGCTGATGAATGTCAAACAGAGAAGACACTGATCACACACAGCGTTCATTATATGTTTTTGGTTTGGGTCTAAACAGTTTACAAAGCCAATAGGGTAATTTTCTAGTGAGCCAGCTTATATATGGGTCCAGCTATACAACCCACAACCTTTACGCCTTGCTAACAGTGTAGACTCATTTTAAACACGACATGTGATCATGTTCTACACTGTTTGTAACGCAAGTCAGCTAAACCAAATATATTCTGATGGGTAGCGAACAGTGCAGAACCGATCAGAAGGTTCGTTTTAAATCCAAACCTCTTTTACAGTCAGACGATATACATGTACAGTAAAACTTCTCTAAACCGGACGTACAAATTAGTATAAATATCGCTCTTGGAGACAGTGGCAGCTTAATATGCAGGGTGAATTTCATGCAGAAAGCTCCTCTAGGAGCTCACTGCATGACTTTCACCCTGTATTTTAAAAGCAGTCATATGCCTAAAGGTATCAAAAACCTTTCTCTACTATATTGCAGGTTTAGAGGGGTTTTACTGTACATATTCATGTCAAGTTCTCGATATCAAGATAATAATTTGTTATAGTCCGATAACTACACGTTGCTGATGCCACTGATCTAATAAACAGGACAATCATACGCAATACATGTATAGACGTTCGGGTCAAGCAAATTCAGGGTCCATGCTTATAAAACTTTCAGTTGAGTCCGAGTTCGTTCTCAAGTTTTTGATTGGTCAGATTTGAGGCTTTGGCTCAAATCTGACCAATCAAAAGCTTGAGAACTCAAATCTGACCAATCAAAAGCTTGAGAACGAAACTCAGACTCAACTAAAAGCTTTATAATCATGGACCCAGTCCTCATCTCACTTTGAAATTCATAGCTTTAGTAACCCTTTGTCCGCTGTGAAAAATGATGTATGCTCAAAGTTGGATCTGGTGCAAGTTTGAATACTTCTTGTTCATTCAAAACTTTGGGAAACCATTGACCGAGTGTTAAACAGGCCTGGATCCTGATCAAATTCCCAGTTACTCTGTGTCTTATTTGGATCCAAGATGTTTGCATATGAAAGTCTGGCCGCGAATAGTGGGATAAGGGTTAAAATAATTATTTTTTATACATACATGTATATGGATAAGAGGAAAACCCAGTGTTGTTTGATTGGTGTCACGTGGAAAGTGACACACCGACATGACACACAGTGTAGATTCGGATCATTTGCCACATTGCAGCGCAGCGTTTGATAAATATGTTAACCTTGCTACATGAAAATAACAGTTAGGCTTTAAAACGCACTGTCTGATCAGCTTCTACCCTGTTTGTCAGTAAAACAGAAAGAAAACCCTGATCGGTGACAAACAGTGCAACACCTAATCAGATTCAGCGTGTTTAACCGCACTGACTGATATATTTCTACATTGTTTGCCAAGTCTAAAGGTTGATTTTAATGCAGCGGGGCTCATATACAACGTGTCACTGGCGAGAGTCGAGTGTGTCATAGTTCCACATATAAATAGTGTCTCACTCGCAAGAGTTAAGAGTGTTATAGTCCACAAATAAACAGTGTCTCACTCACAAGAGTTTAGAGTGTTATAGTCCACATATAAACAGTGTCTCACTCACAAGAGTTTAGAGTGTTATAGTCCACATATAAACAGTGTGTTATAGTCCACATATAAACCGTGTCTCACTCACAAGAGTTTAGAGTGTTATATTCCACATATAAACAGTGTCTCGCTCACAAGAGTTTAGAGTGTTATAGTCCACATATAAACAGTGTGTTATAGTCCACATATAAACAGTGTCTCACTCATAAGAGTTTAGAGTGTTATAGTCCACTCATATACAGAGTGTCACCTACAAGAGTGTTATAGTCCATTCATATACAGAGTGTCACTTACAAGAGTGTTATAGTCCAAACATTTGCAGAGTGTCACTTACAAGAGTGTTATAGTCCACTCATATACAGAGTGTCACTTACAAGAGTGTTATAGTCCACTCATTTACAGAGTGCCACTTACAAGAGTGTTATAGTCCACTCATGTACAGAGTGTCACCTACAAGAGTGTTATAGTCCATTCATATACAGAGTGTCACTTACAAGGATGTTATAGTCCACTCATATACAGAGTGTCACCTACAAGAGTGTTATAGTCCATTCATATACAGAGTGTCACTTACAAGAGTGTTATTGTCCAAACATTTGCAGAGTGTCACTTACAAGAGTGTTATAGTCCACTCATATACAGAGTGTCACTTACAAGAATGTTATAGTCCACTCATATACAGAGTTTCACTTACAAGAGTGTTATAGTCCACTCATATACAGAGTGTCACTTACAAGAGTGTTATAGTCCACTCATGTACAGAGTGTCACTTACAAGAGTGTTATAGTCCACTCATATACAGAGTGTCACTTACAAGAGTGTTATAGTCCACTCATGTACAGAGTGTCACTTACAAGAGTGTTATAGTCCACTCATGTACAGAGTGTCACCTACAAGAGTTTTATAGTCCAAACATTTGCAGAGTGTCACTTACAAGAGTGTTATAGTCCACTCATGTACAGAGTGCCACTTACAAGAGTGTTATAGTCCACTCATGTACAGATTGTCACTTACAAGGGTTCTACACTGCCGTCATTGGTACAGTTAGACCTTTCTGATCATCCAACAAAAACGAGTCTAATTATTGTGCTTAAACCTCGGACAGGTGTTTACTTAACCATTTCCTTCATATAAACGTGTTTTCACTCATTTGCAAACAGAGTAAATCCGGTTTAGACGGCTCCTATAGGAGCCGTCTCCTATAGGAGCCGTCTATATAGGAGCCGTCTGAGCAGGGTCTATTCTGTTTGCTAACATGATTTGAAAGACCCGTTTCTTTACTTTCTAAAATGGTTACAATATTCCACCTTCCATATTTCATTGTAACTAGTTTGTCCATGAATATTCAGTAGGTATTGAAATCTGGAATAAACCTAGAACAGGGAAAGAGTTAATGCCGGTGTTACATTAAATTTCGACCCTGTTGAAAAAGGACCCGGCGGGTCATTATTCCACGACAGACGGGTCGTGTTTTAACGTTGAGAAATCACCCGGTCGGTTTAGGGACTGTTATAGTTCTTATTATTTAGCCAATAAAACATCATTATGTTTGTCAATTTAACGCATCATCCCTACCAAGCAAACTCAAATATGAAAAAACGTGCCAACTACTTTTTAGCTCACCAGAGCACAAAGTGCTCAAGGTGAGCTATTGTGATACCCCTGTGTCCGTCGTCCGTCTGTCTGTCCGTCAACAATTTCAAACGACTTCTTCTCTGAAACCGACTGCCCAATTGTAACCAAACTTGGTCAGATACATACTGTAGGTGGGTGCTTCAAAAGTTGTTAAAAGATAGTGGGTGGGGCCATCGGTCTTGTTGCCATGGCAACCGTACACAATATCTAGAAAAATCTTCTTCTCCAGAATGGCTTGTCCGATTTGAATATAGTTTTCACCAAAATGTTTCTCAGTTGATAGACTTCAAAAGTTGTTAAAAGAATTTTGATCCGGCAAAAAACATGGCCGCCAGAGGGCGTGGTCATTTTTTCCATATATGGTAATATGGAATTTTCATAGGAAAATCTTAAAAATCTTCTTCTCTGAAACTGTAAAGCCTAGACCTTTGATATTTGGTATGTAGCATGATCTTATGGTCCTCTACAAAGATTGTTCAAATTATGGCCCCCGGGCCAAAAATGGCCCCGCCCAAGGGCTTATCAGTTTTTCATAGGAAAATCTTTAAAATCTTCTTCTCTGAAACTGTAAAGCCTAGACCTTTGATATTTGGTATGTAGCATGATCTTATGGTCCTCTACAACTATTGTTCAAATTATGACCCCCGTGCCTAAAATGGCCCCGCCCAAGGGCTTATCAGTTTTTCATAGGAAAATCTTCAAAAATATTCTTCTCTGAAACTGTAAGGCCTAGACCTTTGATATTTGGTATGTAGCATGATCTTATGGTCTTCTACAAATATTGATCAAATTATGACCCCCGTGCCAAAAATGGCCCCGCCCAAGGGCTTATCAGTTTTTCATAGGAAAATCTTTAAAAAATCTTCTTCTCTGAAACTGTAAAGCCTAGACCTTTGATATTTGGTATGTAGCATGATCTTATGGTCCTCTACAAAAGTGGTTCAAATTATGACCCCGGGCCAAAAATGGCCCCGCCCAAGGGCTTACCAGTTTTTCATAGGAAAATCTTTAAAAATCTTCTTCTCTGAAACTGTAAGGCCTAGACCTTTGATATTTGGTATGTAGCATGATCTTATGGTCCTCTACAAATATTGTTCAAATTATGACCCCCGGGCCAAAAATGGCCCCGCCCATGGGCTTATCAGTTTTTCATAGGACAATCTTTAAAAATCTTCTTTTCTGGAGCTATAATGCCTAGACCTTTGATATTTAATATATAGCATGATATTATGGTCTTCTACAAATATTGTTCAAATTATGACCCCCGGGCAAAAAATGGCACCGCCCTCTGAAACTGTAAGGCCTAGACCTTTGATATTTGGTATGAAGCATGATCTTATGGTCCTCTACAAATATTGTTCAAATTATGACCCCTGGGCCAAAAATGGCCCCGCCCAAGGGCTTACCAGTTTTTCATTGGAAAATCTTTAAAAATCTACTGAAACTGTAAGGCCTAGACCTTTGATATTTGGTATGACTAACATGATCTAATGGTCCTCTATTAATATGTAGCTGTGGCTTGTGGTCCTCTGCCAAGAATGTTTAACTTACGACCCTGACCACTGGGCGAAACTTGGCCCTGCCTCAGGGCTTATCAGTTTTTCATGGGAAAAATATGAAATATTATTTTTCTCTGAAACCATAAGGCTTAGACCATTAATTAATGGCATACTGCTTTGCCTTGTGGTTCTCTACCAAGGTTGTCCACATGATTTCTTGTGGTCAAAAATGGCCCCGCCCCTGGGGTTATCTCAGGTGAGCGCTTCAGGGCCTCATGGCCCTCTTGTTTCATGTTAATAACGCCATTTTGTCGCCCGAGTGGAACGATGCTCCATCTATCATTTTTCAGCTTTGGAGAAAACAGATCGCAAAGTTTTAAATTTAACGGACCGTGCCTTTATCATTTCTCATTATTAATGCCTGCATGTTCGTACTGACACACATTATTTGGAAATGTAAAAATAAATAAATAAATTTTATGACAGATCTTTTAATTAATCGCAATATTTACTTTGGAGATAGAGCATTTTGGTGAAAAAAGCCCCTGAAAGGTATTTAAATGTGGACTGCTCTATTGGGGATGGAGCAAAACGTCGCGACAAATTTTGACAGAACCTAATACTATTCAATACATTGTAGAAATATTAACAGCAATTTATCTGTCTTCTTTGTTAGTGTTTGTTACAAAAAGCAAAGAAGATAAACAAGTTCTTATAATACAAGCGGCAATAATTTGTAAATGCAAAATAGTAACACACACTTAGCTACTGAAATGGAAGGTTATACCAAAAATCATGATCATGTAATGTCGGTCATTAAATTATGATAAAGAAAGGGAACAATATGCACTACTGTATAGAGATATTAAAGCGGCACTGAAACAATTAAATCTGTCATAGAAACAATAACATATCTGTGCTTTCAACAACTTTAGAAACAAAACATTGAATCACTAATTGAAGTAAATCACAGTTGTCTAAGTATGTATGCTAATTAAAAACTGAATCTCAAATCTCAACTGATTGTTTACGCAAAATAATAATTTAACAATTGCAGAAGTAAAGTCTGAGTGACTAGTAGTTTGGACCTAGGATCAGATCCAATATTTATGGCGTTTGATCTGGATTCAAACTGCATGAACACATTGCAGGTAACCAGAGAGAATCCAAAGAGTTATCCATTTCCCTGTAGAGCATCCATGTAGGATATGATGACATCATGAATATTTATTAATGGCATGTGTGTATTTGTAGAAACTGTAGAGTCAGATCTCTTATAATTTCATAAGCAAACAGAGCAGACCCTGGTCAGATGACTCCTACATGAGGTGTCTAATCTGGGTCTACTCTGTTTGCAAAATGGTGAAACAGATTTTATGAATTTCATTGCTCTCCATTATAGTACATGTATATGGGTTAATTTAATATATTTCAGGAAACAAGCTGCTACCAGTCACAAGGTTGCTCTCCATTAATTTTGGTGTACATGTATATGATTCTAACAGATGGGCTTATTTGAGTTTTATTGCAGTATAGTATATGAGTTAATTAAACCTACATCAAGAAACAGGCTTCCACACATTACAACCACATCTGCTATCGGAAACTAGATAATCAGAATGAATAATAACAAAAATAATAATAGCTCTCCATTGGAGACAGATGAAAGGCAGACAGAAGTTTACCTTACATGATGGGAATAAGATTATTGCAATCAACTATTTCTCGGATTTCTAAATCATCTCATGTGCCTTCTGCTTTTCCCTGCCCTCTCAATATCCCTCGAAACATATTTAGCCTGTTTCGAATATGATTGATATAAACAAAATATGATAGAGCAATTTAGAAGTAATGTTAAAAAATAAATATCTGATACAGTATATATTTACATTTATAGTACAGTTAAAGCATTTAAATGTGGTTCCATCACCTTTTTACATTTTTAGCTCACCTGAGCAAAGCTCAGGGTGAGCTTTTGGGAGACTTAAATGTCCGGCGTCCGTCGTGCGTCGTGCGTCGTGCGTCGTGCGTAGTCAACAATTTGCTCGTGAACACTCTAGTGGTCACAATTTTAGTCCAATCTTCATGAAACTTGATCAGAATGAATGTCTTGATAAAATCTCGGACGAGTTAGAAAGTGGGTAAAGTTGGGTTAAAAACTAGGTCATTAGGTCAAATAGTAGGAAAACCTTGTGAACCCTCTAGAGGTCACATTTTTACCCCAATTTTCATGAAACTTGGTCAGAATGATTGTCTTGATAAATTTTTGGAGGAGTTTGAAATGTGGGTTACGCGGGGTAAAAACTAGGTCACTAGGTCAAACAGTAAAAAAAACCCTTGTGAACACTCTAGTGGTCACATTTTTAGTCCAATCTTCATGAAACTTGGTCAGAATGAATGTCTTGATAAAATCTCGAAAGAGTTCGAAAGTTGGTAAAGTTGGGTTAAAAACTAGGTCACTAGGTCAAACAGTAGAAAAACCTAGTGAACACTCTAGTGGTCACATTTTTTGTCCAATCTTCATGAAACTTAGTCATAATGATGGTCTTGATAAAATCTCAAACAAGTTTGAAAGTGGGTTATGTGGGGTTAAAAATTAGGTCACTAGGTCAAATAGTATCAAAACCTTGTGAACACTCTAGAGGTCACATTTATAGCCAAATCTTCATGAAAATTGGTCAGAATGATTGTCCTAATAAAATCTTTGACAAGTTTGAAAGTGGGTTATGTGAGGTCAAAAAGTAGGTCACTGGGTCATATCTTAGAAAAATCTAGTTTACACTCCAAATGGTCACCTTTTTAGCCCAGTCTTCCTCAGACTTGCTCACAGTGTTTGTCTTGGTGATATCAAGATTGAGTGTGATCATGGGTTAGGTGGCAATAAAAAGTAGGTCACTAGGTCAACTCTTAGAAAAATTACTCTAGCAGGCACATTTTTAGCCCAATCTTCATTGGTCAGAATCATTGTCTTGATAAAACCAATATACTAAATCTTTGAAACTCTTGTTCTGCAGAACCACTGCTCATGATCCACTTTCAACATTGTTGAAATATTGTCCCTAAGGTCAATATTGGCCCTACCCATGGGCTACCCAGCAAAATCTTAAATCAATGGTAATCAGGTGAGCGATTAAGGGCCATCTTGGCCCTCTTGTTTTAATTGGCGCTGGCCAGCAATGTGCTTGAGAAGAGATTGACCGACACTATTTGAATGTCAGTCTAGAGAGATAAACAACTAGCTAAAAACTAAATTTATCCGCAGTCAAAGGGCAACTATTGTTGAATCAAACACATATAAAACGAGTATACATTTTTAAAATGTATTAACAAAAGTCTGCATTAATTTAACGCAACACAATATTAGAACGATTTGTATTACGGTAATTCACGCCTGCTAGACGTGCTCTGTCATTTGCACATCCATGGTTTGGATCCAGATAAAACGCTGCATAAATCCGCGTCTCTTCAGTATCCACGCTGTTTGACACTCGGCTATCTGAGAAATTATTTATTTATCTTCTTTTAGGTTATTTTCTGTCTTCCACTTTCAACATCAAACGGTTGCGCCAGTAATAGAACAGAACAGAATAGAGGCAGGGTTACGGCGGTAAAAGTTACCCACAATGGATCGGTCATTAACAGCACGTGTCAAAAATGTCACTAGACTATTTGTCATAATGGTTTCAAAAAGTGACTTTTACAGATGTGTAGAAAGGCGTATTTATGGAGGAAAGGGTTAAATCACTGCTTATCCCCAACAATCATGTCAGTTGTGACACAATGAGATTAAAGCCGCGCGGTTCCAATCTCCGATGAGCGGCGGGTAGTGGGCTCAAATTCGCCGCTGGCCGCGACCGCGGCCTCTGCGGTCCCATTGCCTACGCATCCCCTTGTTGTGATGTTCAACAAGGTTTCAGCTAACCGTGAAAAAACAGACCCGGGAAATGATCAAACTTTAACGGGTGGCAAATTTGTAACGGCTGTTTTTTTATATAAAATTTTGGTGTTGAAATTGTGTCCAGGTCGATTCTCAACGTTGAAAATTGACCAACCGGATCCTTTTTCAACAGGGTCAAACTTTAATGTAACACCGGACAAAATTTATGCTGAAGTCTTCCTTTGGATTTTACTGCATTTTTTTCGTCCTGCATTAAGCAACCACGTGCCTTTAATGCACATACATGCATCTTATTTATTTACTGGTGGATTTAGAAAGGTTCTTGTGTATATGATGGAAGACACAGGGGTACGGAACTCGTCTATCGTAGTCAAGCAGTGGAATAAAATGTAAGATGAGGTAGACTGCTGGACTCGTTATGCCGGTAATAAAACACAATTATTTGTCAGTAAATCGCCAGTCTGTCGTATTGTCACTGTAAGACGAATGAGCGGAAACAATATTACATTTGTATTACTACCGAAACACAACTAGCCTTTACAGTGCGGGACACGAGTCACTGATGTCCTTTGCAAACAGTGTAGACCCAGATGAGAGGGCTCCTGAATTTTGGAATACATGTAGTTCATTTGAAAAGTCCTTGTGGTAAGGGCTGAATAGTGTTTTCAGATGGGTTTACCATGGCTGAAGAGTGTTTTCAGACGGGTTTACCATGGGTGAAGAGTGTTTTCAGATGGGTTTACCATGGGTGAAGAGTGTTTTCAGACGGGTTTACCATGGGTGAGGAGTGTTTTCAGATGGGTTTACCATGGGTGAGGAGTGTTTTCAGACGGGTTTACCATGGGTGAAGAGTGTTTTCAGACGGGTTTACCATGGGTGAAGAGTGTTTTCAGATGGGTTTACCATGGGTGAGGAGTGTTTTAAAACGGGTTTACCATGGCTGAAGAGTGCTTTCAGACGGGTTTACCATGGGTGAGGAGTGTTTTCAGACGGGTTTACCATGGGTTCTTTTATATTTATTGTTTGTATTATATTATACCAAAGGTCCAGATAAGATTCGTAAATTTAAACATTTTCAAGAATAGCTCCTTTATTTCTTTACCAATCTCTATACTGTAACCACTCTTTATAATCGTCTCTTCTTTGATGAAGAAATAACGATTTAAGTATTTGGCTACGCATCTTTATCTGTAGCTCTGTATACAATGAAACTCCTATAAAGCGACCATCAATAGGATGGCTATTTATATCTTAAAGGCAGGTAGCTACTAATATAGGACGAAAAGTGTGCTCCTGCAGGAACTTTCTGTATTAATATTGTCCTGCATTAACCCATTCCCTCATATTGACGACTTTTGACGACTCTGTAATAGTCACTTTGTGAAACCATTGTGATAAATAGAGCATTTGCTCCTATAGGGGCAAATGCTCTATTTATCACAATTGTTTCAAACTACAACATTCTAAAATTTTCCTTTTCTCTAGTAATGCTCCTTTTCGGTAGATTTTTTCAAAGAGATTGTATCTAAAAATAGCATATGAGGTAATGGGTTAAGCAACTACATAGAACCTCTCTAAAGCGAATATGTTTTGATTGAACATATGTGTTGTCAGACTGTTGCTTAATGCAGGACGGAAGTATTAAGCAACCACATGCTTTTAAGACCCAAATTTAGGTCCAGTTTTGATGGTCACATTAAAGAGATTTTACTCTGGTCGCTTTAGAGCAGTTTTAGGGTTTCAGACCTGAACTGTAAATACACTATCCACTTAGTTGCGAATACCAATGTAAACAGTTTAGACCTTGATAAGGACCAGGATCCAAACTATGAACACAGTAACCTTTTGTCATGACAGAAACTGTACAATAAGATCTATATTAATCCATTAACAAATAGTGAATACCCTGATCAGAAGGTCTTTACAGGAGCCTTCTTTTCTAGATGTACTCTACGAAAGATTTCCAGAAATCTCGCTGTGTTTTTGTCCATTTCTTTCGTCCGGCATTAAGCAACCACCTGTTTGTATATGTACATGTACATGCAATTAGTGGCCATTGCATACTGTTGCATAAGCGTCGCAGTCAAGTGTGCCATTAAACAACAGTCCAAACTAGGAGAGTTAGACAAGGAATGTTTTAGCTCGTGTAAAGGATATATGACTTGGTTCCCTCGGGGACCATAAACCTCAGCAAATCCAGTCAGGTCTTGTCTTCCCTGACCGTGATAAAGACCAATAACAACAGAAATTCGTCTGCGAATAGCTCCTGAATCGGCAGTAAACGTGAAGCCTGTTGCTGTTGTATATTTATGTAAGACATAATGGCATCATTATATAAATAGTAATGGGGGTTAGATTTTTATAAAGGCATATGTACGCAGGGCATTTTTGCAAGGCAGAAACTGCAGAATCAGATCTATGTTATACCATAAGCAAACAGCATATCCTGATCAGACAGCGGATCTGGATCTATTCTGTTTGCGAAAAGCGTGAAAAGGGTGTTTATATGAATGAATGGGTTATACAGTAAAAGCTCGCTAATTCGCACTATAGGTAAAGAATAATTTAGAACACTATAGACAGGTGACTGCTTCATGCAGTGCGAAGGTCGTCATGCAGAAAGCTCTCAGAGGAGCTTTATGCATGCTTTTCAAACTGTATTAAGTTGCTTCCTATAGGAGTAGTCTGATCTTGGTCTACTCTGTTTTCAAATGCGTGAAAATGGCATTTATATGAGGGAAAGGGTTAAAACAAAATACATTGACATTGCTAATTTAAAACCCTCGGTAAGTTGTCAATCATTAGACTCACTCGTCTTGCAGAATACTTTACATTTAGCCTGCTATGGGCGGATGAGTGAATACATATGCAAACAGTTTGGATCCAAATGAGACGCCGAGTAACTCGGCGTCTCATCAGGATCCAAACTGTTTGACACCCTGATAGTATTTTGGAAGACTAACTGATTATAGCTAGAATTTTAAAAATGTAGTGAGTGAAAATTTCTGTAAAAATAATTTGCTCAGCAGGCTAAAAGCTAACTTAAACCCGCTAATCAACACGTCGCGTACTTTTGCAAACAGCCCCTTGAATCCAAATAAAACTGGACCCAGCCCTGTAACTGGGCGTCGCATCAGTAGTAATACTGTTTGGTACGCGGTCAAAACATCCCCACAAACTCGAGCGAATCAGAAATAGGCAAACTGCACCAGATCAGAATTTGCGCAGACATTTTCTTTACAGCTGGATGAAGGTTAAGTAGTGTTAGAAGTATTTGAAATCTCTTTTAGTCCCCGGGAAACCCTCCTGCAATTGACAAACCACTCATCAGCACGAGCATTATACTGGTGGAGTCCATTAAGTCATTTTCTCCCGTATTATATGGAGTAATCTCGTCAAAATTGACGTTCTCAACATGTATTTCACGGATTCCTTTATGAGAAATACTGAGTCTGTATATCCCGATGAAGACTTGCTGCAGTAAACAGAACAGACCCTGATAAGGGGATTTTAAGGAGCACTCTAATCTAGGTCTATGTTGTTTGCAAATGTCCCATTTATGAGATCGCGGGAGTAACTGTAAAATGTAAACCTCTTAGTAAATGTTAAACCTCTTAATTTAAAGTTTCTAAGTACAGGCAGAAATTTGTGCTGCAAGCATTAGTTTAACGTTTCTAAATGCAGGCAGAAATCTATGCTGCAAACATACATAAGACCCCCTTCAATTACTCTTGCTAGATGCGTTAAACATGATCAGACTAAGTACGACAGACTGTCATAGGCAAATACCGTAACTTGGCGTCTCATCGGGATCTAAACTGTTTAACACCTGTTTGACACCTGGTCAGTAAGTTCTCAAAAGCTTAAACCAACTGGCAGTATGAACAATTTGCAGCAGTGATATATTCTTACATCATGAGCCCCTTGGACTGTTGTAGATATACTGTAGTATATAGTGCTCTTATTATCAGTCATCAGCCCCTTGGACTGCTGTAGAAAAAGTGCTCTTATTATCAGCCATCAGCCCCTTTGATTGAACAGTGCTCTTATTATCAGTCATCAGCCCCTTGGACTGTTGTAGAAAAAGTGCTCTTATTATCAGCCACCAGCCCCTTTGATTGAACAGTGCTCTTATTATCAGTCATCAGCCCCTTGGACTGTTGTAGAAAAAGTGCTCTTATTATCAGCCACCAGCCCCTTTGATTGAACAGTGCTCTTATTATCAGTCATCAGCCCCTTGGACTGTTGTAGAAAAAGTGCTCTTATTATCAGCCATCAGCCCCTTTGATTGAACATTGCTCTTATTATCAGTCATCAGCCCCTTGGACTGTTGCAGAAAAAGTGCTCTTATTATCAGTCATCAGCCCCTTGGACTGTTGCAGAAAAAGTGCTCTTATTATCAGTCATCAGCCCCTTGGACTGTTGTAGAAAAAGTGCTCTTATTATCAGTCATCAGCCCCTTGGACTGTTGTAGAAAAAGTGCTCTTATTATCAGCCATCAGCCCCTTGGACTGTTGTAGAAAAAGTGCTCTTATTATCAGTCATCAGCCCCTTGGACTGTTGTAGAAAAAGTGCTCTTATTATCAGCCATCAGCCCCTTGGACTGTTGTAGAAAAAGTGCTCTTATTATCAGCCATCAGCCCCTTGGACTGTTGTAGAAAAAGTGCTCTTATTATCAGCCATCAGCCCCTTGGACTGTTGCAGAAAAAGTGCTCTTATTATCAGCCATCAACTCCTTTGATTGAACAGTGCTCTTATCAGCCATCAACTCCTTTGATTGAACAGTGCTCTTATCAGCCATCAACTCCTTTGATTGAACAGTGCTCTTATCAGCCATCAACTCCTTTGATTGAACAGTGCTCTTATTATCAGCCATCAGCTCCTTGGAATGTTGTATATATGGTACATGTATATAGCTCGCTTATCATCAGCCATCAGCTAGCTCCCTAGCAAGTTCTCGACATAATATATAGTGCTCTTATTATCAGCCAAACGCTCCTTAGATAGTTGTATATATAGTATATAGTGCTCTTATTATCAACGACCAGCGTCTTGCACTGTCGTAGATATATTGCTTTTATTATGAGCCATCAGCCCCTTGGACAAATATAGATATAGTATACATGTATAGTGCTCTTAGCATCAGCCATCAGCTCCCTGGACAGTTGTAGATACAGTGTTCTTATTATCAGCCATCATCTCCTTTGACAGTTGTATATGTAGTATATAGTGCTCTTATTATCAGCCTGTTTTAGGACTGTTTAGGACAGGACTGTTTTAGATATACCGGTAGTATATAGTGTTCTTATTATCAATCATCAGCCCATTGGGCTGTTTTAGATATACCGGTAGTATATAGTGCTCTTATTATCAGCCATCAGCCCCTTGGACTGTTTTAGATATACATGTAGTATATACAGTGCTCTTATTATCAGCCATCAGTCCTTTGGACTGTTTTAGATATACATGTAGTATAATTATACAATGCTCTTATTATCAGCCATCGGTCCTTTGGACTGTTTTAGATATACATGTAGTATAATTATACAATGCTCTTATTATCAGCCATCAGTCCTTTGGACTGTTTTAGATATACATGTAGTATAATTATACAATGCTCTTATTATCAATCATCAGCCCATTGGGCTGTTTTAGATATACCGGTAGTATATAGTGCTCTTTTTATCAGCCATCAGCCCTTGGACTGTTTTAGATATACATGTAGTATATACAATGCTCTTATTATCAGCCATCAGCCCTTTGGACTGTTTTAGATATACATGTAGTATAATTATACAATGCTCTTATTATCAGCCATCAGCCCATTGGACTAAAAGAAAGCTTTTCTTTACCAACTAATGGTACAGTATATGCTTTGTAAAACCACTCTATAGCGACAACTACCTGGATAATATGATGGTCTTTAAACAAGACGGTTTCCTAATACAGGAGGAACGTTATACAAAAAGCTCCTGCATAGGTTTGTTTACGTAATTTCCGTCCTGCGTTGTACTATCAGCTGCCTAGAGCTGTGACCCAGATTGGACCTATTATTGTTGGTGACTTTAGATGCGTTTACTACACACAATTATATTAATGGCGGCGGCATGTCTACATGTACAAAACCAGTGGTACTTAGGACAAATGAGACTTATTTATTACAGGCTATTAGAAATCCTGGATGATAATGAAACTGGTGGTTTAGATAAATCATATTTTACAATACAAAAATAACGAGAAATGTTGTTTGGTAATGAAACCCTGGGTCCATGCTTATAAAACATTTGGTTGAGTCTGAGTTCGTTCTCAAGATTTTGATTGGTCAGATTTGAGCCTTTGGCTCAAATCCGACCAATCAAAAGCTTGAGAACTCAAATCTGACCAATCAAAAGCTTGAGAACGAAACTCGGACTCAAATAAAAGCTTTATAAGCATGTCCCCTGTTGTATTATGGCTGTTGTTATACGCAGTAACAGTCGAATACAACACTGTTCACGACATGTCGCCACAGTAGTTCTACGTAGATTCACGGTAGATATACTGTAGGTCTGCGACATGCCCATCGTATACGATAGGTCCACGATAGGTTCGCGGTAAGTCCACTGTATGTCCATCACAATTCCACGGTACGTCAACGTTCGGTACACGGTAGGTCTGTGGCAGGTCCACGGTAGGCCACGGTAGGTCCATCATTGTGTATGAGAAATTGGTGCACTGTTTTTGTCATGGCCTAAAAGACATTCGTCGCCCAGTCAGAAAAGTCCACCACTGAACACATAATCAAATATTCATAAATTGATAAATAGGCAACATGGCGTATGAAGCATGGTTTTATTGGCTTTAAAGTACGTTGCCTCGTAGACTCATACGCCGTTTATTAATTATGTATATGTTCAAGCGGTGACTCTATGGTACAATTGCTTTCAGTTTCATCAAAATGCAGTTACAAATATATTAATATAAATGAGATTTAAAGGAAAATGCCCCCACACACATGAAAAAGAACTGTTTAAAGTTGTGGCATGTCCATAACGTATATGTGTCTATTGCCAGTTCGTTTTGACAGACAGTAATTCATCTACTTTGTCAAGGAATTCCCCCAAGAACTCTATGGAATAACATCGCGGAAATGAACCCGTGAAATTGCTCGTTATTTATGCATTGTCCAGAATCATCTAACCTACTCCCAGAATAATAACCTTACATGCTACCAGAAAACCAGTGTTCTGTTTCGCAAAACGCTTGGATCCAGACAAGGTGTGTCCGAAATGTTTGACACCGCGACTGTCTAAAGAAATAGGAGAACGCAGTATTTGAAAATTTAGAAAGGGTCGTGTTTAGGAAGCCGATAATTGATCAGCACGTTAACAATTAATCAGGATTTAGGCGCATATATAGCCTTGTTGCTGTTTCTGTAGGAAGACGATGGCAAGAGAAATCAGATACTTCGCTGAGCGCTCCATTGGGCACTAAACGTTCAGACGCTGTTTAACCCTTTCCCTGTTCTGTGTTTATTCCAAATTTCAATACCTACTACTGAATATTCATGGACAAATCTGCAATCTGCAAACAGAGTAGACCCAAGTCAGACGGCTCCTATAGGAGCCGTCTGATCAGGGTCTGCTCTGTTTGATTATGATGTAATATACTAGATCTGATTCTACAGCTTCTGCCTGAGGCAAAATGTATTGTGTTAATTTGTCATTATAAAACATAATCTAATCAATACTCATGATGTCATTATTTCTTACATGAATATACAACAGGGAAAGGTTTAAGTGACTTTCAATTGATTGAGTGTAGAATTCTTAAACAGCATTAAGCTACCACCTGCCCTACAGACCCATGCTTAGAGCTCTTTTGATGGTCGCTCAAAGAACAGGTTCTACTGTAGCCATGTGTCTCACCAGGACCCAACGTGCTTGACATTCGGTAAAAAGCTTGATCGAATCAAACGCAAACAAAATTGCGTCAAATCCAAATTTGAGGAAACATTTGAGATTTTTAACAGCGGTTTAAGGGTTAATTACTGAGTACATTGTGATTAGTGTTGTAATGGTGCGTGAAATGCGTTTTCAGAAGACTTGCAGTTAGCGTCAGGCGTGCGTGATGATTTTGAAAGGAAACTGTTAGCTGGCACGTTGGATGCCATTTTTGGAATGTATTGTTGCGGTAGACGATCGGTCTTCCGATCCTCAGAGTCCTTGCCATGGGTTCGAGTTCAAAGAGGAATCACACTTTATATCGTGATCTGGTAGATATCGTAACAATAAGAATTCATATTTAATCAATCAACTGTGATAGTTATCACATAATATAGATGACAACTGTTTTCTTTTCAAAATTTCCGCTGCAAATTACGCGATGTCCGGTAAGTATAGACTTGTAAGTCTACTTTCAGTCCGAAGGACCGCTCAGCCGACTGTACATTTACTCCCCTGGTCATTGAGTCAATCGCCTACAATACTGAGCCATTCTTACATATGACACAATCATGCAACCGCAGTACCGGCTAGTGACCCTCGAAGGTACCCATTTGAACCCCTGGGTGGAGAGGAGGTGCGGATGGGAGACACTGAAAAGCGTCTCTGAAATTTCCGGGATGGACCGGGATTTGAACCTCGGACCACCGGATTGATAGTCAAGCGCGTTACCACTAGACCACCGCACACCGCAAGGTCGAGCAATATCCCTTCAATTGTATTAACCCTTACAACGCTGAATTTCCAAATGGACAATTCCAAAATTCAAACAGGTCAAACTTATGGTGAATATTTAGAGTTTTTCAAAAGAAAAATGTACCATGACAAACAATGCAGACCCTGATCAGATCATCTGTGCCTACAAAGGACATTAGTGACTCGTGTTTCGCACTGTAAGGGTTAAACATTCGGATGAGTGTTTTTTTTTGTTATATCGGGGGTTAGCGTCGCTTTAACCCTTCGCTTGCTGAATTTTAAAATACATATCTCCTTCTTTACCCATGCCCTGTTGTATAATTACATATATCTTCACTGTATACAAGTATTTCGCTGTGCAATCACTGCTGTGGAGTGCACTGGTTGCACAATCAATTTATAAATAGTGCAGACCCTGATGAGACAGCTCCTGCAGGAGCTGTCTCATCTGGGTCTTCACTATTTACAGGTAGGTGTATTGACGTGAATAGCAAGCGAAGGGTTAACAGTATTTCAGTCACATATCGCGACGTCCAGTTAATAACAGATGGAGGAAGGCTCCAAAAATAATTATAGTGTCCGTGGTTGGATCAAATTGGATGAGTGAATGTAGAAATGGGTAATTTTCTTTCTTTCAATAACTTCGTATTTCTTATTCCTGTGACAATTGCACTGTCCATTTAGCATACTCGCTTCACTTACGGGATACTTTCAGCACATACAGTTAAATCTCGCAAACCCGAACTGATATAGTAAACACGAAATAAAACCTTCTATGCAGGTGGCGGCTTGATACGGCGTGAAAGATATGGGTGAGGTGAGGGTAACTTTGTGCACGTGTTTTGCTTTGCATTAAGTTGTCGTATGTCTGTAAGACCGAAACTTACTCGGAGTAACGAGTGTTCAAATAAGCGAGTGTTCGGATTAGCGGGTGTTCGGATTAGCGACTGTTCGAATTAGCGAATGTTTGAATAAGCAGAGGACTTACTTTACTCGTAAGCATTCTTTTTTAACCCTTATCCCGCTATTCACGACCTGACATGCATTTGCAAACAGCTTAGATCCAGATGAAAAACAGGGTAACATGACGTCTCATCAGCATCAAAGCTGTTTGACTATCGGTTAACAGTTTCTCATAAGCTTAATCAAGTGAGAAGTAGTCAAAATCTTATTCAACATTAAGCTTAAGTTGTCAGTGTATGGATCCAGGCTGATTCTGAAGTCTTGTACACTTCTAGTAGATATTCTGATTGGGTTAGCCTTCAAGCGGCGTCGGTTTAGAATACTCATGAAGCCATTTACATTTATAAGGAATCTTAGCTGAGTGTGTAACTTACTTTTTGAGTAACGCTTCTCGAAACGTAGAAATTTCTAGTAGAAATTAGATACTTTTAGGCAGGTGACTGCTTAATGCAGGGTGAACGTCACGCAGAAAGCTCTTAGAGGAACCTTCTGCATGACTTCCACCCTGCATTAAGTTGCCACCTGTCTCCTAGACCTATAGTTATGCCATATTTAACGTCCGGTTTAGAGGGGTTTCACTGTAATAACCTTATCATTCCCGAGAAACTAGTTTTTCCATGCCAAGCATTGTCCTCTGTAAATTGTGTGTTTCGCTGACGTGAATATTCTTACCCCCCCCCCCCCCTACAGAGATAGGCCCTAGACGTTCCTGATATTCCCTCTGCCATATTTTTCAATAGACTAGCCATAGAGATTGAAAGTTACGTCATTTTAATACAGAACAATCTCATTACTCCTAGTTTTGATATTGGGAACATTTTTAGACAGATGATTGTTTAATCCAGGGTGAAAGTAATTCAGAAAACTCCTCTATAAGCTTTCTGCATGGCTTCACCCTGCATTAAGCAGTTACCTGCCTAAAAGTATCTAAATTCTTCACTACTAGAATTCCGGTTTAGAGAGTTTTTATTGTAGACTGATAAGCGTGTATGAGGTGGAATAAGTTGTTCGCCCCTTTAACATAAAACATGTAAAAGTCGTTTATTGAAACCATTGTGATCTATTTATCAAATGGTTTCAAAACTACACAGCCCCCCCCCCCCCCCCCCCCCAAATCATGAAACTGTTAAGCTATGTGTAGTAGGACTGAAAATGATACTTTGAGTGAGCAAGGTTTTAATGCACATTAATTCGTTGAAATACCTCTGTATAAACCATTTCAAACTGAATAATGCCCTGAATTCATGTATGTTATCAGGATAGAACAAGCTTATGTCACCTTTGAATGTTCATATTGTATGCAAATCGGTCTAACATGTATCTATATGGTCCTCTAATTCAAGAAAACGCTTATAGTTAGAAAGCAATACTGGCGAAAATAAGTTCTACCTCTCTTCCGCCACTACTGATATTTCGCTCATCCCCGATTCTGCTTTAATGATATACACGTATATTCTTTTATAATAAATTTAAATACTAACAAAATTAACAGTTGATACGGAAACTCCTATAGCAGCTGTTTGGTCTGGATATACGCTTTTTTGCAAAGGCGTAGAAAAGCGTATTTATGGAATAAAGGGTTAAATAGAAATAAATAAAATTATGAACTGGAGGTAGACATTTTGCAGTTGTCAGCTGTACCTTCATGATACAGACTAGACAATATATGACAGTCTAAATGCAAATAAAATATACTCATCTGTTAATAACATACCTATTTAACAATAAACCGCATTTGGCTTTCCATTTGACGTCAATACGATCTCTAAACACATAAGATGAAGTAAAATTCAAATCGCATACGTGAATAGGAGATACAGTAGAGTCCGCATTAACCCACTACCTCATATGCTATTTTTAGATAAAACCTTTTTGACTAAACCTACCGAAAAGGAGCATTAACTAGAGGAAAGGAAAGTTTTAGAATTATGTAGTTTGAAACCATTGTGATAAATAGAGCATTTGCTCCTATAGGAGCAAATGCTCTATTTATCACAATGGTTTCACAAAGTGACTTTTACAGAGTCGTCAAAAGTCGTCACTATGAGGGAACGGGTTAAGCGGCCATTCATTTATTGAACATAGGAAGCTTGCTTAAAAAGCAGATGGCTTAATGCAGGGAAAACGTAATACAGAAAGCTCCTATATGCACATTCTGCATTGCTTTTGATCTGCATTAAGCTATCACCTGCCTTACAGGCCCATGGTTAGACCTGTTTTTGATGGTCGGTTAAGACAGGCTCTGTCGTATAATTCCTAATCAAAGGCAAATGTTTGGAAGCGTATGATTAAGTTAAAGTATGACTGAGTACAACAGCTCTTGTAATCAGCTAAAGTACAACGGCACTTGTAATCAAGCGATCCTATTCATGGCTCATAAGCAAACTGAAGGCACCCCCGCCCCTTGACCAAGGTTTCCGCTGGAAGTTGTATATAACATGTCAAAGGGTTTACAGGTACCCTCGTATGGAACGCCGTAGCTGTCTTCTGTTGTCACATTCCTTCTTGTCTTGTTCAAATTCAGGCTTGTCATGTCTAAAAACCGTGCCATTATGTCGAAACACTCTGTGAACTTGTTTACAGAATGTCTTATTATGTGCAACACCTATGTTATTATGTAGCAAAGAAGTCTCATCTTGTTAAAGAGCATTGTGAACTTGTCTGTATAATATGTTATCATGTTAAGTAGCAATGTGAACTTGTCGATATAATATGTGATCATGTTGAATGTACGTGTTGTCTTGTCCATATGTAGTGTTGACTTGTCAAATTTATGTCTTATTATGTTAAAAGGCTATGTTATTATGTTACACAAATTGGACATGTCAACACTACATATTGACAAGACAACACGTGCGTTGAACATGATAACATATTATATAGACAAGTTCACATTGTTCTTTCACAAGATGAAACTACTTTGTTACATAATAACATAACATTCTAACATAATAAGACTTAAGTTGGACAAGTCAACACTATATATTAACAAGACAACACATGCTTTTAACATGATAACAGATTATGTAGACAAGTTCACATTGTTCTCCAACAAGACGAAACTACTTTGTAACATAATAACATAGCAGTTTAACATAATAAGACCTAAAACAGACAAGTCAACATTACATATTAACAAGACAACACGTGCGTTTAACATGATAACATATTATATAGACAAGTTAACATGCCTCTTTAACAAGATGAAACTACTTTTTGACATAATAATATAGCAGTTTAACATAATTAGACATACATTGGACAAGTCAACACTACATATTGACAAGACAACATGGGCGTTTAACATGATAACATATCGTATAGACAAGATCACATTGCTCTTTAACAAGATGAAACTACTTTTTGACATAATAACATAGCAGTTTAACATAATAAGACATACATTGGACAAGTCAACACTACATATTGACAAGACAACATGGGCGTTTAACATGATAACATATCGTATAGACAAGATCACATTGCTCTTTAACAAGATGACACTACTTTTTAACATAATAACATAGCCGCTTTAACAAGATGACACTACTTTTTAACATAATAACATAGCCGTTTAACATGATAAGACACAGTTTGGACAAGTCAGCACTATATATTGACAAAACAGCACGTGCACTTAACATGATAACATGTCGTATAGACAAGCTCACATTGCTCTTTGACAGGATGAACTGATTTGTAACATAATAGCATAGGCCACAGACATAGTAAGACACTGATTAAACAAGTTAACACGACAGGTAGACAAAATAACACAAAAGTGCGACATAATAGCACATTTTTTCAGCATAATAGGAAGCCGTATGGACAAGACAACACACTATTTTGACAAACATGCTCTAGACAAGATAACTTCACTTTTTAACATAATAACAATATATTTTAACATAACAAGGCGTTGTTTGGACAAGTCAACACCACATATTGACAAAACAACACATGCATTTACCATGATAACATATCATATAGACAAGTTCACATTGTTCTTTAACAAGATGAACCTACTTTGTAACATAACAACATAGCCGTCGTCCATAACAACACAATTCACGGGCAAGTTAACACAGCGCTTTGACATAATGATACGGCGTTTCGAGATGACAGCATTGAAATAGACAAGTTTACACAGTACTTCGACATAATAACATGACGTTTAGACATGATAACACTGAATTTGAACAAGACAAGAAGAAATTCGACAACAGGAGACAGCTACGGCGTTCCATACCCTCGCATGATCAACATGTGTGTTGTTAAAGTCAATTTGGAGAATTTAGATTGAATGATATGGAAGTAATTTGGTTGAAGTTGGTAAATAAACCGACTATCGTTCTTTGATATTATATTTCATAGACCCTCGTGTCTCAACAAAACATAGATAATGCAGACATGTTATTACGCTTCTGTCCGTGAATACGGCTTACACGAGATTGGTGTGGTGTGAATGGTACAAGGCCAGTCTGATAAATGTATTCATTACTTTTATATCCGCTTTATTCCAGAAATAGAAATGGAGATGATGCATTCGGCTGGCTCAAACCAGTCGCAAATCTATTAGTTTAAACATGGTTGTATAAAAATAGATATTTCATGGACCATCCGATAAAACATGCTTCAATATGTTATATTTATCATTTCTGAAATGCAATTGCAGACAGTTTGGATTCATATTGTGTTTAGGATGATATGGCCAAATAAGTGTTTAAACGTGTAAAATATTCTACTAGAATTAATATATATGCTGAGAGACACAGAGAGATAGAGACAGACGGAGATAGACAGGGCGACAGCGAGCGAGAGAGACAGAGAGAGACAGAGAAAGAGAGAGACAAAGAAGAGAGAGAGAGAGACAGACAGACAGACTGACTGACATACAGACAGACAGACAGAGAGAAAGTGTCGATAAACCTATACAATGGAATATATGTATATATATTTTTTTAATATGCTTAATAAGTATAGAGTAGATCAAATACCCCCTCCCCGCGCGAACACGTGCACACACGCACACGTTACTGTTTATACCCAGACTGGAGGCTCCTAGAGGAGGTTTCTGGGTCCTGTCAAGGGCCTGTACTGTTAGATGGGGTCAAAACACATACCTAGAAGAAGATTAGTGTCATTTATGGCAATATCTGACACAGGTAGTGTTTGTATATTATTGTTGGCCTTCATGATCTGGGGTTACCCTGTTTGCAAAAGTGTTAAAATATATGAAATAAAGATTTAATAAACGACATAGCTTACTACGTATCAGAATTCCTTTCAAGCCTTGTTGACTCATGCATAATTATATGCCTTATACCATCATTGGTAATTACCTTAACCAACCCCGTAGGCTATTTTCAGACGCAGCCTCTTTAAATAAATTTACTAAAAAGGAGACATTACTAGGAAAAGGAAACCTTGTGTAGTTTTGAAACCATTGTGATAAATATAGCATTTGCTCCATAGGAGCAAATGCTTTATTTATCACAATGGTTACAAAAAGTGACATTTACAGAGACTTCAAAAGGCGCCAATATGAGGAAATGGGTCAAAAGGCGTCACTATGAGGGAATGGAGTCAAACGGCGTCAATATAAGGGAATGGGTCAAATGGCGTCTTATGCGGGACTAGGTTAACTATTTGGACACACCATCTCCCCTCTCCATGGATTTGTTACGTTGAATATGTCAAGTTGGCACACCTTTGAGAACTCTAAATCATACTGACAGTCACATAGTACAATACTGTAGACCTTGGTTCTGAAGGAGCAGGTTGACCTGGGTCTGCACTGTAATGTACGCTCTTAGTTTTTCTGTCCGAATACTTAGGCTAATTAGTGTATGTATTCACAAAGGAGAAACCACTCTAACAGAATGAGATAGTGCTCGAATCCCTTGTCAGTAAACATTTGAATGCGGGGAATGAAGCAACTGTCCTTTGCTTCCAAGTGTATATTTCCAATGAAGCCCTCTTATCAGGGTCTGTACTTTTTTTTAAATTTCAAAATCCTCTCACAAATTTTACCCCTTAACGAAATCTACCTTTTAACAGTGAAGGATGATTCCACTTTGAAAAGGGCTAAAGATTTATTACATCTAGTTATGTTAACTTATCTCTCAGATCCACACGTATGATATAAGTCTGGGGTTTTCCACGAGTATGGTATCTTGTCTGTGTTTATTTTAAATGTAAGATTCACATGGATAGTCGGTGTGCACTGTTATTATTAAATAAGGCCTCCAGAGAACCTTTATGGAAGAACTACTTCATTTCACTTTGCAATAATCATCTAACATGCAAGTGGAACTCGCTGATTCACACAACCGCCTGTACAGTCGTTACAGGTGCAGTTTTAATCGTTTAAATAATTAATGTACTTGTACATCTCCGCCTATTATGATTAACACATAACTGTGCATTACGTGTGCATTAATTGTGCATTACGTGTGCATTAATTGTGCATTAACCCTTACAGTGTGGGACACGAGTCAATAATGTCATTTGCAAACAGTGTAGACCCAGATGAGAGGGCTCCTATAGGAGCCCTCTCATCAGGATCTGTACTGTTTGTTATGTTTCATTTTACCTTAGCATCATCCCTAAATATTAAACTTAAGCTTGATCTGTTTGAATTTTGGAATAATCCATTTGAAAATTCAGCGTCGTAATGGTTAAGAACATGTATTGCTATGATAAATAGTAGAGAATCAGGTGTGTAACACAGGGGTCTGGACCGCTTCATGGGGGTCTATATGTACTATATAATAACAAGGGTTCCAACTAGCAGAACGGATATCCGTGTACCACGAGTACAAATATATGACTGTAACTCTTACAATTTGAATGATAATTTCGTTATTCTTTCGGCTATTGAAAGCCAATATATTTTTCTATCAAATAAATATAATCTTATAACGGTAACTTATGAACAAGTATCAATCCAACAATGATTTTCTCAAAATTTCACGTGTTTTTAAGGTCATTGACAAACGTTCGTTCACTCCGGTTTCACTATATCACAGCAATAACCTGACAATTTGCAGTTCAAAAAATGGCGTGAGTCAATAAAACGAACCAATTCTAACACCCACCTCCAATTATTTAGTCCCCAGCATCAAAAGAATGATGTAAAACTAGCGAGTTTTGTCAGTTTGCTTCAAATCGTCGAGGAAGGAGCCATTGTACGTGACGTCACGGATTTTCCAACTTTTCCTTCGCTCATCCAATGAAATGGCTCCATTCAAATTTGTTGCAAAATGGCAGCATCCGAAATAGAAACATAACGACAGACGGAAAGGCCGCTGTTGCTAGTTGCTTATTTATTAAGAGGACAAAACAAACGGAGATTGGTGATATAATTGGGTTGTTTTATTGAACCACGCCATCTTTTGAACTGAAAATCGCTAGGTTATGGCTGTGATATAGTGAAACCGGGGTGAACGAACGTTTGTCAATGACCCAGAAAACACGTGAAATTTTGAGAAAATCGTTGTTGGATTGATAATTGCGCGTACGTTACCGTGAGAAGATTATATTTATTTGATAGTAAAATATATTGGCTTTCAATAGCCGAAAGAATTACAAAATTATCATTGAAATTGTAAGAGTTACATTCATATTTGTACTTGTGGTACACGGATGTCCGTTCTGCTAGTTGGAACCCTTGTTATTATATAGTACATATAGACCCCCATGAAGCGGTCCAGACCCCTGTGGTGTGTAACATACTTACAAATAGATGGTACCCTGGTAAGACAGGCCCTACAGGACCTGTCTGGGCTAGCTCTACTGTTTGCAATGACGTAAATGGGAAATGATTAACAAGTAAAGTAAATATTTTACTTTAAGAAAAAATCTCTATGATTTAAAGCAGTTGACATTGTTTTCAGACGAACACTATTTTGCGGCAAAAGAGTTAACTTTTAACGAAGTGCTCCAAAGGGAATTGACAGCCAGACAGATAACAATGTTTAAAAGAATTGATGACGTATACTACCAGTGTTTTCTTGATAGTTGACAGTTATCACATACTCACAGCTAGTGCAATATTTTAAGAGAAGATATTTTGTCAGTCAGAAAAGAATGGCACACTGCCGTCTATAACAGTATTTCTTTAGCGCCTGACATCTGTGTAAGAAAGGATTAAGCACTGAAATACAGTCAAAATCTAACGCAGTATGTTGAATAACCCTGGTATCGGGTCAACTAGTACAAACAACTCTCTAAAGCTAACACTTCATCAATAAACATAGGCGTCTTTAAAAGCTGGTGGTTGCTTAATGCAGGATGAAAGTAATATAGAGAGGGGCTCCTATGAAAGCTTTCTGTAAAGCACTTGTCCTGCATAAGTAACGACTTGTCAGTAAACCTTACAGTACGAGACACGGTTCACTAATTTCATTTGCAAACAGTGTAGATCCAGACGAGACGGATCATCTAGAGGAGCGCTCTCTTCAGGATATGCACTGTTTGTCGTTTAATATTTTCTTACGAAACCCCCCCCCCCCCCAAATATTCACCATAAGCTTAACCTGTTTGAATTTTGGAATAGTCGATTTGAATATTCAGCATTGTATAGGTTAATACCCTTTAATTTCCCCCTATGTATGAGAGGTTGTTTCAGAGAGGTTTTACTGTATAAGCACTAACCTAATAATTCAGAGCAACAGGCGAATGGGCCACTAATACCATGGATAAAATGGTGTGACGAGGTCGAGGGACAGGACACCTTTCCCTGTTTTGTGATATTTTTGGCATTTACAGTGTAGTAATATTATTATACTGGACAAGAGCTGGACAATTGAATTCTGTTTTGCCTGTAATATCCACCGTTAAGCTAAAGAAGGGAGTGAAAGTGTCATTCTCGCTGTAGCAGACACGTTGTTGACCCTTTGCCTGTTAAATGCGACTCGACTCGTATTTCCAAATAGCTTCGATTCAGATGAGACGCCGAGTTAACGCCGAGTAACTCGGTGTCTCATCAGGATTGAAACTGTTTGACACTCGGCCAACAATGCTTCGATATCGTGAACGAATCAGATGCATGTACAATATAAACTAATTTAGCTACTTTTAGACAGGTGCCTGCTTAATGCAGAGTGAAATTCATACAGATAGCTTCTAGAGGAGCTTTCTGCATGACTTTCACCCTGCGTTAAGCTACAACCTGTCTCCAAGACCGATATTTATACTAAATTGAACGTCAGGTTTAGAGAGGTTATACTGTATATTTGAAACTCGTACCAGATCGGAATTTGAACAGATAATATGTTTTTTTTTCAGCCGACTAAAGCATACGAGTTTATGAAACGGCTGAGCAAACATACGTCACATGCAAATCTCTGTTGGACCGATTACACTACTAATAGACCTAACCAGGTCCCAAGGTTATAAAACGTTTTGCTGGAGTCTGAAATAATTCTGAAGCATCTGGTTGGTCAGATTCTGAGCTTGCTTAGAATCTGACTATTCAGATACTTGAGAATGATCTCAGACTCAGAACTTTTATGACCTTGGACCCAGATTGATTTTCATTCACACGAAATATGTTTGCGATGGTCCATAAAGATGAATTAACCCTTTCGCTGCCAATGCCGGATCTGTGATTACCTATGCAAACAGTTTGGATCCAGATGAGACGCCGAGTAACTCGGCGTCTCATCAGGATCCAAACTGTTTGTTACTGTTACTATGTTTTTGAAACAAAAATGAAGAAAATCAAAAGAATGAAAATTTGTAGCAGACGACAAAGTTAGCAGATGACAGAGTTTGGCAGCGAAAGGGTTAAAGGTGAGCATAGGGAGACGTCGACTGTCGTATCTCAAAGTTCATGATGAATTATACGATTGCGATCCGTCTGTGAGTAGTTTTCAGACACCGTGATAAGTAAATTAGTTTGTTTTACGTGAGTCCAAATAATCTGGTATATAGGCTGACAGTACCACCGGTGCCAGACGCGTGATAATTTCATAAATACTACTGATAAACACCCTCAAATACGTTTAGACATCATACTTTGACAGCCGAAAAAAAGTTTTTAAATTTTGTTTCGTATAGTATACATGTAATACTATGTATTATACTATACGAACAAGATTTTTCAAAAAGGAAAATCAGTCAAGTATGATGTTTAAACGTAGTAGATGTTTGTTAGTAGTATTTATGAAATGGTCACGAGCCTGGCACCTGTGGACAGTACCGGTAACAGCCAAGACATTTTACTACTTGAACTGTAAAAAGATAGATATTGCAACCTGCATTTCAGTCAATAAGAACATATCAGCGAGTTTCAAACAATTCGGACCCTACAGAGAAACAATCTCATCTGGACCCAAACTGTTTGCTTAAGTTCTGTAGAATTTACCGTCTTCGTGAGAAGAATTCATTAATATACACATTATATTTCTTCTTTCTGCATGGATATGATGAAGTATTTCTTAACAAACGAAGAAATCGATAGAGTTAGAGTTATAGCCTTGGAGGAGAATCTCAAACGGATTAGTAGGAGGAAAATATTGGCTTAACAATAACACACATGTAATTTGTTGCCCGTTTGACGACAGATCATACGACAAAAATATAGTTCGTTCTAGCATATGACAATGGCAACTTCGAGTTGCAATCATCGTATATTAGATCTTATTATTTCAGCCGTACAGTACAGGTCCACTAAACCTGAATTCTAGTAGAGAAGAATTAAGATACGTTTAGGCAGGTGGCTGCTTAATACAAAGCTGAGCTTAATACAGGGTGGAAGTCACGCAGAAAGCTCCTATAGGAGCTTTCTGCATGGCTTTCACCCTGCATTAAGCTGCCACCTGTCTCCGGCGCCGATATTTATACTAAATTGAACGTCCGGTTTACAGGGCTTTTACTGTACTTTTGCACGTAAGAATTTGCTATAATTTTAGCAATGTGAGTTGTAGCGATTATCGTAATGTTGGATACGTTTGGTCGAACGATCTTTCGCAATACAGGCTTCTAGAACTTTTGTATAAGCATAGGTTACAGACATAAAATAACACATGAAACTGTTCAACCCATAAACTATTGCTTAATTTAGGGCAAACGTAATGCAGAAAACTCCTATAGAAGCTTTCTGCATTGCCGTTGACACATCCATTAAGCTGCCACCTACCTTACACACCCATACATACCGAAAAATATACATCTTTTTGGTTGCTGCCTGTGACATGTTCTACTGTACTTTTAAAACTATAGTTAATATTTATAATGGACGGAGTCTTTCATGATTATTCACCGGATCAATACTACGCTACTTGGCACTTCAAAACGAATTGATAAGTTACAAGCCGTAAGACTAGTATATTCCTCGTATAGAATGGTGTGCACAGAGCGCTTGCATGTATAGCCACAATTACGTGGGATTCAGGCAAATGAATGGATATTATCTGTCACGATCTGTTCATATCGAAAAACAGTTATACATCAAAGAGTTATATATCAAGCAGTTATACATCATAATTATCATCTGTTCTGAAAAAGAGCAAACGGTTATCTCGATATAGACCTGTCTTTGATACTATCGCGCTACAGTAAAACCCCTCTAAACAGAAATTCTAGTAGAGAAGAATTTGGATAATTTTAGGCAGGTGGCTGCTTAATGCAGTGTGAAAGTCATACCGAAAGCTCCTAAAGGAGGTTTCTGCATGACTTTCATCCTGCATTAAGCTGCCACCTGTCTCCTAGACCGATATTCATATACAAATGTACTAATTTTAACGCCGGGTTTAGAGAGGTTTTATTGTAGGCCTATAACAAATACTGTCTGCTCAAATCTGACCTTGAGGATTTGTTTACGCATTTGCCAGTCCATGTCAAACGTATATCGGCATTACTTCGCAATTAAATCCCCGAAAGAGTACTGTCCAGCTAACAAGTAATCCCATAGTCTAATAGTCTTAGGGTCAAATAGTCTGGGGCGCAACAGTCCAAGGGCCCAATAGTCCTAAAGTCTGATGGTCTGTAGGTCGAACAGTCTGAGGGCAGAATAATGTGAGGAGCGAATAGTCCGATGGTCGAATAGTCAGAGGACCGAATAATCTGATTTTCAAATGGCCGAATAGTCATGGCCCGAGGGCCCATTAGTCTGAGGAATCAAGAGTCCGAATGTTGAATAGTCTGCGGGTAGAATTGTCTGAGTTTCCAAACGTCCGAGGGATGGATAGTCCGAGAATATAATTGTTCGAGGCCCAAATGAAGTCTGACGACCAGATAATGTACGAGGGTCAAGTAGTCTGAGAGCACAATAGTCTAATGGCCCTACGGTCTGATAATCGTTATTGCCAGTAGTTCCTTTGTCGTTATTGACAGCATCTTTCTTGTCGTTATTGACAGTGCCTTTCTTGTCGTTATTGACAGTAACGTTCGTGTCGTTATTGACAGTAACTTTGTCGTTATTGACAGTAGTTTTCCTTGTCGTTATTGACAGTTGCTTTGTTGCTATTGGTGGTACATTTCTTGTCGTTATTGACAAGAACTTTGTCGTTATTGACAGTATCTTTGTTGTCGTTATTGACAGTTACTTTCTTGTTAATGTTGACAGTGGCTTCCTCGTCCTTACTGACTACATTTGTTGTCGTTGTTATCGTATTTTCGTAGATATTCTGTTTAAAAAACCACCTTTGTTCAATATAACAGGGAAACACATGATCATGCGGATGATAGTTTCTAATGTCAAACTATGAATAATATAATATGTATACACTTAAACTCCATAATTAAGTATTTCTACTTAGCCATATACAGGTATGAAGAACAACAAAAATAATTCACATTTAGTAAATCGTACACCATTTGCTATACGTTTCATACTGAATATCTTACTATTTGCAACGTTGAGATTCCAAATGGAAACAAAAACCTGCTTAACTGGACGTTTTACAAATACAGTAAAACCCCGCTAATGCGACCACTTAATAAACAGCCACTGATGTCGTCTATAGCAGGTGGTTGCTTAATGCAGGACGAAAGTTATGCAGAAAGCTCCTATAGGATCTTTCTGCATAACTTTCGTCCTGCATTAAGCTACCACCTGCCTCTGCCACCCAGAACTGTGCCCCTTTTTGGTGGTCGGATTAGCGGGGTTTTACTGTAATTCCCTTATTATGTCATAAGATGAAATACAGTTTTGGGCTTGGTTCCTTAAGAATCTCTCGGATTTGGAACTACATTGTTTGCGATCGATAAATATTTGAGTCCCGCATAGGATTGGATATAATGGTTTAAATGTCATTTGATATATGCAATTAACCATTCCCTCCTACTGACGCCTTTTGACGCCTGTGTAAAAGTCCATAGGAGCGAATGCTCTATTTATTACATTGGTTTTAAAAGTATATAATTCTAAAATAAATCCTTTTTCCTAGTAAATGTTTCTTTTTAGATATTTAAGAGGTTGGGTCTAAAAATAGTCTAGGATGGAATGGGTTAATAAGAAAATAAAACGCAAATGCTAGTCTTTGTACAACAGACCAAATGCTAGTCTTTGTACATCAGACCAAAATGCTACTCGTTGTACATCAGACAAATACTACTATTTGTACAACAGACAAATGCTACCCTTTGTACATCAGACAAATGCTACTTTTGTACAAAAGACTAATGCTACCCTTTGTACATCAGACAAATACTACCCTTTGTACATCAGACAAATGCTACTTTTGTTCAAACGACAAATACTACTCTTTGTACATCAACAAATGCTACTTTTGTACAAAAGACAAATACTACTCTTTGTACAACAGACAAATGCTACCCTTTGTACAACAGACAAATGCTACAGACAGATGATACTCTTTGTACAATAATGTACTCTTGTGACGTCACGTCTTGTCTTTTATTTTCGATGAGTTTGAATAGAGTTTTGGTGTAACAGCACTGCAACACACTTTGACTATTTATCCAGTCTTCAGGCTTCTCTAGTGACATAATAAAGGGGGTGCAAATAAACTTAGGTTTATTAGGTTACTTCCGGTAGTGGAAGGTTTATTAGGTTAGTAGATAGGCGTAATGATTCTATAACCATGGAACTATTTTAGTTTTCTGTAAATATTCATAAACATGTTGATGGAATAGATCTAAAAGATCTATTTGGTCACCAGAAGAATTATTCAAATGAGAAAAAATAAAAATAATTGGCTACGGCTGGATTCGAACCCGCGCCTGATCCTACAAAAACTAATTCTAATCTCTCTAGAGACGTCGCCCTTACCGATTACGCCACTGAGGCCACATACAAAATGACGTTGATTTATCACTTTTATTAATTTAATCCACCGCTGGCAAAACCCGTTTTTGATAAAATCAAACCTGGAAGCAAAGATTGACAGATAAATAGTAAATGTTTTCTTTTCACTCTCATGATTATTTGATTGATAAACTCTTACAGTGGCGGTGATAGTCATAAACCTAAATATAGCCTGTTCAGTTCCATCGATTTCTGAGTGACGTTAGGTAGAATCTAAAAATAGAAACCGAGACTACGTAACTCGAATTTGACCGTCCGAAGAATATAGATCATGTCTGTTTGAAATAACTTATCGACCCTCTATTCAAATCATCTTATTTTTCAAATTCAACCACGTTTCCCTTCTAGTAATACAAGTATCGAAACTATATTCCTCTGCGGTAGCTCATTAGATCTATTTACGTCTAAATGGAAGTGAAAAGGGAGGGATCCGTTGATCGAAAAACTGCATTTTCAATGTAAATTATTTCAAGAGTGTTATGAGTCTATAAAAAAGACATTTAACTATATCGACTGGATAAATCGAATAATAGGTTAGTGCCGTAGATGGGACGCCTTTATCCGACTCGGAGAGAAAACAGTTGAGGCGAGGCTTCAACGTTTTCTCCCCTCGTCGGATAAAGCGTCCCATCTACGGCACTAACCTATTATTCTCTATATGATGTCGGTGTTAACCAGACAAAAAGGATCAGTTCTGTGAAGGCTGTGTGTGTGTGTTTTGTATATGTGCGCGTGCACGTCATTTGTGTGTCTGATGTTGCTGTGTGGCATCTCCTTTCTGACTTCTGTTCAATTTTAGTATTTTTGCGTAGCAATAGAATACAAAGGTGGCGATCCACAGTCGAACCAATGGTACACTCGCCTACCTGACAACTGCCATTCCGCATAGCAGTCTAGCGCAATTTATTGACCTGCATTCGATGGATACAAAATATGTTTATAAGCATGGCATCCAGAACCAATATGGTATATCGCATACATATTTCTGACATGAAAATGCCTCGTAACATAAGCTTCAGCTTAGTAGGTGCAACAGAATCCACAAAATATAGCAATGTGTAAGAAGGGTGCACGAATGTACAAATATCAGTCTAATAACGAAAGCACGTGTTTATAATATGAATGAAAGTATCATCCCAGAGGCAGTTACTCAATGAATAAAGATATGCGCGTCGGATGACCTTATGCAAACGATTTGGTAATCACGCCCATAAACTGCGAGTGGTCAGTTTGATAATATGCATAGCGAGAAACGGCTGAAATGTCAGCTGCAACTTAATAATCAGTTGGAAAGAGTGTTAATCCTTTCCCTTATAGATACGCAATTTCACGCGATATTCGCTATAAGATTGATGCCATGCAAAGAATACTGCAGCGTCAACAACACTTTGATTATTATAAAGGATTAACCCTTTACTCAATACATACGCATCTACGCCCTTGCAAACAGAGTAGACCTAGATCAGACGACCCCTATAGGAACCGTCTGATTAGATTCTACAGTTTCTGTCACATTAAAATGATTTTGTTCATTTAAAAATGCAGTGAAATAGTATTCCTGGTGTCATAATTTCTTGCATGAATGTTCATGGGGTTAAGGAAATGTTGAATGTAAACTGATTAAAAGACATGCGTTAAAAAGTTGTTGGGTGGATATGGCCAATTTCCTCATGAATATTTAGTAACAAATGATGCATGAATACCAATTGTGTTAGTTGTTGGGCTAATATGGCCAATTTCCTCATGAATATTTAGTAACAAATAATGTATAAATACCAAATGTGTTAGTTTTTGGGTGGATATGGCCAATTTCGTCATTAATATTTAGTAACAGATGATGTATGACTATCAATTGTGTTTTATCCAGTCACCAGGCTTCTCTAGTGACATAATAAAGGGGGTGCAAATAAACTTAGGTTTATTTGGTTACTTCCGGTAGTGGAAGGTTTATTAGGTTAGTAGATAAGCGTAATGATTCTATAACCATGGAACTATTTTAGTTTTCTGTAAACATTCATAAACATGTTGATGGAATAGATCTAACAGATCTATTTGGTCACCAGAAGAATTATTCAAATGAGAAAAAATAAAAATAATTGGCTACAGCTGGATTCGAACCCGCGCCTGATCCTACAAAAACTAATTCTAATCTCTCTAGAGACGTCGCCCTTACCGATTACGCCACTGAGGCCACATACAAAATGATGTTGATTTATCACTTTTATTAATTTAATCCACCGCTGGTAAAACCCGTTTTTGATAAAATCAAACCTGGAAGCAAAGATTGACAGATAAATAGTAAATGTTTTCTTTTCACTCTCATGATTATTTGATTGATAAACTCTTACAGGGGCGGTGATAGTCATAAACCTAAATATAGCCTGTTCAGTTCCATCGATTTCTGAGTGACGTTAGGTAGAATCTAAAAATAGAAACCGAGACTACGTAACTCGAATTTGACCAAAGAATATAGATCATGTCTGTTTTAAATAACTTATCGACCCTCGATTCAAATCATCTTATTTTTCAAATTCAACCACGTTTCCCTTCTAGTAATACAAGTATCGAAACTATATTCCTCTGCGGTAGCTCATTAGATCTATTTACGTCTAAATGGAAGTGAAAAGGGAGGGATCCGTTGATCGAAAAACTGCATTTTCAATGTAAATTATTTCAAGAGTGTTATTAGTCTATAAAAAAGACATTTAACTATATTGACTGGATAAATCGAATAATAGGTTAGTGTCGTAGATGGGACGCCTTTATCCGACTCGGAGAGAAAACAGTTGAGGCTCGGCAAGCCTCGCCTCAACGTTTTCTCCCCTCGTCGGATAAAGCGTCCCATCTACGGCACTAACCTATTATTCTCTATATCTTTCATTATGGCATTATGAACAAGAGAATATTTTACCACTGTAGCAAAAGAATTGAGATACTTTTAGGCAGGTGGCTGCTTCATGCAGGGTGAATGTCATGCAGAAAGCTCCTATAGGAGCTTTCTGCATGACGTTCACCCTGCATGAAGTTGCCACCTGTCTCCAAGACCGATATTTATACCAAATTTAACGTCCGGTTTAGAGGGGTTTCACTGTACATGACTTATAGCCTCCTGATGAAATTATCACGTGACATCATTTACAACATGAACACCTCCCAAATAATGAACGTTCGATGATGCGTTGCAGTATTTATATATACATGCAATGCACACACTTGCTTCGTTTCCCGTCTTCCTGTCTCCTGTATCTTCCGTTGTTCTGTGCATGTTTTTCAAACGATATGTTAATATCAAGTCAAGATAAATCCATTAAAGTACTGCGAAATGTTGCTATTCACATTTAGTTTCACTTAGTTTACTTCGAAAATCAATCAAACATACTTAAGACTTGTCAGATAGACGTGGCGAACAAGCGACACATTCTCCCACGAAACAGGAGTATAAAATGGTAATGGAAAAAAATAAGCAAATACTCTTAAATACGGATACATATCCGTGCATCAGACAATAAAATGAAGCTACTATACGTTAGCTAATGCAACGCTGAGTTTTCAGAGTGGAATGTCCCAGCAGTTACCTATGGAATCCAATTGTAGTATGAAAGACGTAAACTTGATATACAAACAGTGCACACCCAAATCACAGAGCTTCTCTGAGAACCCTCTGATTTTGGGTATACACTGTATGCTAATACCAGGACACATTATTAATAGGATTAGAATAGCACCCCTCATTGAAAGGATTAATAATTATCTTATGCAGACCGTATAGTTCAGTCTCTTTCATTCTCTTAAAAATGACATTGGAAGTCGAACTCATTATATCAGATTACTCTGTACAGTATATTTTCCTAAATTTGCAACTTTATAGTACAGGCATATTCGTTTAGTTCAATTAGTTTCAGACCAGGTCACTATTCCAATGAGGACAACTTGCTGTTCATTTCCTGCCAATATTCACGTAGTTTAATTAATCTTCAAGTATTCAAACTCTGGTTTGTCTTACTACTGATTCAACAGTTTTCCTCTGTATTGATCTGTTCTTCCCATGAGACCAAATCTCAGCATAGACAGCCGGCAGCAGCAATTTAAACTTTTGTATAAATATGATATGGCGATAATTGGATCCGCTGACGTGCAAAATCATCATTCCTACTCCATAGAGATATTTCAAAGAAACCTAATATATTGTCAGACAAATTATAAACTATCGTTTTGCGAGAAGGATTGAACGGCAGTTATTAGTTCCTTACCCTGTTATTCGCGACTTGACCTGCATTTACAAACAACCTTGGATCTACAATTGAACTTCGATATCTCCAACTTCAAGGGGCCATAAAATTACTTCGAGATAACAGAGGTTCGAGTCATCCTATTTTTAATCTGGACAATTTCTAAAGTTCACAGCTTAATGCAGGTCTAAATGAATGCTGAAAGCTCCCTTAGGAGCTTTCAGCATACCTTTAGACCTTCATTAAGCCGTGACATGTGTTTCTAGATATAAGTAGTTATGCATTTTAGAACAATACTGTATAGTAAAGTTTGGAAGGACCGAACTTTTAAGTTCCAGTTAACTCGAATTTCGAGTTATCCGAGTTCGAAACATCGAAGTTCAAATAAGTAACTCGATGTCTCATCATGATTTAAGTTATTTGACTCTCGGTCTATAGTTTCTCTATTTAAAGCCTATAGTCGAATTGGAAGTAGTCACAATATTGTACTATATCACTTTTTGAGCAGACATATTGTTTTTGGTAGCGTGATAAAGGTTAATCTGATATGACTATATTTGGAGTTCCGTTAGCGCCACCATAACATCTCAAGGTGAGTCTACAAAACTACAACGGCGATTTCATGAAAACCTGAAGATGATTCTATACAGTAAAACCTCTCTATAACGGCCACTAAATTATGTTAATCAGTTGATATTTAGGACAGGTGGCTGCTTAAAGCAATGCGAAAGTAAAACAGAACGCTCCTATAGGAGCGTTCTGTTTTACTTTCAGCTTGCTTTAAACAGCCACCTGCATTTAACACAAAATATTTGATGTAATTTAGTGGCCGTTATAGAGAGGTTTTACTGTACTTGCATTGATGGCGATACCAACAGCAGTGAACAGTACACTCACTCACACTATCACTTTGTGGTACGCATTTGGGGCTTTCTGCATTCGTTAGTATCGTCACTGAGCTATTCTTGATCTTCTTTTAAATACAATCCAGAGGTCAAGAATATATTTTGAAGAATACCTTTTTTTTTATTTCCCTATCAATCCCTATATTGTGATCACTCTTTAGAACTGTCTCTCATCTGGGTCTACATTGTTTGCAAATGACATAAGTGACTCGTGTCCCGTATTGTAAGAGTTTAAGTTCAATATAGCAGTGTTACCTTAGTGCAGAGCAAATATAATGCAGAAAGCTCCAGTATGAGCTTTCTTCATTACTTTTGATCTGCATTAAGCTACGACCTATCTTATAGGCCCACTGTAAGACAGTTTCTACTGTATTTGTGTCTTTCAGTTTTCTTAGACACGATATTTTATTTGCGGAATATTATTGCATTCCCCTGTTCATGTGTCCCTATTTTCCTTCATTATTTCTTTTTAAGGAGCGGACTGCAATCCAGGTACATTGCAAGCAAAATACACTGATAAATCCACTGATCTCTTCTAAATCCTCCACTTGTGAAAATACACATAATCAGTATTTGTTTTAGAAAAATACAGCTGCTTATTGAACTTGTATTTTAGGAATAGCAAGGTGAAATCGTGAAACTGTAAAGGTCATATTGTAGAAAAAACCGAAATCACAGTAATTTTATGATCTCAATCGACTGCAAAAAAGATATGCCCGCATTTAATTCCATTTCAAGTTGCAATAGCGATACAATAAACCCCGTATTAACCTTTTCCCTCATATTGACGACTTTTGACGACTCTGTATTAGTCAATTCTTGAAACCATTGTGATAAATAGAGCATTTGCTCCTATAGGAGCAAATGCTCTATTTATCACAAAGGTTTCAAACTGCAAAATTCTAAAACCTTTCCTTTTCTCTAGTTAATGCTCCTTTTCGGTAGATTTATTCAAAGAGGCTGTATCTAAAATAGCATATGAGGTAATGGGTTAAACATTAGGGACCGGTCTTAAAAGGTTGCACGACCAAATTTGCTGTATGGCTTATTTATGACAATCGCTACCATTCACATGGCAATTAACCCTTCACTCCATGAATATTCACAGAGCTACAGATAAAGGTGTGTACTCAGCCTCAAATACCAACATCGGTATTTCTCCACTAAACCCATTGTTGTGACCACTCTCTTCGAGCCGATTGTAAAGAGTCGTCACAACATAGGGTTTAGAGGAGAAATAAAGTTATTGATGAAAATATTTTAATTTACGCATCTTATCTGAAAATTTGTAATTCACGTAAGAACTAATGACATCATCAATATTAATTAGATTAATTTCGTAATTCTACATGGAGATAGGAATGTCTGGCCATGGCAGAAACTATACAATCATAAATATCTTATAAGCAAACAGATCATACCTTTAGGAGTCGTCTGATCTGGGTCTACTCTGTTTGCAAAGGCATAGAAATGCGTATTTGTGGAGTGAAGGGTTTAACCCATTCCCTCATATTGACGACTTTTGACGACTCTGTAAAAGTCACTTTGTGAAACCATTGTGATAAATAGAGCATTTGCTCCTATAGGAGCAAATGCTCTATTTATCACAATGGTTTCAAACTATAAAATTCCAAAAGTTTCCTTTTCTCTAGTTAATGCTCCTTTTCGTTAGATTTATTCAAAGAGGTTATATCTAAAAATAGCATATGACGTAATGGGTTAAGCTGTTCTAACATACGCCTATCACAAGTTCCAGTTGCGGTCGTTGACTGTTAGAACTAAAGATAATTTCAGCCATACGATCACATAGGGCTGGTCAGATAGAACCTTCTCTATTTACAAAAGCACAACAGGTGGGATTAGGAAGTAAAGACAAAAGTATATGCCCTAGAACCAGAGCATCCAACCGCAAGTGACATGTTATCAGATCATGGATTTCTGTATATTGCTGTATTTTGCATATACAGTAAAATCCCTCTAAAGCGGAATTCTAGTAGAGAAGAATTTAGATACTGTTAGGCAGGTGGCTGCTTAATGCAGAGTGAAAGTCATGCATAAATAGTAGCTTTCTAAATGCCTTTAACCTTGCAAGATCGATATTTATACTATTTTGACGTCCGGTTTAGAGGGGGTTTACTACATATATAGTATTAGACGTCGAAGGGCATGTCCCAGTGTGTCTGGCAGGTGACTTGACTCCACTTGGAAAGATATTTGATCTCTGGGAAGGGTCAACATCTAAGTAGGTTAGAACTCGAATGGAAATTTCTGACTGACGTAGAAAATTTATGTTTGGTTTCTAACATATACCTGCTTTTCGTTTTCGTGGTGCTACCTAAATAGATTTTATAGGATTGTGAATTCAATAAATACAGTACAACAGCGGGTTGACAGCAACATAAACTCTTTTACAGATGTACAGCATGTTGTTTTCGTAGACATTGATTTTTTAGCCCTTGTCCTGCTGTGGCAAAGATCATGTCTGCTCATGTACTTTTAACTATTTTTATTCGACCAAGCATTTAAGAAATATTAATTGAGTGTCAAACAGCTTGAGCTGTGAAGAGACGTCGAGTTACTCGGTGTATGGTCTGGATCTGAGTTGTTTGCAAATACCGGTTACTGGTAGCGGGATAAGGGTTTATTGTTGACACTGTTTCCTAGTTATTACTCTCGAGATAATATATCATCTATCCCATTCTCTCATTTGTAAAACGCCTGCGATAACGAATATGTTCAATCGTGGTATTTTGATTGTATTAATGTCCAGGGACATTCAGAGCGTACACAAATACTAAAATCGTCATTTCTCTCCTCAAACCCTATGTTGTGATGTTGTGACCACTCTTTGGAATCGTCATGTTTTTCAAAGTCTTACAGCGAAGCCAATTCAACACCGATTTCAATCATTTTGGTCTTGATCCGTTCCAAATTCCATATGCTGAGCGGCACAATTAGTGTTCTCCTTAAATATTGCTCCGTCTTGTAGCTGCAAGAGCGCGAATTTGAAAATACGCTAGAGCGAAACGATGTGACTCCCGCCAGGATGCATAGAAGTATATAGGGGGATCTGTATTCGTTAAATTTTTTAACCAAAACGCGAATTATGGCGAAACACTATCGAAAAACATTAAACTCACCGCAGTTAAAACGGCGCTTATTATGTCCAGTCTGCTCCGAGACGCCAGTTTTCTTTCTCCAACTTTCCTTTTGAACGGATGCGACCATTTTGCTGTGACCCGGCTCATATCCTATTCGAAATGCAAATTGACTACTACTTCCGGGCCACAGCGAAATGGCCACCTCCGTTCAAAACGAAAGTAGGAGAAAGAAAACTGGCGTCTCGTAGCATACTGGAAATAGCCAGCACCGTTTTAACTGCGGTGAGTTTAATGTTTTTCGAATGTGTTTCAGCATAATTCGCGTTTGTGTTGAAAAGTTTAACGAATAAACGATAAAAAAGATGTCAGTCTCGCCGTTTATATCGTGTCCGCTTGCGATCAGCTTGACATAGTCGTCACGTTTAAGGTTGTGTAAATGCAGGTGGGCGCACGGTCGGGCGGGTTGGGGTACATGTGTTTATTGGGGCGTGCGTAAGTTTGTCCAGTTTTGTCCTGACTATAAGTCCGCATACGTTCTCATAAGTCGACTTCTTAAAGAAGGCTATCATCAGCCTCTAGCTCCAGCTCGTCTTTTTGTTTGGTGTCTGGTTGCTATATGTGCACTATAGTCATACGTAAGTTCTGATTTACACCAACACTTATCTAGCCTTCTTTCGAACGACAATAGCGAATCAGCACTGATAACATTGTCTGGTAACAAGTTCCAGTGGCTTACTACCCGGTTAATGAAGGAGTGTTTTCTGACATCTAGTCGTGGTCTCTCTCTGAATAACTTGTACTGGTTTCCTCTTGTGTAGCTTTCTCGACGTTTAAATAATTTATCGCTGCTGAAGCAATGCTGATTTTTATGATCTTGAAGACCTCTATCATGTCCCCTCTGAGTCTGCGGTATGCCAAAGTTGGTAACTTTAAATGTTTTAGTCTTTCTTCATACGACAAGGCTGACAGTTCTGACACCATTCGTGTTGCTCTTCTCTGGACATTTTCAATCACCAAAATGTCTTTCTTCTTGTATGGTCTCCAAACTGAGTTGAATATTCAATATGTGGTCGCACCAATCCTGCATACGTCATCTTAAATAAATATCTGTTTGTCAAGATATTCAAAAGACCGACTTATTACACCAAGTATATGATTGGAGTTGTTGCCTGTTTTCTGTGATGTGTTTTTCAAATGTGAGTTCAAATGTGTTCACCGTCGTCTATGTTGTGGGTAAGTCCAGCGGGGATACCTTTATTTACAATATTTGTAAAGCTAGGGTGACTTTGAGAGAAGTGTGAGGTTAGGACGTCCGTAAACCGGTTTAAACCCCCAGTGGTGTTTTTGCTACTGACCGTGCCAAGGCGGTACTCTCTTTGTCACCCTTCCTTTTGTTTGCCTTGCGTCTTTGTGCTTGTGATTTTGTTCATGTGTGGAACGTTTGTCTCTGGTTCTTGTGTGTCTTTTGGTGTTTTCTGTGTTCATTTCGTGTGTGTGTGTGTGTGTGTGTGTGTGTGTGTGTGTGCGTTTGGGTGTGTGGTTGTGTTTGTGTGTGTCATGCTGTCTATCGGTGTTTTGGTGGTGGTTGCGTCTTGTATGTGGCTTTGCCTGCTTGACCTTACTACTTTTCCATTTATCGTCAATCGTCACTCCAACATCTTTTTCACAGCTTTATTTTTCCATTTATAAACGTTATATCAGCATGTAACCGGTATTGTCTGTTCTCTTCCTTTTTTCTCCCATGGGACATTTGTTTGACCATTCGAACATGCTGAATATGTCTTCTTGGAGCTTCTGTCTGTCTTCCTGTTCCCGAATTTCTCTGTATATTTATCATTGGCGTAGAGATATAGCTTACTGTCATTCGGTAGCTGTTCTGGGAGATCGTTAATGTACAGAACGAATTGCATAGGTCAAAGGACCGAGCCATGGGGGTATGCTGCTGGTCACATGTGCCCATTTGGATGGTTGATTACTTACTAGCACCCTTTGCGTACGTTCACTAAGGAAGTACTGTATCCATTTGGTGTAGCTTTCCCCGAACTGGTACATTTTCAATTTGTGTATGAGCCTTCTGTGGTCCACCTTATCGAACACCTTCATGAAATGGCAATAAGCTACGTCTATGTCCCCACCACGGTCAAATATTTATGTTCACTCATCTCGAACCACTAGCAGTTGTAGCACCGTCGACCTCATTGAGATAAATCCAAACTGCTTATCACTGAACAAGTCAGGATTTGATGTGTTACACCATGCTATCACGTACTACACTTTCCAGAACCTTACAGAGTATACATGTCAAAGTCACCAGCCTATAATTACCAGAGTACTTCTTGTTTCCTGCCTTGTGTAAAGCAGTAATATTGGCCGTTCTCCATTCCTCTGGTATCTCATATGTCTTTAAACTATTCTCAAAAAGTATAAACAGAGGCTGACACAACACATCACTAGGTTCTTTGAGCAAGCGCGAGCTGAAATTATCAGGGTTAGGCGTTTTGTCTATTTTCAATGCTTCCAACTTCTTTCTTACATTTTCACATGTTATATTAATGTCGTTTGCTGTTGGAACATCCTTTACCTTGAATGTGGGTAGTTCATCTCCGGGGTCACTGGTAAATACCGAGCTAAATAAGTTGCTTAGGATCTCAGCTTTTTCCTTATCTGTGCCTGAATGTTTCTTTTAAGTGCCATCACTATAAAATTCAGGAATAGAGGATTTCGTCTTCGATTTCGAGCTGACATAGTTCCAAAATTGTGTTTGATGTTCCTTCACATTCTCGGCTATTTGTATCTCGTGGATTTTCACAGCTGCTCTAGATAGTCGTCTCACTTGGTTTCTTACTCGGTTGTACTTCTCTTGAACTTTTAAATCTCCAGTTCGCTTAAACCATTCCCACAGTCTCTCTTTTCTCTTAATATTAGTCTTTAGTCTTAAGGTTTCTGGACAGATGTATTGCTGGGTTCTTGTTTCGTTTAAACTTTTGGCTATACTTTATCTGTCTCATGGGTATGAAGTTTTCAAAAGCTTAATTTATCTTTGTTTGGCACATTTATACATTAATCTTGTTTTGGTCACATATTTGCAACAGTACCACAACTCTTGCACCATTCATTTTTTCAAAGATCGCTATTTTCTGGCATACTTCTTATGTATATTCTGTCTGTGCAAGGACTCTACAAGTCATGCTGTTTGAGAGCATTAGGTTCTACCTATATTTTGTTTCGGAGAATTGTCTGAACAACCATGTATATATTATAAATGCTCTAATTATTTAAATTATGGCATTCTAAACACCAAAGGCTACAATTAATGTAATATTTCTGGTAATGTTTAACCCTCAATGCTGTCAAAAAGTATCTTTGCAAAACCAATAATTGTTGTGTTTTGCTTTCTTCCGGTTCATCCAAGCTTTTGAAAAACTATGATCTTAGTGCGAATCAACTTGAATCCTGATGAGATGCCGAGTTACTCGGCGTCCCGTCTGGATTAAAACTAGTTGCGAACGACAGGTCGCGCATGGCGGGATAAGCGCTAATAAGCTTACGTTTAACCCTTTCGGCGCCACATTTCTAATTGTCGTCTGCAAACCAATTTTGTTAAATCAATTGGTAAAATAAGGAAATGAGATATATAAATGCAAATTTCAAAGGAATGAAGCACAGATATAGAAAAAGAGTTTGAAACAAAAAGTGAAGTCCCTGATCAGACGCCGCCTTGAAAAGCTGACTGCATTATTTGTCGTGGTGCATTTTGCGACATTGGCGGTGAAAGGGTTAAGCCTCACTGGCTGAGTATGTTATACCAGTAGTACAGGCACTAATGGAAATAAAAGAGAGAAGGCATCTATAGAATTACCTATGCGAACAGTTTGGATCTGGATGAGACGCCGAGTGACTCATCACGATCCAGACTGTTTGTTACCACGGTAACCTTTTTTTGTAAGAAAAGGGGAGAAAGTTAAACAAACGAATCTTGTAGCAAATGACAAATTTTGCTGACGACAATGTTTGCAGACGACAATATTTGACAGTGAAAGAGTTAAACGGAAGTAAATCGGTGTCCAAAACCAGATTAATGCCACGTAATGTAGCAAATTGCTCAACGTTTTGTGCATGTGAGAAGCATTCGGGACAATGTGTATTGTATTCTTGTCCATCACAGTAAAAGCTCCACTAACCTTTGGTTCGCTTCGGGCGGATCCATGGTCATATTTGAGAAAAAAAGGACCAAGCTAATTAGACAGCCAATAACGCGTCATCTTGTATTGATCCACTGATTACATCTATGAAAAGAAATGAGAGAAAATGATAAGAAGATAATTCTTCACTAATAGAAATAGAATAGAGGTTTAGAGGGGTTTTACTGTATATCACTGATTGTTAACGAATCATATCAGAAAGAAATTATGTCTGAATATTAATTATTTAGCATGCAAAAAGCTCCTTGAGGAGATTTCTGCATGACTTTCACCCTGCATTGGACTTGCTGCCACCTGTCTCCAAGACCTATGTTTATACTAAATTGAACGTCTATGTTTATACTAAATTGAACGTCCAGTTTTGAGGGGGTTTCCGGTAATAGCATATGAACAGAAGAAATCTTGGCCAGGCAGAATCTGTAGAATCAGATCTATATAAGTCCATAAGCAAACAGAGCAGACCCTGATCAGACGGATTCTACAGAAACCATCTGATCTGCGTCTTCTCTGTTTGCAAAGGCATTGAAAGGCGTATATCTGGAGTACAGGTTTAAGTAGCAATATGCTATCAACACTTTACGTAATGAATAGTTATGACTGCATGGATCTTACTTCAGTGACTTTGTTTACTTCAGTGACTTTGTTTACTTCAGTGACTTTGTTTTATTTTGGCAAATAAACAAGAGAGGTTTTTGGCTATGGCAGAAACTTAACTATAATTTATGTTACTTCATTAGCAAACAAAGTAGACCGTGATCAGACAGATCCTACTGGGTCCATATGCACTGGGTTGACTCTGTTGCAAATTTATAAAGAGGCGGGAATATGGTAAAGGTCCAAGTAGCCCCTGTTATTCGCTGATTGCTTTGAGATTTATTCGTGGTATACCCTTATTTCACTTCTTACAACAAATTCGACACTAAACAAAATTTACAGCCCCATTAAATTCTGCAACATTATCTTTATGATTAAAAGCAAAAGCGAAGCTAATGTATTGAGGTTTTATTAGAGAACATGATTTTAATCCGATTCCAACGGGAATTGATGTTAATACCAAGCACAGTAGCGGAGACATTGCCACACTAGTTTCGGTATCCACATTGTATTCAGTTACACGCTATCCGCGACCTGATCCGCATTTGTAAACAGCTTGGATCCAGATGAGACGCCGAGTAACTCGGCTTATCGTCAGGATCCAAGCTATTTGTGACCCTGTCAACATTTTCTGTGAAACTTGAACGGATCAGGCGAAATTTAAACCCCTTAGTCCTTTAATACGCCTTTCTACGCCTTTGTAAACAGAGTAGAACCATATCAGACGGCTTCCATTGGAGGCATCTGATCAGGGTCTGCTCTGTTTTCCTATGGCATAATATAGATCTGGTTTTACAGCTTCTGCTTTGGCAAAAACTGTAATGTGTTAGTAATACGAGTATTCACTGAGTAAATGGTTAAACAGACTTTTTCCAGTATGAGAGCAATTAAGTCGAACTAATCGATTTCGAACACACTTGCACTTTCATGTTGTCGATACACAGAGAGACACACACACACAGAGAACACACCGTCAACAATGACAATAATAATAATTGTGTCTGCTTAACATAATCACGAAGGAATGGATACAACAAAGATTGTCATTTGTTAATGAGGTTTCTGGTTCGACTGATAAAACAATCAGCGTAATCACTTGCTGGGTCGATGCTGCACAGTTTCATAGCTGCTATCCAATAACCCATTCTGTGGAGAAAAAATAATGTCTGCTCAAATTTGCATCCGATGCAAGTTGTGTCTACTTCCAATTCTATGAAGCTGTTGGAATGACACTGTTAATCGAGTGTCGTGATTCTTGATGAGACACCGAGTTACTCGGCATCTCAACTGGGTCCAAGCTGTTTACATATTCGAGCCAGGTGGGATAGCGGGATAAGGGCTAATGAAGTACAGCAGAACCCCTCTAATGCGACCACTTAATGAATAAGTATAGGTGTCTTTTTAAGCAGGTGGTTGCTTAATGCAGGACAAAAGTAATGCAGAAAGTAGGAGCTTTCTGCATTACTTTTATCCTGCATTAAGCCACCACCTGCCTCTACCACCCAGAATTATACCTTTTTTAGGTGGCCGCATTAGTGGGGTTTTACTGTATTGGGTTGGTAAAATGTAAGTCTTACATGTACAGTAAAAGCCCTCTAAACCGGACGTTAAATTCTGTATAAATATCGGTCTTGGAGACAGGCGGAATCTTAATGCAGGATGAAAGTCATGCAGAAAGCTGCTCTAGGAGCTTTCTGCATGACTTTCACCCCGCATTAAGCAGCCACCAGCCTAAAAGTATATAATTTTTTCTCTACCAGAATTCCGGCTTAGACGTATTATTTATGTCGCATGGATGAAAGTATGGATATAAGTGGAGTGTTCGTTGTTACCCTTTCAATCTGACAACTCACATTAAAATTAATAGTCACCATTGAACACAGTTCTATTTCACCCATTCCCTCATATTGACGCATTTAAACATTTAAAAGGTCACTTTTTGAAACCATTCTGATAAACAGAGCATTTGCTCCTATTATCACATTGGTTTCAAAAGTACACAGTTCTAAATAAATCCAATTTTTCTAGCATGCTCCTTTTTAGTAGATTTATTAAAAAAGGTTGGGTCAGTTATAGAGACAGGTGGCCACTTAAAGCAGGTTGAAAGTAAAGCAGAATGCGCCTTAAGGCGCATTCTGCTTTACTTTCAGCCTGCTTTAAGCTACCACCTACTAGGATATAGAAAATATTTATTATGCAATATGTTCATGACTGTATGAATTTGAACTATTTTCTTCAGCGGAGGAATAAATCAAACACGCTAAAAGCCGCTTCTATCAGGTAAAGGGTCTTAAAATAGTCTGTGAAGGAATGCGTTAATATTATATTTGCTAAAGACGTATATATATGACTGAGCAAACAGAGTAAACACATATCAGACAGGTCCTATAGGAGCTGTCTGATCAGTATCCGCTGTGATTGCCTATATACAATACAGGTATGCTACGACTATTTCTGCCATGGCCATAAAAACCTTGTTCATGTGCCGTTATAAACACAGCTAATTAACGTTAATAGAGTCAGTATCTCTTACAAGAATATTAATTAACACTTTCTTCGGAAAGCGACTCACAAGGCTCATCAGGGTCAAATGTGTTACTTAAGTTTTAGAGAAGAAACTTAAAGAAAGGTCACTCTATAACAGACGACATTATTTGAAGACGAATATTATTTGGCACCAAAAGAGCTTGAATGGAAAGTCAATTAGAAAATGCATCTGCCGAAGCCATGTTCTCACAATACGCATGATCCTTGTTTGTGCACTTCTAGTCGTGCATAAATATAATTTCACAGGCGCAGATAAAATACGTAAATTCTATAAAACTGCTTCCATTTTTTCTCAATCAAACCCTATAGTGTGACCTTTGCATATTTTGTCCATTACACATACGTGTATTTGATGTACAGTAAAATACCTCTATACTAGAATTCTGGTATAGAGGGATTTTAGTCTATTCTATTCTATTATTTTCAATGGAAATAACGTACGAATTATGATTTTGGCCAAAAATTATGTTTAATATGCCAATTTAAAAAATTAGTCTTATTTATATTCATGATGTCATCATTTCTTTGATGAATATTCACAGAGTGAAGAGTTAAAATTATATACATGTATTTTTATAAACTTGTACTAAGATGTCTTACTTACAGAGATATTTTCATATGCTAAGTGTCCTCTGATCTTACTACAATACACATGTTACCTCTCCATCTCTCTCTCCCTCTCTCTCTCTCTCTCTCTCTCTCTCTCTCTCTCTCTCTCTCTCTCTCTCTCTCTGTTTCATAGAAACTGTTAAAGTTAATATTTTGTTTGCCATTACATGTATATATAAATGCTCTGTATGGGGAGGGTCAAATCTAATGTTGTAAGAACTTGTGACCCGACCCAATTTCCTCTAATATGGAAATAAAATATGTTTAAACTAGTTAAAATCGAGAAAGCTTGTGAAAAGTATCGATGTGACTTATGTTGTTAGCCCGTGTGTGTTTGAGTTGTTTCATTCAGAGCTACAGATAAAAGATGCGTACTCAGATGCTTAAACCGCCGAGACGATTGTAAAGAATGGTCACAACATAGGATTAGGTGGAGACATAATGTAGTTATTCCCGATCATGTTTTAACCCTTCTCTTGCTGAATTTTAAAATACATTTCTCCTTCTTTACCCATGCCCTGTCCTATAATTACACATGTCTTCACTGTGCACAAGTATTATTTCGCTGTGCAGTGCACTGGTTGCACAATCAACTTGTAAATAGTGCATACCCTGATGAGACAGCTCCTGCAGGAGCTGTCTCATCTGGGTCTTCACTATTTACAGGTAGGTATATTGACGTGAATAGCAAGCGAAGGGTTAATTTACGCCTCTTCTCTGGGCCTCTGGTTTTGAAACTACTCGCTGGTGTTTAGTTCCGTATGAATTCGCCATGTCACAATCACAATTTGTTCTATGATAAAAAATACCAGTGGCGATGTAACTGCTAGTATTGATTGACAAATGTGTTCTACGATACACAGTAAAAAATCGATAACTGGAACTCCCAAACAAGTATTACTGGTCTTTTTAAGCAGCTTAATGCAGGGTGAACTTCATGCAGAAAGCTCCCAGAGAAGCCTTCTGCATGACGTTCACTCTGCATTACTAGTTCTTGATCTACTAGATCTATGCCGAATCTTAAAATATTTGTCCGGAGGTCAGTTGCATGGACTTCAATAGTTGATTAAGGTTAAACAAGTGTAAATTCTGACATGCATTTTGCATACACCGTGTGATCCCCATGTGGATTTCTTTTCACTAATTGGATGTTGATTTTTATTCCTTGATCACCTGTTGGACTTTTTGTGCGTCTGACTCCGGATCAATATAGATCTAGATCTATTTTGAAGAAAATTGCTCAGTCAGTTTGCAATATCTACTCAGCTACTATATACCTATATACTTGTACTGTGCGTTTCGGATGGCTGTGTTGCTGAATTTTCGGTACATTGAATACTGTTTTCCTTTTTTCCCACCCGCGCTCGGGCTCGCCTCGGCCGTCTCTGGGCGGGGGCGGGCTCTGGGGCGGGATTTCGCTGGGACCCGGCAGCGGGCGGTTTTTCCTCGTTGACCCCCATTGTGGGGATCGCTCGCTTGGAGATTTCTTTGCAGTGGGGGTTGGTGGGGGTTTGCACCTGTTGTCGGGTTCGGGTGGGGTTTGGCCTCTGGGTTCGTCTTCTGCCCTGGGGCTGTTGGGGTGGGTTTCGGGTTTCGTTGGGTGGACCGGGGAAGTGTCGCCGGGGTTCGGTGACGCGGTTATCCGAGACGCTCAGTACACGACCTTAATATTCTGAAGGTTTGGTATTATTCTTTGTGATTTATGTTTTCCTCTATAAGCTCACATGTTGTTACTTTTATGTAAACTGTGACGAAAATAAAGGATCTGTTCTGTTCTGTTCTGTTCTGCATTAATCAGCCACCTGCCTAAATGTTTTAAATAGTCCATACTAACAATTCGAGTTAACGAGGTTTAACTGTATATTGTTCAGGGAAATCTTCATAAAGTGGTCCAGCCAGCAGTATGTCAATGGTTATGAGATATTTTCCAAAACCGCGTTATTAATAGGCATTTCATCTTAAAGAGAGAACTCTATATACTCACTGCAATGTTTATGGCAGCTGTCACTTTTCACATACAAATGATTCAATATTTTGACGTTGAGTACAGCTAAAACCGCCTTCAGACAGTTAAAATAATGAAGAAAAAACATGCAAACTCAATATATTCTGTTTCCATGGAAACGCACAACAAACTGTAGTTTAGTCAATCAATCATGTTACATTTGTGTCTCATTCGTTCTTTAACCCTTTACCTGTAGAATGTTAGCAATAATGACAATATGGATAGCCATTAGCTTAAAGATCATATAAGAACACAAGATGATCTTGGCATTACCAAACCTGTAGAATAATAGCTGTTAAATTTCATAAGCAATCTTATCTGGGTAAACCGTGTTTGCAAAGATGTAAAAATCTCAGGTACACGTTAATCTGCATTATATGTACACTGCATAAGCTAAATGCGTCCAATCCATCCATGTGTTTTATGTGAGGAGTCCCTGCAAAAATATATAAGTATGCTGATGAAACATAGTTGACATTGATTGGTGTAGCAAACAGTGGTGACCCTGAGAGGCTGCCATGATCTCTTTGGTCGGGGTCTGCACTTTTTGCTTGTGCCCCATTTATGGAATTGCAGGTGTTTGTGGTTTACAGTAGAGCATGCATGAGGCGGCCATTCATTTATTGAACAGATGAGTCTTAAAAAGCAGGTGGTTGCTTAATGCAGGGCAAAAGTAATACAGAAAGCTTAGGAGCTTTCTGCATTATATTTGACCTGCATTAAGCTACCGTATGCCTTACCGACTCATAATTAGACCTCTTTTTCATAGTCGCTTAGGATAGGTTCTACTGTAATTCTTTAAATATGTACACTCGAAATGCCTTCTTCTTAGTTTAGCTTGAAAGTTTGGCTTTGGTTAGCGATGAGAAAATTATGGAAACTTCAAACCTGGATCCATTCCAAGAGCACGACCCCACCAGCTTTAACAGCTTTAGTAGTCAGAATTGCACCAGATCTAATGTTGAGCATTTTGTTACAGATGAGTAGGGGTTAAGGATCTAGATCCAAATGATTAAAACCAGTGAACTCTCCTTTAGCTTACTAGCGAGTGTTAAAAAGACACGGAAGACATGCATATTTTGATATTCAAAGCAAACAATAAATGTACTTGTTTTCCAGAAGAGTGTGTGATGCCTTTAAATAAAATTAGCATTCCATGTATAAATTTCAAATTATCGAATAAGCATAAGACATGACATTGGAAAATGTTGTTACAGACATAATCGTATAGTTTTGGTGCTGTACACTGAACACATCATGCTGTCTTTCGCGTAGGTATTTATGACATAGTACACTAGGATTGCCAACTGGATTGTATCAGGACCTGGTCTAGTGGGAAATAATGTAATCTCCAATCGAGTTGGTTTTACGCAATCAACTGTTATACCCACAATCGTTTGATCTCAGATCGTCGTGGTGGTTCGATTGTTGCTACAGGGTTTGAATTAACCGACGTTGTTGTGGATATTTTCCAGCATTCATCCAAATAAATTCATAGAATGGGTAGGCGGAGGGGTTGAAATAAAAAGTCAAATGACAAAAAAAAATCATATCATATCATATCATATCATATCATATCATATCATAGCCTCATTAATCTAACGCATAATCTCACCTCAATTTAGAACCATGGATATTGCAGTCGAGTTAGGCCATTAAGTTGCCGATTATACTGCAGCTAGAGATGATTTACGATGGATTGGCGAGGAAATGGGGTGTTTGGTGGTGAAGTCATGGGTTGGCAAGGAAACAAATGTTGATGACGATAGGGCGATGCTTAGCGATGGTTTGGCGAAGAAATATGTTGTTTAGGGCGATGACTAGCGATGGGTCAGCAATACAATGAGGTTTGTTTGTTATGTGACAACACATTGCCTAAATATTCGTCCTCATAACAACTCGCACATGACTTCTTTGACCGTTTTCATTGACAAAGTAGACATGATACGGGCAGACATTGCCTCAGGCACTGTGCCCAGTGCATCACTTACCACTGATTTGTAGCATTCAACGAACTCTATAAATATTGTTGCTCCAGCTACAGTAGAAGAAGTAGAACAGATCATTAAAGGGGATGTCCCTACATCTGACGCGTTTCAAAAACATCTAAAATATACAAAACTCATTTGTTTATATGCTGAAAAGTAGTATATCGCATACAAACCCATTCAATTACCGTTTATAATGACAAAACATCCATGTGTTTGATAACGCCGATCCCGTTTTTACTACCCGATGTTTGAGATTTATTCGGGTTGGGTTTTAGTTTCGTAATTGTTCGTCCTATTCGCGTTTCTCCGACCCCTTCCGAGAAAAGCTATTACGAAAACAATGGAGAGATCGGGTGATCATCTGCAAAATGCGGAAGATCTAACGGAAAAGGCCGATAATATTGTGTTGTAGAACGAAAATTATAAGTATTGATGAAATCGGTTTATTTGTATCACAGGAGCATTTTTCGATATACGTTCAAACTGGCAACCTTCATAATAATGATAGAGCATAACAAATACCAAGTTTTATGATATTATTGAAAATATGAGTTCATTGTAGGGACTTCCTCTTTAAGAATTATAGGCATGTATCAAAATTGTCATTCGTCTCCAAAGTGTTAGAAAAAGTGGTTGACAAACGTATTGAGTCCAACTTGACCTCTAACAATCTACTTGAGCACCATCAGTCGGCGTACCGAAAGCATCATTCAACAGAGACTGCTCTTCTGAAAGTTCAAAATGACATCCTTCAATGCCTGGATAAAAACGATATTACCGTTCTGGTGATGCTGGACTTATCAGCTGCATTTGATACTATCGATCATAAAACATTGCTAAAACGCCTGGAAAAATACTTCAAAATAATTGGACAACCTCCTATCTGAGTGACCGCTACCAAATAGTCCCAGTAGATGGAAAATTGTCCACCCCAGCCACATGGATCGGTCCTAGGACCAAACCACTACATAATGTGCATAAAACCTGTCGGCTCAATCTGCAGAAACCACGAGCTGGACCACCATTCTTATGCCGATGACTCATAGTTATACCTGTCCGTTTAGCTCAATGACATTTCCTACCAACAAGAAGCTTTATCGCGAGTTGAGGACTATCTTAAAGTAATAGTCTCTTGGATGCACCAGAACATGCTGAAGCTCAATACTGACAAGACTGAGGTGACCCTGTTTCACACAAAAAGCACAAAAGTACCTGAAGAGATGTATGTGCAAGTAGGACCCCTCTAAAATCAAACCATCGTTGTGTATAAAGAATTTTGGTGCATGGCTCGATTCACAAATGGATATGACATTGCACGTCAATTCCGTGTGTAAGTCTAGTTACGAACAATTCCGACAAATAGGCCATATAAGACAATACCTCTCACCTACCAAGACTCTCTGGTTACATCAAAAATAGACTAATGCAACTTACTGCTGCATGGAATCTCAAAAAACACACCGCCGAAACGTCAAAGGGTGCAAAACACAGCAGCCCGCGTCATAAACTGGACTCCTCGATATAATCATACCACGCTAGTTTTGAAGGAACTTCATTGGCTTTTGGTTCATCGTCGAAATGAATTCAAAATTCTGACACTTACATACAAAGCCATGTACAAAGAATCCCCCAAGTACATTGCCGACATTCTTGACGTGTACATGCCCCGCAGATAGTTAAGATCAGCAAGTAGTTCCTTGTCGTTGGTTGTACCAAGAAGTCGTATAGCAAAATACGGCGGGTCTAGCTGCATGCATGAAACTTCTCTCTGAGAGAAGTTTCATGCATGCAGCTCCAAAACTTTGGAATGCTCTACCATCAGACATTAGAGGTACAAGCTTGTTAGTTTCTTTTAACATATCTCTGAAAACGCATTTCTTCTATATTTATTACTAGAACAGTTTAGGAAACTTAGCAAATAATTACCAATTATGATAACTGTTGCATTAGCCAACCAGTGTCAATTGATCTGATATTATTCCTTTGCCATTTGGCGTATGGGATATGTCGTAGGAACAGTATACGGGGTTCCCGTTTTAGCTCTATATTAGCTAAACTTTTAGGGTTCCCATAAAAGGGCTTTTAACTTACTGAATAATCTTTGGATATACCCTATTACAACTCCGTTAAAATAACGGTAATTATGGAGGAATGTGGCAAAAAGGGGTTATCCTTTGTGTACGATATAGCCTATTACAACCTCGTTAAATAATTATGGAGGAATGTAGCAAAACAAAGGGTTATCCTTTGTGTACAGACTCGTTGCCACAGTGGGAAAGGGTTGCATACTGGGCGTATATAACGGTTGTTTATTTGTATTTTTGTATTGCATTGTGTAGTTTATATGCAGGAACTACAAATTGACTTATTATGTTACCCCATTGTCCTACATACGTAAGGCAATATTTTTTGTGTAGTGTTGTATGCCAAACATACACCCAAGTCAGTTGCTTCTGGGTCATAACTGTGTGACATACTGACACTGTGCATAGAATGTTACGCTTGAGTTTTGGTGGTATGAGTGCGCTATCGCAATAAAATATTGCATATATAATGACATAGTCAGATAAACTTATGGAAAAAGGATGACGTGGGTTTACTTGTGATTCTTAAATTAATCACAATTTTATTATTATTATCGATATCTATTTCTTTAATATATTTTGTTTTAATTATTGTATATGCATTGGGTATACTCAGTGTTGTATATGTAATTTAATTTCATTCACGTGAAGCGCTTTTGAACGCACATATCCTGTGAGAAAAGAGCGCTATATAAATGTGGTATAATGATAACAATAATGACTAGCGATAGGTTGGCAATGAAATAAAGTGTTTGATGGCGAAGCACAGCGATGGGTTGGCAAGGAAATGAGGTGTTGATGTCAATGCCTAGCGATGGGTTGACAATGAAATTAGGTGTTTAATGACAATGCCTAACATTGGGTTGGCGATGAAATATAGTGTTTGATGGCAATACATTGCGATCAGTTAGCGATTTAATGTAGTATTTAATAGGGATAGGTTGGCGATGAAATGCGGTGTTTGATGGCGATGCCTAGTGGTGGGTTGGTAATGAAAGGAGATTTGCGATGACGACGCATAGCGATGGGTTGGCGATGAAATCAGATGTTTGATGTCCGGTTTCAAGTTTTCGCAAAGGAGGTTTGGCTAGATTTTGATTTTGCTGCTGTGTTGCAAAGTCTTCTAGGTGTATTGAAATAAGAACTCTAGACAATACATCTCGAGAGACTCTGTCAGAGCTCCCCAAATCTATCTGTGATTATTCGCCTCCTAGTTTGCCAACGAAAACATCGCCACCATAAATTGAAAACTTTCGCGACGTGTTCAGCCATTTTAGAGGCGGAGATACCATTTAAATAACTTGAGGAGCTTGGAGATGGTTGTGCATCGCACGATTGGTGAAGATGCTACCAACTTTCCATCCCCAAATATCAACAAAACAGTCGCGATATGCAATGTGACCGTTGCTTTACAATACACCCAGGTGGAAGGTAGTCGAAATATTGTTCATCGTATCTTTCAACGGAGAAACCTCAAACATAAGGTACAAATGGTCCTTCTCGGTATTGTCGGCAAGATACAAGTTTTGCCAAATGAATAAAACAAATTCTCGATAACAATAAAGTACACAACCACGAATAGGTAGGATGGAATATTGGTGACAGTATGCTAGAACCACCTAAACTTAATTGATTTAGAATACCATTACTTACTATTGCTGTACTTGTCTCATTCTAAGGGTATCATCGCTCAGCGTTAGGTGTAGACAATATAACGAGACAGAGTCGGTTACAAAGATTGCAAGAGACCCTTGGTCCTTTAACATGCCCGGCATTTCCGCCTTCCGATTTCGCCTTTGGTAGAAACAGTATTCAGTTGAAACGCTTCTCAGAACTTTCGACTTCGCGCGGGATTTGAACCACAGACCCCGTTGCTGATAGTCCATCGCGTTACCACTAGACACCCAACTCTTGAGAATCAAACATTTGGTAGCATTTTGACTGAAGAGCGGCCTGCGTCACAGTGATGGGATACTACATGTATCCTAGTTACTCCAAATATGGTAAAGTTCCTCTAAACTAGAAAAGTAGTAGACAGGAATTTAGATGATTTATGCAGGTGGTTGCTCAATGCAGGCTGAAAGTCGTGCAGAAAGCTCCTCTAAAGGAGCTTTTTGCATGACTTTCACCATGCATTAAGCTGCCACTTGTCTCCCAGACCGATATTTATACTAAATTGAATGGCCGGTTTAGAGAGGCTTTACTGTATTTTGACACACCATCAAACCTCTCCGCTGGTTTGCAAAGCTGAATATTTTAAGTTGGTATCATTTCGATAATTTAGAATTAAACTGACAGAGTAGCAAACGACGTAGACTGTGAACAAACAGGTATATCATAAGTCGTTTGATCTGGGTCTGCACTATTTGCCCAAGTTTGTATTTCCAACTATTTAGGGTAATTTGGGTAGTTGGGGTCCATTGAACATGCGAGGGTGGTATTTGAGAAGTGTTTCACCCTGGAACCAGAGTATATATATATATATATATATATGGTTCAATAGTTTCTATAAACTGAATGAAATTAACTGGATACTTTCATCTCCGTACTTAGTTCGAAGTACATGCATTTCAATGGGCGGAGAATTCGTGTTTTTTTACAATGTTATTTAAATTGCAGTTATCTCCCTTACTGTGAACGACGTCTCCATCAGCTAATACCCATCATAGTGGTTCATTCCATAATTTCGCGCGTTCAGGATTATTTCTGTCTACATGTATTTCATTTTTGGTTTATGCCAGTGTCATTGACCAAAACGGCATTCGGACATATTATATTAGATTAGGACGCTGTTTCCGAGATCAGCCACTTTATTACGACCTGAGGGTCTGATGAGAATATATCCATCTGTTGTCTGATGAGAATATTTTCACCTGGGGTCTGATCAGAATATATCTTGCTTGTTACACCAATCCTTATCTTGCTTGAACCCTTCATTCCATGCATACAGTAAAACCTCTCTATAACGACCACTAAATTGTGTTAATTAGTTGGCATTTTGGGCAGGTGGTTGCTTAAAGCAAGGTGAAAATAAAACAGAACGCTCCTATAGGAGCGTTCTGTATTACTTTCACCTTGCTTTAAGCAGCCACCTGCCTTTAACATAAAGTACTAAATGTAATTTAGTTGTCGTTATAGAGAGGTTTACTGTATTTATAAATAATATCATGCATTTTAATCAGATAATGATAAATAAACATATTTTGGTCTTGGCAGACACTGTAGCGTCAGATCGATATAATTCCATACACAAACAGAACAGACCTTGATCAGACGGCTCCTACAGGAGCCGTCTGATCCGGGTCTACTCTGTTTGCAAAGACACTAAACGGTGTGTGCATGGATTAAACGGTTAAAAGACTTCTCTATGGTTAAAGGTGAATTCTGTTTAAACCCCGATCTATTGATATACATGTACGTGTACATGTATTTATTTTACTTCCGCGATTCGTTTGAAAAACTACTGACCGAATGCCAACTATAGTTTGGGCCCCGATGAGTTACTCGGCGTCTCATCTGGATCGAAACTGTTTGGATATAATTTCACATACCCTACCCTTCTTCGTGGCATTAAAAGAGTTGGGATGGGAGAGAGAAAAGTCAGAAAACACTATCACAGCTTCAACCATTTTGGATCCAAATGAGACACCGTGTCACACATCTGGTTCCAAACTGTTTACAAAAGTTCATCACAGACGCTTACGTAGTATACTTGATGGTAATATTGTAACGAGTGTTAGCAGACATGCAGCCAGGTCTGCACCAGTGAATTATTGATAACTGTGAAATTGAATGCTATAGTGAGATTTGATTAAACACTGAAACGGAAGTGAGCGGAAATTATCTGTCAATTTCAGGATTGGCTTTTGTACGGAAATACTTTCTAGTTTAAATTTAAATATGAGATCATTTTCGAATTAATTTTTTTGTTGATAATACAGCCTTCAGCATGCTACAGACGAAACTACGAACATCGTTGGAAACAGTTTGGATCCAGATGAGACAATGGATAACTAAGCGTCCCATCCGGATCCAAACTGATTCACATTCTGATCTTGATTCTGAAAAGAAAGGAAATAACTTTTTTTTAACTCTTTCGCTGGCAATGTCGCATTTGTGATTACCTATGCACGCAGTTTTGATCCTGATGAGAAGCAGAGTAACTACTTGTTACTGTGACAATATATGGTCTTGAAATAAAAAATGAAGAAAACAAATTGAAAAATGAAAAATTGTAGCAGACGACAACAAAACTCAGCAGGTGTCAGTTAGTGTGTTGTACTAATGACGTCACCCTACAACCAGTGCAAACAGTGCAGACTCCAGTTGGCTAATACGTCTAGTTGGATCTGTGTTTATGTTGTAGTAGAGAGTATGTTATGTTGTAGTAGAGATTGTGCTATGTTGTAGTAGAGATTGTATTATGTTGTAGTAGAGAGTGTGTTACTCGTGATTTTGATAAGTAACAAGCAGTGTACACCCTGTACTACTCTGTTATCAGAGCGCCGATTTATCAGCACCTACATGACTTCTTTAACTATTTACTCCATGAATAATCATGGAGGATATAAGGACAGACTGGATATTGATTACCGTAAGTTGTTTATATAATGACATAGATCTGTGTACACATGATGTTCTGGTTTTGTTTGAAACTGTGGAGTCATATCTATTATAATTTCATAAGCATATAGGAGCCGTCTGATCTGGGTTTACTCTGTTTGCAAATGCATGAACATGCATTTATATGAAAGAAAGGATTAAAGACTCAAGACGAGCGTTCGTTCTGGAGACCTTTTTCCGTACCTTTATAAACAGTGGACAACCTGGTCACTACGTTTTAAAATTGGCAACTGATCCATGTCATGACTGTTTGCATGTACTCAAGTTAATGCCTCGCATAGCTAAACATGCGTACTCACAGTTTAACACCACGTGTATGTTTGATTGAACATTTGTGTTTCTATTTGAACACATTACAATATACCTGGTATATACAGTAGCGACCGTTCATTTATTGAACATAGGACTCTTTAAAAGCAGGTAGTTGCTTAATTCCTGACGAATGAAAAGCAGAAAGCTCTTATAAGAGCTTTTTACATTACTTTCGACCTGCAGAAAGCTACCACCTGTCTTGAGGACGCAGAATTGGACCTTTTTAATGGTCGCTTATGACCGGTTCTGCAGTAGTTCTAGTATGTTATTTCCTTATGATATTTTAGCACGATTTGGATACATGTGTGAGATGTTAGCGAACAATCTAAAACCAGACGAGATGCCGAGAACTCATCGTCTCCTCAGGGTCAAAACTGTTTGACATGTTCTGATCGTGTTTAAAAAGAAATGAAGAAAAAAATATACTATGTGAAATAATAAAGACGACCTGCTATGTCGACGAAAAGTGTTCAGTTTACTGGGAGCAATGTATCTATAAATGCCACGTTTTAGAAGTTAAAATTGAGTACAATTGTAGTTTGTGTAACAGAAAGTAGTACAAATGTAGTTTGAGGCAATAACTTCGGCATAATCAATAAAAAATGCGAAAGTTTGATGTTAAAATATTGATGTCGACGTTATTCGCTCGTGTTCTGGACGTTTTAAATCTGTATCAATCGTAACACTCGTAGTCGGCGTTGTTCCGACTAGTTCTTCGAGGTGTTCCATATGTGTTGGCGATATGGCAATAATATTGTGTTCTAGAACAAGAAATTACAAGAGATGCAGTAAACCATTATTACTGATTCACATATGCTATTTAAGATATGGTCAAAGCGGTATTGTTTCAAAGATTAAGAAAACACGTCAATTATGGACAGGTTACCTTTTACAGTGGTCTCGTGTGCAAAACCCCATACAGTAAAGTCTCTCTAAACCGAAATTCTAGTAAACAAGAATTTAGATACTTTTAGGCAGAGGATTGATCTTTTCAACCCCTTTGTCGCCAAATAATAGTTTGTCTACAATGTGGTTTGCTTTAAGTTTCGCAATTCATTTACCTTTCAATATCTTCTCTAAAACCTAACGGTGTCTAACAGTTTTGATCATAATTAACCCATTCTCTCATAGGATAGTTTTAGAACCAACAGCTTTGAATAAATCAACTGAAACGGAACATTAATTAGAAAAGAGGACAGTTTTAGAGTTGTGTAGTTTTTAAACCATTGTGATAAATAGAGCATTTGCTCCAATGGAGCAAATGCTCTATTTATCACAATGATTTCAAAATGATTTTTACTAATGCGTCAATATGAGGGAATGGGTTAAATGCCAAGTTTCTCGACGTCTTATCTGGATCAAAACTATTTACAAATGCAATTTCAGATTCACCCATAATACTTATTGTATCAAGTCCTGTGAGTCGTTACTGTTTAACCATTTCAGTGCAGGACACGGGTCACTAAAGTCATTTGCAAACAGTGTAGACCCAGATGAAAGGGCTTTTAGCAGGGGCTGCGCTGTTTGTCATCTTACATTTTTCTTAAACAATGTCCCTTAATACTCATGGTAAGCTTGGCCATTTTGAAATTTGGAATGTTAGCGTTGAAAGGCTTAATATCGGCTCTGCACCCGACTTGTTCTCACAGATAGTCGCCTGAATACTGTATTTTCTATTGAACAAACAGAAAAGGAAAAGTGACAATTCATTATCAGTATTTGTATTTTGGATCTAGATATTGACGAGTTCCTGTTGCTGTGGTGCTATAGAATCCATAACCAAATCAATGACGCGATGTGATATTTGATATCGGCATGGTCCGTAATGAGCGAAATGGCAGATATATAACAGCAAGAGTGTCGAGAGAATTAACAGGCAATTAACGACTCTCGTGTGCACTTCTGTCCCAGTGTTCACATAGTTGTATTATTTAGGCTATTATCACAATATGAAGCCAATTTTCTTTCGATCTTGATCGGGATTTAACCGTTATCCCACTGTGAAAAAATGATGTCTGCTTAAATTTGGATCTGGCGCAAGTTTGACTATTTTCGTTTCGATCAAACAGTTTGGATCCAGATGAGACATCGAGTTAATATGCGTCTCATTAGGATCCACGCTGTTTGTAAATATGAGTTAGGTCCATGCTAGCGGGACACTGGTTAACACGCTGTGAATCAGCAACTATCCGAGAAGTCAGAGAAACAACAGGTTAGGGGATAAAAAAAAACGTTTTTGCTTTTTGAAGTACAAAACCGGCGCTAATTAGATGTTTGTTCAATTGACTATTGGAAGGAGATTATTGGGTACATATCACCAAACGTGTACATTGCTCGATCAGTGTTAACAGGAATGCTCGTCACTTCACGCAACGCGCCAGGAAAAGCTACATGTAAATTGAACACAGTGTACGGCTAATAAGTCGTATTGCAGTATTGTAAGTACATGTACTGCTGGCTTGGTTATGAATGTAGACACATTATGAGATGGCTCAGGTAAATAGCCTATACTTCATTTACGTGGCTAGCTCGTGATGTAAGGTAAAAAAAACATGGACACGCCAGTGTGACATCTCGCGTAGCTGTGTCCGAGGGCAGTGTGACAGAATATATACTGTAAGAAATTGCGGATACATTTAATGATCAATTAAAACGGAACATTGTGTATTTGAAGGATTTATTGCTTATGTGTATCACTGTATAAGGAAAAACTATGGAAAGTATAAACGCGAACAGATGGTCGAACAGAAAAATGTATAAAGTGAGATTTGGGATATTTGTAATATTTTATTTGTTATATATTCTGTTTGGCGCGCTAGTGTTTAGCTTAATAGAAGCACCCGTGGAGGATAGGATGAGGGACGAACTGTACCAGGCACGCGTGGCATTTGGGGCGAATGCAACATGTATTACAGGTGAATTTTAATTTCCGTCTTGATAAATCATCCCGCGTTTTTTATGCATGTTTGTTGAGTCTCTTGTCATACAAAGGTAAACATATTGTCGTGTCATACAAAGATAACATATGGTCTGTGTATATTTATAAACACATATGTCTATATGCAAGCGGCCTTGACAAAGACACGAGTCCGGTCAGGATCAAAACCATTGTAATGAGTCAGACTAGTCCCCCTTTGTGATATGTGCCCATAAAACATACATGGACAAACAGTGCAGACTTAGATCAAATGGGCCGTGGTTATTTTACAAAGATTAAATCAACATAAGATTTCTCGCAAAAAAATGAAAACTTAGTTAACTACATTGATTTATAATACATAGTTTGACACGAGCACTTAGAAAATGAGGCTTAACCCTTCTCTTGCTGAATTTTAAAATACATTTCTTCTTCTTTACCCATGCCGTGTTGTATAATTACATATATCTTCACTGTCTATAATTATTTCTCTGTGCAATCACTGCTGTGGAGTGCACTGGTTGCACAATCAATTTGTAAATAGTGCAGACCCTGATGAGACAACTCCTGCAGGAGCTGTCTCATCTGGGTCTTCACTATTTACAGGTAGGTATATTGACGTGAACAGCAAGCAAAGGGTTAACCCTGTACATTATAGATCCGCCTTTTAGCACATTTGGAAACAAAGTAGATCTAGACCAGGCGACCCCCGTAGGAGTCGATTGATTTGTATGCTTATGAAATAAGAAACATCTATTTCTACAGTTTCTGTGATGGTAAAAACCCTCGTTCATGACGCAATGAAGAAACAGCTAGTTAATATTCACATACTTATTATTCTGACATGAATATTCATAGAGTAAAGGGTAAAGAGGTGACCACTGATCTGGAGTTGCACTGCTTGCACGGCTAAATCGAAACCATTGCTCGTGACTTGACTCAAATAGACGTCGTTTACATGGATTTCCAAGTCTTGGTTGGAAAACGGACTTGATGGAATTTGTCATTTCCTGCTACAGTCACCGGAAAACGACTCATAGGGTGTGCCTCTATGGGTGAATCTGGGGTTAGATTTGCAAACAGTTTGGATCCTACTCGGCGTCTCGTCAGGATCTAAACTGTTTGAAACTCCGCTCATGTTTTTGAGAACAAAAAGACAATCTACTTTGAAAACTTACAGCAGACGACATTGTTTGCAGACGAAATATTTGTGACGCCTAAAGAGTTAATATACCAAATGCAATAATGAGTGAAGTACCGTGACAGAAACAGGGTTTGTTATTGGTACAGCCACGTTAGCTATGTATTGTATCATATTATCACTTTCTCTCACAGTTCATGGTAATTACATTCTTCACAATTGTATGGAATTAGCCCTTAACCCGTCGTAAAAACTAACGTGTGCTCAAAGTTTGAGTCTTTTGCAATTTTGATCACTTCCGGTTCGAATTAACTTTTGAGAAACTATTAAAATACAGTAAATCATGCCCTTAGCGGCAATTTATTGATTACACGAGTCTTAAAAAGCAGGTGGTTGCTTAATGCAGAACAAAAGTAATGCAGAAAGCTCCTATCGGAGCTTTCGGCATTACAGGAGCTTTCTGCAGTACGTTTGTCCTGCATTAAGTTACCACCTGCCTTACAGACCCATAATAAGACCTCTTTTTTGGTAGTCGCTTAAGACGTGTTCTAGTGTAACTTGGACCCTGGTAAGATAGTACCTAGTTGTTTGCAAATACGAGTCAGTTGGCCATTAGCGGGATAAGCGTTAATAGAAATGATTTCGTTAGTTCGATGGAATACTGTCACATAATGACGAAAATGATAGAGGTAGAAAACGAGAAATACAAAACGAAGAAGAGAAAGGGGGACAGAAAACAAGAAACCCAAAACCCAAATGTCAGTGATATAGTAGAAACTGTCTTAAGTGGTAATCAAAACCAAGTGTAATTATGGGTCTGTAAGGCAGGTGGTAGCTTAATGCAGGCCATAAGTTATGTAGACGGAGCAAGAAAACAGCTCATTCAATTAACGACAATACAGTACAATCTGTCTAAAGCGGCCATTAATTTGCCCGGCGTGTCATCAGCATTCAAGGACTTTGCGTAGGTTATCACATATTCGCCTATGGTGACAAACTCTTATGGCGCCAATAATTTTATCTGCAATTAATGTCGTCTGTTTTAAGTTACAGAGTGAACTGTCCACCAATTTCTCTAAACCGTAATTGGTATGTCAAACAGTTTAGATCCTGGTGAGACGCAGTGGTATTCGGTATTTGGTCTGGATCCAAACTGTTTGCAAGGGTAAAATGATTAGCCCATTTCAGTAAACCCTGTGATTGGCTCTTTCATTTCACCCTTTTTCTGTTCAATATTCATGTAAGAAATTATGACATCATGATTATATATTTTCTATATTAGCTTGCAATCTATCATGTAAAATCTTCAAGGAAATATTTTGGTTTGACAAAAACTGTAGAGTCAGATGTATATCATGTCAAAAGCAAACGGGACAGACCAGGATGAGACGGCTCCTATAGGAATCGTCTGATCACGGTCTACTGGGTTGGCAAGTGCGCGAAAATGCTTGTATATTAAGGAAAAAGTTAATACATGTATATGAGCTCGCTTGTTACCTTTGTAAAAAATGGATACAGATGAGATACTTGGTGATTCAAAGTGTCTCCAACACCCAAGTGTTTTTGACATCTGACCTTTCTTAAATACAGAAAACTGTACTGAAAATGAAGCAGACGACATTTATTGTAAAGTATCGTCTGCTTCATGTACATAGAACTGTTACAAGCTCCGTGTCCTACACGTCGTATCAAAGATTTGATCACAACTGAACTTTCTCTGCAAAGTTGCCGACTGCTTCACATATAAGAGAAGATATTTCCACTTATTTACAAAATTAGTACCAGATACCTCGGTATAACTCCTGACGACACGCCGCGGAACAAGTCGGTGTCTCATCTGGATCCAAACAGTTTTGCAGCAGTAAATGGCGAATTGTCTCATAATGTAAAAAGATGTAAATTACGAGATTTTCAAGATTTAAGATATAACATATGTTAATTTATCTTCTTTTGAAAATCTTGGTTATTGATCTTGCAGTTCAGTAGTGTGAATATACAGTCATCCCTGTCTACAAAGAGAAATGCAAGATGAAACTTGTGAGATCTCCAAAGAGTACGTTCGGCATTACTTCGTCTGCATTAAGCGACCATCTGTTTTTAAAGCCATACATGTGTATTCAGTTTATGGTGGTTTAACTCAGTCCTTCATACAAGCGCCTTTTGCAAACAGAGTAGACCAAGACCAAACGGTTCCAGTATAGGACTTCTCTGAGCAGGGTCTGCCTTTTGTTGCTTATGGAATTATAATAGATTTGACTGAACTGTTGCTACCAATACCAAACAATCTTGTGTACATAAGCCATTATACAAAATTATGTGATAAATATTCATGATGTGACATGTCATTATTTCTTTCACGAATATTCCACAGTTAAAGGGTTAAGAGAGGTGTGACAGTACCTGACTCATACACTGCCGCACCTGACTCTCTTCATCCCGTTAACATGTAGACCTATGTTTTATTCATACCCCCGTTTACAGTATCAATATTTTAATTATCGATTTGCTCGCATATCAATGTTACTGTATAATGAGCACCCGCAATGGTGAAAAGATTCGCTGCTATGTAGATTTCCATTTCTGAAAGCCTTAACATATTTTAGCCGGTACAGTAAAATCTGTCGGAAGTTGTCATCAAAAAGAGGTCTTATTATGGGCTTGTTAGACTGGTGGTAGCTTAATGCAGGTCAAAAGTAATGCAGAAAGCTCCTGTAGGAGCTTTCTGCATTACTTTTGACCTGCATTAAGCAACCACCTGCTTTTTAAGACCCCATCTGTTCAATAAATCAATGGCCGCTTCTACAGGGTTCTACTGTATTAGTGAACTCGTCCGAATTTATGTGTTTTGAAGAATCTAGTTTTCATTTTGAGGGGTGTTTTTGCAATTATTATTTTGTCGTCTGCTAAAGTTTGCATTGTCTAATTTTCTTCTATATCCTTTCCAAAAGATGATTACAGCATCAGACAGTTTGGACTCTGATAAGACACCGAGTTCGTCTGGATCCAAACTGTTTCCGTATAGATAGCGAACGTGTTAATGGATATTGCATAATTTCATTTAAATTCTGTAAATAGAAATTTCATCTGCTCTTCGAGACGATTATAAAGAGTGGTCACAAGATATGGTTAGAGGGGAAATGAAGAGGAGAGGAGAAATGAAGAAGTTATTCTTGAACTTGAATACGGTATTTTAATTTACACGTCTTATCTGTACCTCTCTAAATATACACATTGTACCATGTACTTTTTCGGGTTTCGCCCGTAAGTTGAATACATACAGACGGACAAGACATTGCGGAAGCTATTTAAAGGTGATATTCCAGAAATAATTATAGTCTGAAAATCAACATACAGAGACAGATCCGATATCAGTTAATTGGTTTGAGAGTACGAGCGAAAATGGCTTCAAGACTAAAATATGCAAACGAATGAAGCTAAACAGAGAGGTTCACGCTCGCCTTAGTAAAACAAATATTGAGAAACTGTAAAACCTGCGACATGTTACGTTAATATGTACCTAAAACTAACATTAAATTATTTTTTATTTCCATCTAGACCCAGTTATTTAGTTAAATCAGAAAAGAAATAGTGAACATTGTTTGCACCTCAAATGAACTTCAGTAAAAACACTCTAAAACGGTCGTTAAAGTTCATATCAATGATGGTCTCTCAGACAGGTGGCAGCTCAATGCAGATGGAAAGGCACGCAGAAATCTCCTTTGGGAGCTTTCTGTATGACTTTTCACCATGCATTAAGCAGCTATCTGCCTAAAAAGACCTAAATTGGGTTGTTGTTTTTAAATTACGGTATAGATGTGTTTTACTGTACTTGCAGGCCCCCTATTTCCGACAGATATTTTCAAATGATCATACCGGTACAGTTAAACCTCTCTATAACGACCACTAAATTACATCAAGTATTTAGTGTTAAAGGCAGGTTGATGCTTAAAGCAAGGTGAAAGTAAAACAGAACGCTCTCATAGGAGCGTTCTGTTTTACTTTCACCTTGCTTTAAGCAACCACCTGCCCAAAATACAAAATAATTAACACAATTTAGTGGTCGTTATAAAGAGGTTTTACTGTATATGGAGTTGTGTTGTTCAGCGGGGTTCAGTGCCATTTGTCACATGTGTACATGTACCCACCACAAAGGCATTTGAAACCGCTACCTGTGAATTCATAAAAGTATATCTTCTCATGGATCAGTTTATATCCGGCCCAAGATTACAGTAAAACCTCGCCAATCCTAACATTCAAATAAGTATCATCATTTCTGGTTAAGACATGTGCCAGCTTAACGTAGAGTTAAAGTAATATCGTTGTTATTTTTTAAAAGATTGTCCTGTAGAACTGTCTGTAGTACTGAGGAATATACCGCCTTTATCCCTTTCCTTCATATAAACGTGCTTTCACGCATGTGCAAACGGAATAGACACAGATCAATTGGATCCTATAGGAACCGTCTCACCAGGCTCTGCTCTGTTAGCTAATGGAATTTGATAGACCTGTTTCTTTACTTTCTAAAATGGCTACAATATTCCCCTTCCGTATTTCATTATAACTACTTTGTCCATGGATATTCAGTAGGTATTGAAATTTGGAATGAAGCAGCCACCTGTCTAAAATGTTCTCAGTTCTTCTTTACTAACAGTTAAGATTAGCGAAGCTCGAAATATCGATATTCTACTTATTATCAAGGGATTTATTCAAAAAACAAACCAGTAGATAAGAAGCCACCGCCTGTCACGTGAGTGACAGGCCGCCAGCAGTTCAATGCTTCAAGAATAACTTTCACGACACAATTGAGTTGACTGTATCAAAAGCTGATGAGCGTTGATAATGAAATTGTGTGCATGAATAATTTCTTAGATATAAGGTTCATACGACTTATCGAAAATCATTTACCTACCAACAGGACTTTTATTTAACGCTATCCTTCATATAAACGTATTTCCACTCATTTGCAAACAGAGGGGACCCAGATCAGACGGCTCCTATAGGAGCCGTCTGATTAGGGTCTGCTGTGTATGCTTATGACATGATGTAGATGTGATTCTACAGTTTTTATCAAAGCAAAGTATCACTCGAAAAATTCTACATTATGAGACTTCGGTTAATAACTGTTCATGGTGTCTATTTCTTACATAAATATCCATTGAGGGTTAAAGGAATCATTGGATTTGATAATACAGTAAAACCTCGATTATTCGAATTTTCGGTATAGAAGAATTTTGACCCTTTTAGGCAGGTGGCTGCTTAATGCATGGTGAAAGTCATGCAGAAAGCTCCTAGAGGAGCTTTCTGCATGACTTTCACCATGCATTAAGCTGCCACCTGTCTTAAAGATCGATAATAATACGTATTTTAGTGTTCGGATAATCGAGGTTTTACTGTATGTACATTATCATTTCCCTGTCTGACTATAATAGTTAAATATTTGGTCTTTTAACAATCATGCATTGTAGACGCACGAGTATAATAGGACACGTGATCAAACACGTGCGTGCGTGCAACTTTACGTCTAAAAGTAGGATTTATCTTTTTATTTTCTCATTACCTATAGCGAAATCAGCTGGTAATCAAGAGAATGTCTGTAGACAATCGGCAAAAAATGTATATGTACAAAGGTAATTCAATCGGGTAGAAATCCCCAGTATACACTGTCCAAACGACCATTGTCCTTTACTCAATTAATAATTACATGTATGTAAGAAAGAATGACATCAAAATATTAATTAGATTAACTGTTATAATAGCACAGGGACACGTGCATTTTTCTGGCCATGCCAACAACTGTAGAATCATATCTTAATTTATATCTTAAGCAAACAGAGCAGACCCTGGTGATCCGGGTCTATTCTGTTTGCAAATGCGTATTTATGGAGTAAAGGGTTAAAACAAATCCAATTCTGGATCTTAAGGGCGACAGTACATGTAGCTTAATGACGGACATAAATAACGCAGTACGGCACTACATGTACTACACTTTTACCCTGCATTATGCAACAATCAGCTTTTTACAATTCTGTGTAATCATTCAGCGATCACTTAAAACAAGTTTTACTATAATGTTCCTTTCGTTTTCATCTTCCAGAGGTCATTATATCGCATGTTTGTTAACATTTTGGAATTTCTGAAAGATAGAGGCGAAAATCGATTGTGAACTTTTTAAGCAGACGACAGCTTCTGTCACATGACTGACAGAACCGTCAGTATTTCAATACTTACGAATATATTTCACGGTAGAATAAATGTTACCTTATCCCGCAATCCGCGACCTAACTAGCATGTACAAACAGTTTGGGCATAGATGAGACGCCGAGTAACTCGGCAGCTCATCGGCGTCCAAGTTGATTGACACTCGGCCAATAGTTTCCAAAAGATCGTTGGAATTGGAAGCAGTCAATTTTGCACCAGATGCAAAGTTGAGAGAAGATATTGTGTTTTGTTTTTCTAAGGGCTAAGTTATTGTTCCCCGAGCTGTTTCAGAGTCAATAGGGAATCTCTGTTACTTGTGACCTATACATTAGTAATTAGGTAAAAATAGGCAGCACATATTGTTTGCAACCAGAAGTCACAAGTAAAATAGTTACAGTAAAACCTCTCTATAACGGTCACACAATTGTGTTAATTAGTTGGTATTTAGGGCAGGTGACTGCTTAAAGCAAGGTGAAAAAACGCCAGAACGCTCCTAAAGAGGCGTTCTGTTTTACTTTTACCTTACTTTAAGCAGCCACCTGCCTTTAACAGAAACTATTTGATGTAATTTAGTGGCTGTTGTAGAGAGGTTTTACCTTAGAACACAGGATCAGTGTATAACTGAACCAAGTCGTGCAAGAAGTGTTCATACAAACAGTGTAGAGCCAGACTAGTCATGCGTGCCGTAAATGGTAACGATTGCAACTCGTATTGACCACAGGTGCTAGGCGTGTGGCCATTTCACAAATACTGCTTATAAATACCTTCAAATACGTTTAGACATCATAACATGACATTATAAAAAAAAAGAAAAAAAAATGAAAAAAATTATTTTTTTTCGTATAATATATTACTATATAAAGGTATGTAACTAAATGGTCCAAAGTGGCAGAAAAAATGCACCAACTACATTCCGCGTCTTGTTACGACGTCAATTTCCGCTCGATTTCAATCAAATATGAGTCAATGCACGCAGAAATGTCCAGTCTTTCAAATATACACCATTGATTGCCGATCATAAGCCGAAAAATTACTGTTTTGAGACGATAAACTCCAGCTTAGATTTAGTCGACCGAGTCACTACCGACACATACATGCACATTTTCACCACTGATGACATCGAAAGTCACACTAGATCTCATAATATGGTCCGTTTTCCACTCTCATTCAATAAAACTAACATAACCATTCAACTTACTGTCGATGTCAGCCTCAAAGTTACTACCGGTTCTACGAAACTGAAGAGTTTTCGAAACAACCCGCGGCTGTCAACATTCGGCCAGCCATGATTTTCGTGACCCGGAAATGCTTGAAGCGAAGAAGCGACTGGTGCCCGGCAGACCATTTGACTACTATGAAACAGGTAACAAGTGCCCTGTAAACATGATTACTGGTGCCCGGTTTCTGTATAAAACACCCTGTTAACCCTTTCCCTCCTATAAACACATTTTCACGCATTTGAAAACAGTATAGACCCAAATCAGATAGCTCGTAGAAGACCAGGATCTACTCCATTTGTGCCATGATATATAGATATAATTCTATACCATTCGTCGAAGCAAACATGCCCTTGAAAATGATAAAAATTAATCTAATAAATATTCATGGTGTTACTTTTTCTTACATGATTATTGAACAGGGGAATGTTAACTGGAAAATAAAATGCAGTCGACGTATACATTTTTCAGTCATGTGCTGGACACTATATATGAAAAATAAATTAACACATATATTAGAAAGCAAACGATTATAAAATAATCAGTATAATTACCAAGTAACTATAGTCATTGTTCCTAATATATATATGAAATGAAGGCTGTCATTAAATTTTAAATAGAGCTAGTTCTCTCTTTTTTTCAGTCTTATTAGAATAGAAAATCTAAATTTTGGGCGAACATAATCAGCAGTTTACAGGTCACTTGTTACCTGCTTTATAGTAGTCAAATGGTCTGCCGGGCACCAGTCGCTTCTTCGCTTCAAGCATTTCCGGGTCACGAAAAATCATGGCTGGCCGAATGTTGACAGCCGCGGGTTGTTTCGAAAACTCTTCAGTTTCGTAGAACCGGTAGTAACTTTGAGGCTGACATCGACAGTAAGTTGAATGGTTATGTTAGTTTTATTGAAATAGAGTGGAAAACGGACCATATTATGAGATATAGTGTGACTTTCGATGTCATCAGTGGTGAAAATGTGCATGTATGTGTCGGTAGTGACTCGGTCGACTAAATCTAAGCTGGAGTTTATCGTCTCAAAACAGTAATTTTTCGGCTTATGATCGGCAATCAATGGTGTATATTTGAAAGACTGGACATTTCTGCGTGCATTGACTCATATTTGATTGAAATCGAGCGGAAATTGACGTCGTAACAAGACGCGGAATGTAGTTGGTGCATTTTTTCTGCCACTTTGGACCATTTAGTTACATACCTTTATATAGTAATATATTATACGAAAAAAAATAATTTTTTTCATTTTTTTTTCTTTTTTTTTATAATGTCATGTTATGATGTCTAAACGTATTTGAATGTATTTATAAGCAGTATTTGTGAAATGGCCACACGCCTAGCACCTGTGGTATTGACAGCAGCTCGTACTTGCAACGAGTTTGCTTTGAACGGTCCGAAACGAGCTGTTCGGGTGAGAATGACAACTGTTGCGAAACGTTATATACGAGAGTTATTCTTAGAAGAACACATATTCTATGTCGCGTAAAACGGTGCTGTCTGATCAGTATTAATATACGCCAACACCTGTTGTCTGATTGGACAGCAGCATTATGAACGAGTGTGTACTAAAGCTACAAACTTCACAATCACAGAGACGGACTAGTGTTCACACCGTTTCACAGTGCTGCTGTCCAATCAGACTTAGAACGCAGAGTATCGAGAGTACAGAGTACTGGGAATAGAGAGTACTCAGAATATAGAGTACTGAGAGTTCATAGTACTGTGAGTTAAGTATAGTTAGAATGTATCTAGTACTGAGTTAAGTGTAGTTAGAATGTATCTAGTACTGAGAGTAAAGTGTGGTTAGAATGTATCTAGTACTGAGAGTAAAGTGTGGTTAGAATGTATCTAGTACTGAGAGTAAAGTGTGGTTAGAATGTATCTAGTACTGAGAGTAAAGTGTAGTTAGAATGTATCTAGTACTGAGAGTAAAGTGTGGTTAGAATGTATCTAGTACTGAGAGTAAAGTGTGGTTAGAATGTATCTAGTACTGAGAGTAAAGTGTAGTTATAATGTATCTAGTACTGAGAGTAAAGTGTAGTTAGAATGTATCTAGTACTGAGAGTAAAGTGTGGTTAGAATGTATCTAGTACTGAGAGTAAAGTGTAGTTAGAATGTATCTAGTACTGAGAGTAAAGTGTGGTTAGAATGTATCTAGTACTGAGAGTAAAGTGTAGTTAGAATGTATCTAGTACTGAGAGTAAAGTGTGGTTAGAATGTATCTAGTACTGAGAGTAAAGTGTAGTTAGAATGTATCTAGTACTGAGAGTAAAGTGTGGTTAGAATGTATCTAGTACTGAGAGTAAAGTGTAGTTAGAATGTATCTAGTACTGAGAGTAAAGTGTGGTTAGAATGTATCTAGTACTGAGAGTAAAGTGTGGTTAGAATGTATCTAGTACTGAGAGTAAAGTGTAGTTAGAATGTTTCTAGTACTGAGAGTAAAGTGTAGTTAGAATGTTTCTAGTACTGAGAGTAAAGTGTAGTTAGAATGTTTCTAGTACTGAGAGTAAAGTGTAGTTAGAATGTTTCTAGTACTGAGAGTAAAGTGTAGTTAGAATGTTTCTAGTACTGAGAGTAAAGTGTAGTTATAACGTATCTAGTACTGAGAGTAAAGTGTAGTTAGAATGTATCTAGTACTGAGAGTAAAGTGTAGTTAGAATGTATCTAGTACTGAGAGTAAAGTGTAGTTAGAATGTTTCTAGTACTGAGAGTAAAGTGTAGTTAGAATGTTTCTAGTACTGAGAGTAAAGTGTAGTTAGAATGTTTCTAGTACTGAGAGTAAAGTGTAGTTAGAATGTTTCTAGTACTGAGAGTAAAGTGTAGTTAGAATGTTTCTAGTACTGAGAGTAAAGTGTAGTTATAACGTATCTAGTACTGAGAGTAAAGTGTAGTTATAACGTATCTAGTACTGAGAGTAAAGTGTAGTTAGAATGTTTCTAGTACTGAGAGTAAAGTGTAGTTAGAATGTTTCTAGTACTGAGAGTAAAGTGTAGTTAGAATGTTTCTAGTACTGAGAGTAAAGTGTAGTTATAACGTATCTAGTACTGAGAGTAAAGTGTGGTTATAACGTATCTAGTACTGAGAGTAAAGTGTAGTTTACCCAGAAAGCCTCTATAGGAGCTTTCTGTATTACTTTCTTCCTGCATTAAGCAATCACATAGTTTTAAAGCCATCCCTGTTTATTCTCTGAGTTGTCGTTTTAGACGAGGTCTATTGTACCACACCAGCGTCAGCTTTTAAATGTTTTTTGTAATATCCCACTGTTTGAACATATCAGTGAAAATGCCAATTTCAGTAACACCCACTTAACAGAAGAATTTTTAAGTCGTTTTCGGTGAAAACGTAAAATAAAACCGACCTTGACCATGTCACATTTGCTAGTAATTTCTTTCAGTGCGTCACGAAAGTTCATTTCCTCCTGGTGTAATTTCAATTTAACTTCCCATGTTGAAGGAAAAGCTATGAAACCATTTCTGTGAGAACTCATTTTCGGTGTTGTATAGAAATATTATGAAACTAATACCATTATAAAACAATTACCTATGTAATATTTATTGTTTACATGAATAACTGTAAGGTAAGTGGTTAAAATCATAATAAACGCAGGTTACGGTAAAACCTCTCTAAACCCAACAGTCAACTTAGTGCCGATCTTTAAGGCAGGTGCCGGCTTGACACACAGAAAGCTCCAAAAGGAGCTTTCTGTATGACTTTCACACTGAATTAAGCTATCATCAGTCTAAAAAGATTTTAAGTCTTCTTTGCTAAAGAAGTGTTACGCAGTATACGAATATTGTCTAATAATGATGATATGGGAAATGGGTGCTTCAGATGTCTGTTTTGATCAACCAACATAATGCAATTATGTAACTCCTTAAGTGGAATTCATAAACCGTTCGTACCTGACTAAGTGCTGTAAACGCACTTCCACGTATTTGCAAACAGAGTAGATTCAGACCAGGGTCTGGTCTGTTTGCTTGGTGTATAATATAGATCTGATCTGCAGTTTCTGCCTGAGCCAAAATGTCCTGTGTTCATATGCCCTTATATATATATATATATATATATATAATAATCTACTTTCAGCCATAGGCAGACTCCCCCTTAAAACAGGCAATAGGCAGACGAAATTCAACTTTTAGATTTTCGTAAACTTTGAACATATTCTGTATTCAAATCACCCAATTAAGCTCGATTTAATAAAAAAATTTTTTTTTAAATATTTTGTAAGAATATATATCATCCGCAGTCTGCCTAATTTTTTCAATAATATCTTCTACACCTTTGGCAGACCTCGGAACTTTTCAATACAAAATGGCCTTTAGGCAGACTCATATCTATAGAAAATGACGTCAGGAAAAAAGCACCACAAAGTGACGTCATAATCAGTTGTGTACAAAATGTTGCATGTGTCGGATTAGTACATGTATAAGCGAGAGTCATTGACATGATTTTAAGGATGGATTGGGAAACCGAGGTAAGAATTTAAGAAATATGATTTATCTTATTTATAATACAAATGAGATCTATATTCCGTTCGACCTGTATCGATTAGACTAGACATTTTAGACGTTTAGTTCCCCAGCATTCCTTATAGGAAGATGGAATAGACAGTGTTCGTCGACCTGTACAACTCATCCATAGCTTCGATGGCATGCTGTCTTTTTCAAAAGAAAATACCACAGGATTGTCCCTAGAATGCTCATCTGTCTGCCAACCTAGACCATCTATTTAGAATTAGAATTAACGGGGTATAGCTACTAACATCATGCAGATCTATATCTGTATATATGATGTTGATAAGACTCAATTTAACCCTTTCCCTGTTCTGTATTTAGGCCAAATTTCAATACCTACTGAATATTCATTAACATAATAGCTATAAAGAAATATGGAAGGTAGAACATTGTAGACATTTTAGAAAGTAAATAAACAGATCTATCATATTTTATTAGCAAACAGAGCAGACCCTGATCAGACTGCTCCTCTAGGAGCCGTCTGATCTGGGTCTACTCTGTTTGCAAATGCGTGAAAACACGTTAATATGAGGGAAAGGGTTAAGATTAAACAATGGATTATGGAGGACGATCAACGCCAAAATTGCATCATGCTTTGTGGCATTTCAATTTGCTTCATGTTAAATGCATTATGCTAAATGATTATTGCATGTCACGATGTGCTTTCTTCTTTCTTTGAAGTTTCTTCCTCGATCCGACATTTGACCTTCTGTAAACTTATATATTGATTATAATAACGTCAAATAATGTGTTTCATTGTTTAAACTTCTTTGGGGCATATATTCTTTGTATTATTTGCTCTATAGCGCTTGATGCGTGGTGCTTGATGCTTGATGCGTGGTTCGTTGTTCCAACTTCGCCCCGGCTTTTGTCGTACTCTAGTCAGCTCTAACTAAAATGCTGAAGTGATTTGCCGAATATATAGGTAAAGAAGGAAAACGCTGAAGACATAGAAATAGAAGGATTTCAAAAAACACAAATAGAAGGGTTACTGATCCATTGCATAAGAGAGAGAGAGTGTGTGTGTGTGCGTGTGTGTGTGTGTGTTGGGGGGGGGTAATTAATGCTGGGAGAAGTATAATAATAACAAGAGGGTCTGAAAGGCCCTGACATCGCTCACCAGACAATCAGAAGAGAATATTTCAAAGTTTTCACTATATGTGTTTCCATAGAAAACTAGCCGGCCCTGGGGTGAATCAATTTTGACACAAGGGGCATAATTTATTTAACTTTTGTAGAGGACCTCAAGTGAAGAAAATTTAAGAAAATGTAAATGAAAACATAATTTTTTCATTATACAAAAACATAGATTTCTAATACATACTTTTGGGCATGCCCTTATTTAGATTTACATTGTTATATTATAACAATCTAAATCTAAATAAGGGCATGCCCAAAAGTATGTATACCCTCTCCCTGGGCAAATTGGTTGAATTTTAGAAAGAATATATTAACCTATATCGTTAATAACTCAAAGTCTAATCAGGTTCAATTAGTTTACTCTCTATCTGCATTTTTCAAAATTTGAAGCAGAGGTCATTTTAGATTAACTAGTATTGAGCAAAAATATTTTCTCGTATTTATAATGACAGCGTGAGTAAATGACGTCACAAATATGCGATTTTAAAAGCGCGTGCATTCATCCACCTTAATCGGGGTCAGATGTCATTTATGCATTTCATTTGTATGTGCTTAATATATTATTTATATAGCTTTATATTAACTATTTGGATGCTAGTGGCAAATCAAAACTATGATAACAGATTGGATCCAGATTAGACGCCATTTTACTCGGAGTTTTATCAGGATCCAAATGCGTGTCCATAAAGAATAAATCTACAAATTGAAGCAGACAACATTTATTAATTATCCAGACGCAACATTACTGAATTTCTGAACATTGATTTCTTGTGTATATAGATTAGTGTTTTACTGTTTTGTATTTTGAATGAAATGCTTGTTTTGAGGGCCTCAAGGTAGATTAGTCATTATGACTAATTGAGCTACCCTCGTTAAATAGTCTTTCGAATCAATGTTCAAAATTTCAGATATTTTCATTACACCTTCATGAGTTATTATTATTCATATCTTAATTTATTTTCAACCCTTCCCCTGTTCTATGTTTATTCAAAATTTAAATACCTACTGAATATTCATGACAAAATAGTTAAAACTCGATAATGACCCGCAATTACAGGGTCGCTACAAACAGGCACATTAATTAGCGGATTAGGATTTCGGGAGCGGCGATTTACGGTCGTTAGTCAGGTAACACAGGCAGGTCGCTATCCCCAGTCTCAATAAATAGGAAAATGCGTTGGGGGAAATATTAGGGTCACATAAGACAGGAAGTCGCTATTAAGGGACGGTCGCTGAGACAGTTTTGACTGTATAATGAAATATGGAAGGTGGGATAGTGTAGCCATTTTAGAAAGTTCGGCTGAAGTGCATAATGCCTCCGGCGTTCGGCTTTATGCTTGATGCTATGGGCTTACCGCATCGGGTCGTGTGTCGTTGGGACATGTGTCATTGAAGAAACTTCAATGAAAGAAGGACTCCCATCTTGACATGCAATAATCGTTTAGCAAACTTCAATACCACAATGCAGGATGCATTTATCATGAAGCAAACTGAAATGCCACAATGCATGATGCATTTAACATGAAGCAAACTGAAATGCCACAAAGCATGATGCAATTTTGGCGTTGATCGTCCTCCATAATGGATGAAGTGATGCGCCTAAATTGGGCCTTGTCTGAATGTTTGAAACAAGTCTTAATGCACGTAGATTGGGGAATACGTATTTTCTACCCAAATCACTACGTGGGTGCATTCGTTGTGTTTATCTTTGAAAGATTATTTGACCGCCGATTTCCATAAGCACTCTCTATCTCATTTATCAAAGAAATTATATCTTCTGGTGAGCGGGCATCTATTTTTCCTCAAAATATTAACACAAGTTGAACGTATTGATCTTTCTGGCTACATATATCATTATCAATCATCCTATACACGTCAAATGGACCGGTAACCAACGCACACGGAGAGATCTTCAATCACAGGGTGTCATTTCGTGGGTCTACATGGTCTAAAGTCATCATTTTTTTCACTTTTTAGACCATGTAGACTCACGAAATGGTCCCCTGTGTCTCCAATAGTATCAATCGCGACAGGTCGGGAACCGTGTGTCAACCAAAACATGTCTGCGGAAGTAGTGGTTTGAATTTGAATGCTCGCATTACTTCGTGCTCGCATCTAAAGCACAGTCGTTGTGCGATACTGTATAGTAGTCTGGCTTTGGCACGAATGGCAAGTTAATTCTTTAAAATAACTTTATCGAAATATGGCGGACACCGAGTCCGTGTCGTATATATACGATCTAGTTGACTTGTAAAGATTATTAAAGAGAAGTCTCCAGCGGTAAACGGCGGTAATCATAGGCACTCGATGACAGAAAATGCGGGTCATAACGGCCCACATCCTAACCGCCAACAGCCCAATCGGCCTAAAGCCAAAACGACCCAGTCCATAACGGCTCGGTTCAAATAGGCCCAGAATTGTACGTAGAAATAGGGTATACCAGTGTATATGAGGAAGACTTGCGTTTTATTTTTGGCAGTGGCTAGGAGTACGGACCCGTAAAATTTCAACCCCATACTCCATAGCCACCTTTACATGCCTGTGCAAACTGTAGACCAGATTAGATGACTCCTGTAAAGTTTTCTCATGTAGCTCATAAAATTATAATAAATTTGAATGTACATACAGTTTCTACCAAATTTCATGTGTATATGTCTTCATTATAAATCAGCCATTAGATATTCGTGATGTCATAATTTGTTTGAAAAGTGTGAAATTTGATAAATGTACAATCATTTATATAGATCTAATGGTTTGCATATACCATTTTTGAAATTAAAAAATTGGACCATTTCTATGCAGGGAAAGCATGCAAGGCACAGAAGAAAAATCTAAACCATTTATTGTGGAACATACACCAGTAAAGAGAAGTACGGAGTCTCTTAAGACTGCAGAAGTAATTCAGTCAACCCCCATAGTAACAGGACTTCCAGGGCCATAATTCCCTGTATCAGACATTTCAGAGTCAAATGGAGGGTAATTATAAAACAATTTATTATTATAAATGTAATTAATACTTATTGCAATGATGATTACTGTATATTTATTTGAATAAGTCTCACTTCTAGAACCACAGACAAATGTTTATAGCTACTTAGAAAGATGTAGCAACTTCATAACAATAATACACTGAATTCCAAAAATTCAGTTGGTACATACACGTAGTTATGTATTGTACTAAAATGTATTAGAAGTAAGAATGATACTTTTTGACTGTTCAGTTGTTTTATAGTACTTAGGGTACTTAGCTTCCACTTTTGAAATAAAAAAAATACTGGATACACTTTTGCCCATTTATCACTCTTATTTGTTTTGTGCATAATTAATTAGCCTAAACTTGGTATGATATTAAGTCAATCATTTCACGAAACTGCACATAAGATCTGGTACATGTCCTAATTAAGATCTGGAAACCTCTCCTAGCAGTTTTAACCCTTTCAACACTGTCTTGTTAGAGTGGAATGGCTCATTGATCAGTGCTAATTCTTGAAACCATTGTGATAAATAGAGCATTTGCTCCTATAGGAGCAAATGCTCTATTTATCACAATGGTTTCAAACTACAAAATTCTAAAATTTTACTTTTCTCTAGTAAATGGTCCTTTTGGGTAGATTCATTCAAAGAGGTTCGGTCTAAAAATAGCCTATGGAGGAAACAATTATAGAACATAGCCGAGATGTTATAGCCATCAAGTTCACTTAGTTTGGATTAAAATTTGTTGACACAGAAGGTGAACAAGGGCAAAAACAAGAAATTAGCTAATCCAAGGACCATAACTCAAAAGTCCCTGTGACTATTTAGATGGTTAGCAAACTTCCCCGGATAATGCTAAAACAGGCAATGTTTGCTAATTCAGGGGCTGTTATATTACCACTAACATTTTCAACAAGATTTGTGACACTCCGATACAAACTGCTCGACTTAGAGTCGGACCACACCTGCACGACATTACGTTTCACATATACTACCAGTCTTCTGATGGGCATATAGAAAGAATCTAACATCACATTATTTTTTTGTTTCCAGAGTTCACAGATGTTATTCTAAACAAACTGCAACATACAGTTGCTACACAGAAAAAGTGCCAAAAACATATGGATATATGGAGGAGCTGCTTGATAACATAACGAAGAGCGTTTTAGAGCGGACAGAGAGTCTCAGGAAACCATCTCGGATGTCTCCATCAGATCCAAGGAGAATTAAATGGACTCTGTCAAAAATTCATCACCACCAACAAAGACTTTGATGGAGACGAAGAAGTCTAGGTATGACGAATAGTCATGCGTTGTTTCAAAACAACTCTGTTTACCTCCTGACTTATATTATATCTTAAGGGCATCTCAAAGTTCCTTCATAAGTGCCCCCCCCCCCCCCCCCCCACCCCTAATACACTGTCCAGCTGTGCTGATTATTGATTCCCTGGAGTGCTCCTGCAGTATCCAGTCAGGGTCCATAGTCAGGGATATGCAATTATACCTTGATCCTCTGTGATAGTAGCCGGCCTTATCAGTTTGTATATTAGATGCCTAAAAGTCAGCACCCAAAATACACAGCATGGGGTTAATGGGTCAACATTCCTTTCGAAATGCCTTTAACACAGTGTCTTTACCTGTCCAGGTCTAGATCGTAAGAATTGATAAAGACACATTACAAAGTTCATTACTTTTAGTTTTCCTGCATGTTCTTACGGTCCAAGTGCATCCTCTTAGTGTAAAGCACATATGACTTATAGTTTTGTGACCGATATATTACTTGCTGAATCCGATGAATTAGTATAAGAAGTGCAGTAGAAGTGAAGATATTGGGATAACTAAGAGTAACTCATTTCTTACACTTATATCTGAGTTTATTTCTGCGTATGTTGAAAACGTAACATATTTATCATAGCTTTGGTAAGTGTAACCTAGAACAGCTGTTGCATCAGTATACACTACAACAGAACACTCTCTAAACCGGGATTCTAGTAGAGAAAACGTTTTAGGCAGATAGCTGTGTAATGCAGGGTGAAAGCCATACAGAAAGCTCCTGTAATAATAATACTTTTAGGCAGCTGGCTGCTTGAATATGCAGGATGAAAGTCATGCAGAAAACTTCTTACAGGAGCTTTCTGTGTGGCTCTCACTTTGCATTAAGTAGCCACCAGCAAAAAAGTAATTAGTGTCTACTAGAATCATGGTTTAGAGAGGTTTTACTGCATTACACTACCATATTAGTAACCAATGTAAAACTGGCAGTAAACTATGGCTGGTCTGAGTACACAGTTGTTTTCAATAGCAAAATATGCATTTCTCATGTTAAATAAGAGGAGTACAAATTAATTATTTCCATTGTTTTTTATTTCAAAGTTATACTTCATGCTGTTGGCATATAATAAGTACTATAATGGTTTGAAGGAGAAATATAGAAAATAATATTGCATAGATTTTTAACCCTTCACTTGCTGAATTTTAAAATACATTTCTCCTTCTTTACCCATGCCCTGTTGTATAATTACATATATCTTAACTGTGTACAAGTATTTCGCTGTGCAATCACTGCTGTGGAGTGCATAAGTTGCACAATCAACTTGTAAATAGTGCAGACCCTGATGAGACAGCTCCTGTAGGAGCTGTCTCATCTGGGTCTTCACTATTTACAGGTAGGTATATTGACGTGAATAGCAAGCGAAGAGTTAAATACTTCTAATATCTACAGTTCTGCATATTGCAATTTAAACAAATCATTTCAGCTAAGAACAGTCGTCGAGTACTTGAGCATTTTTCTTTTTTTAATTAATTTTGGAAGTAACTCTTTGCCTACAAAGGCTAAACCGTCATTACCTATGCAAGCAGTTTGGCTCAAGATGAGATGCCACATAATGTGGCGTCTCATCAGGATCCAAAATGTTTGACTTGATCTTAGATGATAATTTTTGCCAAAAAACTGACAACTTTTATTTTAATAATTAAGTAATTGAAGCAGACAACAATTTTTGCAGACGAAACATTACTTAGTGTACAAAGAGTAATAAATGCCAACAAAACATGATCTCTATATAAGATTGTAAATGAGATCTACTATTGTAAATATGTATATTGATAAAACATGAGTTATATCTACATCAACTAGAGGTAATTGTGATATGTTGGTACACTAACACAGTGAACCTTATATGTTTTGATGGCCAGATAACAATATTAAAATGACTCATAGGATGGCAGTTTCAGTACTTTTCAACATTCTATAGACTAATATTTTATATGTCTACATTCAGCAAAACTGCCAAACCGTCACATTTCAATTTCTATTTAAAGAGAAAAATACTTCACACAGTCTTCTTTTTTTTAACATAGAGTCCCTACCCTTTACCTACCGATTTACAAAAAAATAATTGCTGTCTAATGACTGGGGAAGTCAAACCTGAATGCAAGTTGTCTACATGCAACTTGTCCAAACAATTGTTTCATAACTTTACAATATGATAAAACACAAGGTGACAGTTAAGCAGTTTTGTCTACTGTATATTGTTACTAAACATTTACTCCATGAATATTCATTATTAATGTTTTTGTTTTTCAAATACCATATGAACACAGCAAAGTGTTCCATTTCAGAAACTGGAGTCATATCTATAATTAATATATCATAAGCAAACAAAACAGACCTTGGTCAGACCATTCCTACATGACCTATCTGATCTGCCTCTATTTTGTTGGCAAAGGTGTTTTAATGGAGTAAAGGGTAAATTCTAATATTCATTGTAAGCAAATTATGTTAGCTATACAAATGTTTTCAAACCTTTTACAGATAGCATTTGGAAACTATATATTGTATGTGTTCTATTCTGGTCTACAGAAACCATGATCTATACTGTAGGACATGGAAAATTATATTGCAAATAATAGCTTTTCATACTAAATAATCTCTATCAATAAACAACGATAGATTATTCTACTTTGAAAATTCAGTGAAATCCAACCTTGTCGACAATGCAAACTGTTTTAGACCTCGATTAGCCAGTGTTTAACAACTAGCGGATCTTTTCTAACCCAGTTTGCCCTTACCAGCAGCTACAGTCCTACACTATTATCCATAGTATTCAGACACCCAAAATCTATTCATGGGTTTGTAAGGCTGAACAAGTCAATTGGCACCATTTCAATATAATCTAATTACAGTTGTATAGTAGCTAATAGTGTACACTGATCAAACTGCTCCTTCAGCTGTTTGATCAGGGCCTGCACTATGTGCCCAAGAGTGTCATTCTAATTAGGGCAATTTGAATACTGACAATAATTAGGGTATGTGATCAGAAGATTTGTTGATCTGTTGTTGGTTTATGAATTTCAAATAAATCCAAATGATCATGAAGCCTGTCTTTTTAATCACTGAATCCATGCATAATTATATATTTCAATAATATGAATATAAATTCACAGAACTGTACTAATTTACAACTTTTTGCATGAAAATTAATTGTTGTGTGCAATTTTTTAAATTATTATAAAATGCACACTACAGTCAGATTGTAAAAAGTTCAGCTCTTCATTCTTTGTGGGATAAGAAACCAAGGAACGTGATTTTCTGATTCCAAGCAGCCAGTATTAACCCTTACCCTGTTCATAATTTCTTCATCTTTTCAAACGATAGAAATTACCTTTTCTAACATGAACGTCAATTAAGAAATTTTAATGCCTAAATATAGAGAGACAGACTATTTATGATTACTCATAACAAGGGTATTTTTTTGGCTCTGACATACAGTGCTCATTCCCTACAACGGCCCTCTCAATAACTATTCCCTCCTTACAACAACGCATGTCACTGTTTCCGAAACAACAAGGCTCCAGATACAATCTTTTTCCATTGTATTTTCTTTATTCCTCCATTAAACCCTATGTTGTGACCACTCTTTAGAATTACCACTTTGTGACGATTCTAAAGAATGGTCACAACATAGGGTTTCCTTGACGTATAACGGTTTTAGTTCTCGAAATACACCTTATCTGGGGATCTGCAAACAATATTCGCAAAGGGTGTCATTGTAGAGAGGGAGCACTGTATTATATGACATGCTATTTGCATATTAGGACACACATGACCAGTCAGATCATGGGAATTTTTTTAAAAATGGCCACCTATCCAAAAACGTCCCCAGCTTACAGTGGTAAAACTTTAATCGGAAATTAAAGGATTTTCAAGAAAAGTAATATGATTTTCTTAGCCCAGTGTGTAAAAAAAAGTGTGTTCAAATCGAAACATTTATTTATTTTTACATTTGTTGTGAAAATAAAAGAATTAAACAGTAACGCGTGATTCACATTCGGCTTGCGCCACAGTAGAGATCCTAGCATGTCGCTGCTGTAACTGGACGTTTGTCATTATCTAGAATTGTCCTCCTTGAAGGTTGGGGTCAAGGTTTGATGTTATTGGTCAAATTAATATGCAATATAAGCATCAGCTTTGGAGATATATGCCTGATTGTAGGTTGATAGAAAATCTTAACCTGCAACGCCTCAGACGTGAGGGTGTCTAATAGCTCTCCATTTCTTCGAATAGTCGAGCTATAAAAAAAAACCTTATTATGGTTTATTAGACTGGAGATAATTATCTTATATATTGTCTTATATTATTCTATAAGCAAGCATAGCAGGCCATGACCACATATAAAAGTCTGCTCTGTTTGCAAGGGCGTATCCATATCTGCACAGATTTAGACTTATAATAGCATTCTATATTGTATATTTTTAACGAAGCGTATCACTTGTATAAATGTCAACAAGTTATTGATAATAATTGGACTATGCCTACACAACTACTGTACCTTGTGTTGAGAAACAAATATGGGAAGTGAATATACTGAAAGGGTTGCCACAAACCAGAAGACACAAAATTACCTGACATTTCCCTGACATAATTTCAAATTTCCTTGACACATTTCATCACGGAATTTTGTCTTTCTGTCATAGTTTCTGTAATATGTTACGGATTTTTTAAACAAGAGGGCCAGAATGGCCCTGATATCGCTCACCAGACAATCAGAGAAGAAGATTTTCAATGTTTTCACTATATGTTTCTATAGAATACTAGCTGGACCTGGGGCAGGACAAATTTTGACCCCAGGGGCATAATATATATAACATGATGCAATGTACCATATGTGAAAGTTGAGAGCTTTCCAGTTTCAGAGGAGAAGATTTTTGAAGTTTTCACTATATGTTTCTATTGAAAATGGACTAACCCTGGGGCAGGGCCAATTTTGACCCCTGGGACATAATTTATATAACTTTTGTAGAGGATCTGAACATGATGCTATGTGTCAAATATGAGAGCTGAGAACCCTGTAAATTCAGAGGACAAGATTTTCAAAGTTTTCACTATACATTTCTATCGAAAGATGGCTACCCCTGGGGTGGGGCCAATTTTGACCCAAGGGGCATAATTTATATAACTTTTATAGAGGACCTCAACATGATGCTATGTGCCAAATATGAAAGTTACGAACCTTCTAGTTTCAGAGGAGAAGATTTTCAAAGTTTTACTATATGTTTCTATAGAAAACAAGCCACCCCTGGGGCGGGCCAATTTTGACCCCAGGGACATAATTTATATAACTTTTGTAGAGGACCTGAACATGATGCTATGTGTAAAATATGAAAGCTTAGAACCCTATAGATTCAGATAAGAAGATTTTCAAAGTTTTCACTATACATTTCTATTAAAAACTGGCTACCCCTGGGGTGGGGCCAATTTTGACCCCAGGGGCATAATTTATATAACTTTTGTAGAGGACCTCAACATGTTGCTATGTGCCAAATATGAAAGTTGAGAATCTTCTAGTTTCAGAAAAGAAGATTTTCAAAGTTTTACTATATGTTTCTATAGAAAACAAGCACCCCTGGGGCGGGGCCAATTTTGACCCCGGGACATAATTTAAATAAACTTTGTAGAGGACCTGAACATGATGCTATGTGTAAAATATGAAAGCTGAGAACCCTGTAGATTCAGAGAAGATTTTCAAAGTTTTCACTATACATTTCTATTGAAAACTGGCCACCCTGGGGCGGGACAATTTTGACCCCAGAGACGTAATTTAAATAACTTTTGTACAAGACCTGCACATGATACTATGTGCCAAATATGAAAGCTTAGATCCTTACAGTTTCAGAGAAGAAGATTTTCAAAGTATTCACTATACATTTCTATTGAAAACTGGCCACCCTGGGGCGGAACAATTTTGACCCCAGGGACATAATTTAAATAACTTTTGTACAAGACCTGCACATGATACTATGTGCCATATATGAAAGCTTAGATCCTTACAGTTTCAGAGGAGAAGATTTTCAAAGTTTTCACTATATGTTTCTTTGGAAAACTGGCCATCCCTGGGGCGGGGCCATTTTGACCCTAGGGCCATAATTTATATAACTTTTGTAGTTGACCTGAACATGATGCTATGTGCCAAATATGAAAGCTGAGAACCTTCCAGTTTCAAAGGAGAAGAATTTCAAAATTTTACTATATGATTCTATTGAAAACTGGTCACCCCTGGGACGGGGCCAATTTTGACCCCAGTGGCATATTTTATATAACATTTGTAGAGAACCTATAGATGATGCTATGTGCCAAATATGAAAGCTGAGAACCCTGTAGATTCAGAGAAGATTTTTTAAGGTTTAAATTGTTGACGACTGACAACGCACACCGCATGACGCACACCGACGGACATCAGGTGACCACAAAAGCTCACCCTGAGCACAAAAGTGCTCTGGTGAGCTAAAAATATATCCTTCATTCTCATGTTTTCCAAATTCCCTGACAATTTCCTGACAGTTGCCTATATTTTCAAATTTCCCTGGTAGTTCTCAACATTCCCTGACCTTGAAAAAATTTAAATTTCCCTGAGGGGTGGCAACCCTGTACTACTCAAAATTTGCTATGGATCACAAATATAGATTTCCATAGGGCTCAATGTTATGATTCTACCTCTTTGACGTTCAATAATTTTTGATGTTTTCAGAGATGCTGCCAGGATTTCAATTTGGTGAGGGAAATCCCCCATCAAATAAAAATAAAGTGGGGGACCTACTGGGAAGTGTGTGTGTGTGGGGGGGGGAGTTAACGGGCAGTAGGTATTAGTAGTTAATGCATCCATTTACATTTGTAAGTAAACATATCAGATCAAGTTTTCTTACTTTCAACACACACAGACACATGTCTATTAATTCTCAAATATCCCTTATACATAATGGGCATTTTCTCCAACTTTGATCCAAGCCATTGAATTTTCCGTTAACTCCCCCCCCCACCCCTCCAGTAGGTCCCCCACTTTCTTTTATTTGATGGGGGATTTCCCCCACCAAATTGAAATCCTGGCAGCATCTCTGAAGATTCTTTTGCTGTGGGAATATTTTTAATTGCAATATAGGAAGCTGTTCCCATAGTACTTTCATGCATGTGCTTCATGGGGTACACATGCATACCAAATATCAAATCTGTATCTCTACTGGTTCAAAGGTTATGGCCAATGTTAATGTTGGTGACCTTTGATCATGAAGGCTGACCTTGACATGTCACCCCTCAAACTGTGCAGCCAAATGAGAAACACATGTATACCAACTATCAAGTCTATCTCTACTGGTTCAAAAATTATGGCCAATATTAAAGTCGGTGACCTTTGACCCTGAAAGATGACCTTGACATGTCACCCCCAAACTGTGCAGCTTCATGAGATATACATGCATACCAAATATCAAGACTCTATCTCTTTTGTTCAAAAGTTATTGCCAATTTGATGTTGGTGACCTTTGACTAGGGGTGAAACGATTCAAAAAATTTCGATTCGATTCGATTTCGATTTTTTACAACACGATTCGATTATTTTCGATTCGATTCGATTTAAGATTGTAATAAAAAGAATGCACTATGTAGAATAAATACTGTGCATAAACAGCTCTGAAAACAGAATGCTTGGACATATACAGGTGGAAAAATCATAATAGCCTAGTCAGATATATCTGACTTTAACTGTCAAACCTTTCTGCAGTTTGTTTTTGGAAGTTCTTTTTTATAACTGGTCACTAAAACCAAGTAAAATGGTAACACTAACATAATCAGTCTTGGCTAATTGTCTAATTGACTAAACAGCCGAACTCTGTAGAACATGTAGGTTTTTCTGAAAAAAGAATTTGAGCACTTGGAAGAGATGTCATGTCTCTCTTCAACTGGTACAGATAGCTATCAGTTGAAGAGAGATATGACATCTCCCTGTCTCTGAGCAAAAAGCACTAGACGGTGCTGCGAGTAAAGTTTTAGCCAGTTATCAATACACAGCTTCATAAACGTTACGCATACACAAATTTGCAACCAAGTTTACTGGAAGAAGACGAAACGTAAATGCAATACTGTGTTTCCGTTCATACGATATGACAGATTCGTCATATTTCCCGTGTTGCAGAGAATATTTGTAAAATAATCTTACATGTTGGTTTATTTGTGTTGTTGCTCTCGCGAAATCTGAAATCTCCACATTTGGAGCGATAGTTTTTCGGGGTAGCACGTAGATTGACAGCTTCAGCATCCGACATTTTGAGAGAACACAAAGACGCTTGAATAAAGCGCCCAGACGATCAGATTAAGTGCAACGATTACAACGTGTTATTTGATTGGCTAAAATAGTCGGCCTTCATCCAATCGATTTGAATCTATCAGAATTCGATGAGTATGTTTGTTTTGACAGCTCTAATGCGGGAAAACAAGTATTATGACTTTTCACGGCGAATTTTCACAGGTTAGTTTCATTTCACTACCAATCATTAAGAAGCTAGCCTTTTATAATAAAAATCGAATCGAAAATGAGATCTGCTGAACCGAATTGAACCGAACCGAATCGAGGGCAAAAGATCGCGGTTCAATTCACATCGCGATTAATCGTTTCACCCTTACCTTTGACCCTGAAGGATGACATTGACATGTCACCCCTCAAACTGTGCAGCTTTATGAGATACACAAGCATGCCACATATCAAGTCTCTATCTGTACTGGTTCAAAAGTTATGGCCAATTTTAAAGTCTGTGATTTGACCCATATGTTTGACCTCTGACCTTTAAGGATGACCTTGATCTTGACATGTCACCCTCAAAATGTGGGGCTTTATGAGATACATATGCATGCCAAATATCAAGTCTCTATCTGTACTGGCTCAAAAGTTATGACCAATGTTAAAGCTACAGACAAACAGACAATTTGACCTTTGACCCTGAAGAATGAACTTGACATGTCACCCCTGAAAATGTGCAACTTCATAAGATACACAAGCATGCGAAATATCAAGTCTCTATCTCTACTGGTCCAAAGGTTATGGCCAATGTTAAAGTCAGTGATTTGACCCATATATTTGACTTTTGACCTTTAAGGATGACATTGACCTTGACATGTTACCCCTCAAAATGTGCGGCTTAATGATATACATATGCATGCCAAATATCAAGTCTCTATCTGTACTGACTAAAAAGTTAGGACTAATATTAAAGTTGCTGATAAACAAACCGACAAACAGACAAGGCAAAAACAATATGCCTCCCAGATCAGATCTGGGGGGCATAAAAATCAAAATTAGACAAGAGATGTTTGTAAAACATGTATACCCCCAGACCCGCTGACCTTTGAGTTAGTGACCTCAACTATAGAGGTCATCTAGTGGTCATGACAAATCACCGCAGCAACTTTGAAGAGCCTAAGCCAAACCACTGATCATTTATTGATCTGAAAACATTTCACAAGTTAAGGTCATGGTGACCTTGACCTTTGACCTAGTGACCTCAACAACTATAGGGGTCATCTAGTGCTAACTACCAACTACCACAGCAAGTTTGAAGATCCCAAACCAAACAATTGAGCAGTTATTAATTGGAAACCATTTCATCAGTTAAGATCATGATGACCTTGACCTTTTACCTAGTGACCTCAAAATCAATAGGAGTCATCTAGCTGTTAATTTGAAGATTCTAAGCCAAACACTTGAGCAGTTATTGATCGGAAACCATTTAACCAGTTAAGGTCATGGTGACTTTAACCTTTGACCTAGTGACCTCAAAAACATTAGGGGTCATCTTGTTGTCATGACCAACCACTACAGCAAGTTTGAAGATCCCGTGTCAAACCCTTGAGAAGTTATTGATTGGAAACTATTTCACCATTTTAGGTCATTGTGACTTTGACCTTTGATCTAGTGACCTTAAAAACTATAGGGGTCATCTACTTGTCATGACCAACCACTACAGCAAGTTTGAAGATTCTATGCCAAGTCGTTTATTAGTTATCGTTCGGAAACCATCGATCTACCGATAGACAGACCGACATGTGCAAAGCAATATACCTCGTTTTTTTTCAAAAGGGGGGTATAAAAATTATGCATTTTTCTGTAAAATACCATTTTGCATTTTCCAACTAACAGGCATACTACACGAGACCATCCAATATGTAATTTCCAATTTAGTCTATAGCTTGAAGCAATCTTAAATACCACTGCAAATTTTGTTTAAATTGAAGCAAAACATCAAAAGTTATCGAATGTCAAAGGGATAGAGTCATAGCATTGAATCCTATAGCAACTTTTAAATTGTGGTATACTGAATAGCATAAACTTTTATCCGACCAACTCCTTCAACTTCAAGCTCCTCAGTCTCTGGTGTTTCCTTTGCTCGTTCATGGTTTTTGTTCTCAGTTGTTTATATGTTCATCTCCACTCAGCGTGCATTGCTAAAAAATCCTGCATCTCAATTTTGCCTGGAAATTAAATTTCAACATTTAATTATTATCAAGACTTTAATTCGACTCAATCCTCCTAGTCCATTTGACACATGAAGTTCAATTGAAAACAGAGAATAAATGGAAGCTGTTTATGTACTGGTTAATTGTATTTTAATGTTGATGAGCTATTAGGATCGCCTTTCTTCCGGCGTCCGGCCGTCCACAATTAGTTTGTTATCACTCTAGCGGCCTTGATTAAATCTTCATCAAACTTGCTCTAAATTTTGTTCTTGACAAAATCAAGGCCAAGTTCGAACGATAGCAAAAACTGTTCTGTTTACGATGGTTACAGATCATAATCTTTTTTAAAATAATTTTGATAGGTTTGCATTATTCTAAACCATGGGTTGTTTGATTTTGAATGCTGGTTCCGGGCACTTCGGATAATCGGGACTCAACTGTACTATACTGTTCAATAATGTGTTAGACATGTTTCCTCAAGACAAATTGTGACATTATCTGTAAGTTGGTCAAACACTAAAATTCTTGGTGTTTATTTAGAGCCTTCCATCGTTGTCCATTTGTCGTCAACAATTTCTTAAATCAACATCTCTTAAACTACTGGTCTGATTTTTATCAAACTTGGCAGGATTGATCCTTGGGTCATCAAGATCTAACAAAGTTTTTTAAAAAAAAATTGATTCAATCAGTGTCTATTCTAGGGTGAGGGATTGGGGGATTTGCCCACTTTATTTAAAATCCCCCCCCCATATTTTTCATGGGAGGGGGCTTTTTCTATATAGACAAAAAAGGCAAAATCTCATAAGTTGGTGTAATATCGGAATTTTCAGTAAAATTCCCCCATCATTTTTTAATCCTAGAATAGACACTCTCAGATTCTGGGCTGGACTGATGCTTGTTATATTCACATTTTAAGTAGCGAAATGATAGAAAGGAAAGTTTCGAGCGCAATTCGTAAAGGTAATGAAAAAAGGTACCTGCGAGTGCCTGCACACTCTTTTCACAATGTTGGCTTTTGAGAACACTATTCAGATGTCATATGAACAGCTTCATGTAACACTTCTCTTGCTAAGTTTAGTTATGATTGATAAAGTTTAACTGCTTTAGTGGTTTCTGTTTGGTCTAGTCACTTTTTGGTTCGGTCTAGTAATGTTTGCAGGAAACTAGCCCGAAGGTCTAGTGAAAAAAGAGTTACTGACGAACCCTGATTTGCTTGTTAATTGTTAAATTATGGGAAAATAAAAACAAAGAATGACATATTTTGTTTGTTTTGGTACAGAAGCATTTGAACTTACTTGGTAAACTATTTCCTCTTGGCTGATGCACCCACTTTTTGAAGTATTGGACCACCTCTTTTGTTTGTCTAGTGGTCCAAGAAAACCTTTCTGTAATATATAAAGTTAAGATTGCAGATGCTGCAATATTTTTATGGGAAGTGAAGTGGTACTCAGCAAATGTAGGTCACGTTAACAAATGTCAAGGTCCTAGTGCGTTGCTTGTACACAGTGTTCTGAGTAATTGTCCGCAGTTTTTTTTAGCAAAGTACTGATTGGATTTTACTGAAACTTCATACAGCTGTTCCTTGCAACAAAGTCTCGAGACCAGTCAAATTTCAAGGTCGTGGTCTGCAAATGTAGGTCTTTTTTCAAATTTCAAGGTCGTGGTACTTTTCCCCAGCTTTCTGAGAACAGTAATGAATGAATCTTTGGAAGAGTAAAATTTCAAGGTCATGGCCTGCGAATGTAAAATTTCAAGTTCGTGGTTTGCAAATGTAGGTCACATTTCCAATTTCTGAGTACATCAATGAGTGAATCTTGATGAATGTTCCTTGCAACAAGTTTTTGAGATGAGTCAAATTTGAGGTGGTTGTCTGCGAATGTAGGTCACATTTTGATTTTCATGGTCATGGTTTGTACGCAGCTTTCTGAGTACAGTACATGTATATAAGTTCTGTAATGAATGTTTTATTCAATAAAACTTATTATTTATCAGTAACAGAACATCCCTGGTAACACTGAAAAGCTCATTTCTTGAAAAGATATATAAGCAATCTATTTCTTGCAAACAAGCCTACTCTTCAATATATTCATTGGTTGATTGACTAGAAATGCCTGGGTCAACTTGTTCAACGTTTGAATCAAGATTATATATCAAACTGGTCTTGTGTATTTATACTCAAATCTGGTATATTATTGTTCACAACTTTAGGGACTGGGAAGTATTTCACCATTATGTTCTGCTTTGGATCATTTGTTGGCAAAAAATTTGCTTTTCTGGTGGCATTTTTTCAGCCTCAGACAGATAGATAAATCTACCAACTGTACCTTTTTGTCGTTATTGATTTTGAACCTTTGGTGTGGTGTAAATTTGTCGTCTGGAAAGGCTTAAATGGGACCAGTGGTTAAAAGTTTTACAAAACATAATTTCAATCATTCCGCATAGATTTATTCTTAAATAATGTTTCACTATCTTAATATTTTAAGATGTTTGCTACAGCGTACATGCGTGTTAAAATATCGAATACAGAGCCTATCTAGCTATCACAAACAACAAGGCAAAAGTCTGCCTTTTATACCTAGACATAAGATGTGGTTTTGGTTACTCTCGAATTTTTATGGATGGATATTAAATAAGGGAGATTACTCCAATCAGTAGTGGTATAATTTCGATACTCAACGGGAATGCGATTTCAACGTGAATAGCTTTCACTATAATTTTAAAGGTTGGTATAGGCAAAAAATATTTGAGTATATTTCAGACTGATGAAACTTGATACGCAGTTAAGATTTTCAACAGGAAAAGTGCGAACTGCCCGTCCCGATCCTAATCTATGCACTGATAAAAGCTGTTTAATTCCCTAAATGTTTAAGGGGTTGTAATTTCTTAATAAATTTAACATTAAACTTACCTGACGTTTCTATCTTAACAGGCATGAGCTTTTCATTCTCATCACTTTCATCACTTGCTGAAATCATTACAAAGAAATGAGAAACATGCTATAATTTCAGCATTAACCCTTTCCCTCATATAAACGTGTTTTCACCCATTTACGAACAGAGCAGACCCAGATCAGACGGCTCTTAGAGGAGCCGTCTGATCAGGGTCTGCTCTGTTTGCTAATGGAATTTTATAGATCTGTTATGTTACTTTCTGAAATGTCTACAATGTTCCACCTTCCATATTTGTTTATAACTACTTTGTTAATGAATATTAGGTAGGTATTGAAATTTGGCCTAAATACAGAACAGGGAAAGGGTTAAGAACATACTTTTATTGACTTGTACATCAGTACATCATCATATAAAACCTTCACGTACATTTATTATATAAAGAAAAAAAACATACATATAATTTACATATGTTTTTTAAAGTCGAGTTGGACAACTCCCCTTAAACAAGCACTATTAGGCAGACTATTCAACTTCCAGATTTTTGTGAACTTTGAACATATTTTGCTTCAAATAACGCAAATAAGCTCGTTAAAATATATATATTTTTTAAATTTTGTTTATTAAAAATATATATGATCTGCTGCTGCAGTCTGCATAAATTTTCAATATCATGTATACCTTTGGCAGATGTCGGTGCGAAATGACCTTTAAGCAGACAAATATATATATGTATATAGAAAATGATGTCTGAAAAACCCACCCAAGTGACCTTATACTCAGCTTTGTACAAATTGACATCATCTATTTATCTCCCCCTAAAACAAGCATTAGGCAGACTAAATTCAACTTCAAGGTTTTTGTGAACTTTGAACACGTTTTGAATTCAAATAACGAAATTTGGCTCAAATTAAAAGATTTTTTGTGAAAAATTTTGTATATTAAAAATATATATGATCTGCTGTTGTGGTCTGCTAAAAATGTCAATATCTTGTTTACCTTTGGCAGACGGTGGTGAAAAATGGCCTGTAAGCAAATATATATAGAATCTGATGTTTGAATAAAACTCACCAAAGTGACATCATACTCAGCTTTGTACAAATTGCCTTCAACTGTTTATCCCCCGCCCCCCTAAAACCAGCATTAGGCAGACTAAATTCAACATCCAGGTTGGTGACATTATACTCAGCTTTGTACAAATTGCCATCAACTGATTATCCCCCCCCCCCTAAAACCAGCATTAGGCAGACTAAATTCAACATTCAGGTTTTTGTGAACTTTGAAAGGCAAAATGGCCTTTAAGCAGACAAAATATATATATAGAAAATAATGTCTGAAAAACGCACCCAAGTGACCTCATACTCCGCTTTGTACAAATTGACATCATCTATTTATCTCCCCCTAAAACAAGCATTAGGCAGACTTAATTCAACTTCAAGGTTTTTGTGAACTTTGAACATATTTTGAATTCAAATAACACAAATAAGCTCGTTAAAACATTTTTTTAAAAATTCTGTTTATTAAAACTATATCTGCTGCTGCAGTCTGCTAAAATGTTCAATATTTTGTATACCTCTGGCAGATTTCGGTGCAAAATGGCCTTTAAGCAGACAAAATATATATAGAGAGAGAAAATAATGTCTGAAAAGCCCACCCAAGTGACCTCATACTCCGCTTTGTACAAATTGACATCATCTATTTATCTCCCCCTAAAACAAGCATTAGGCAGACTTAATTCAACTTCAAGGTTTTTGTGAACTTTGAACACATTTTGAATTCAAATAACGAAATTTGGCTCAAATTAAAAGATTTTTTCTGAAAAAAATTGTATATTAAAAATATATATGATCTGCTGTTGTGGTCTGCTAAAAATTTCAATATCTTGTTTACCTTTGGCAGACGGTGGTGAAAAATGGCCTGTAAGCAAATATATATAGAATCTGATGTTTGAATAAAACCCACCAAAGTGACATCATACTCAGCTTTGTACAAATTGCCATCAACTGTTTATCCCCCCCCCCCCCCCCCTAAAACCAGCATTAGGCAGACTAAATTCAACATTCAGGTTTTTGTGAACTTTGACATATTTTGAATTCAAATAACGTAATTAAGCTCCAATTAAAACATTTTTTAAAAATTCTGTTCATTAAAAATATATACGATCTGCTGCTGCAGTCTGCTAAAATGTTCAATATTTTGTATACCTCTAGCAGATTTCGGTGCAAAATGGCCTTTAAGCAGACAAAATATATATAGAGAGAAAATAATGTCTGAAAAACCCACCCAAGTGACCTCGTACTCCGCTTTGTACAAATTGACATCATCTATTTATCTCCCCCTAAAACAAGCATTAGGCAGACTTAATTCAACTTCAAGGTTTTTGTGAACTTTGAACATATTTTGAATTCAAATAACGCAAATAAGCTCGTTAAAACATTTTTCAAAAATTCTGTTTATTAAAACTATATACAATCTGCTGCTGCAGTCTGCTAAAATGTTCAATATTTTGTATACCTCTGGCAGATTTCGGTGCAAAATGGCTTTTAAGCAGACAAAATATATATATAGAGAGAAAATAATGTCTGAAAAACCCACCCAAGTGACCTCATACTCCGCTTTGTACAAATTGACATCATCTATTTATCTCCCCCTAAAACAAGCATTAGGCAGACTAAATTCAACTTCAAGGTTTTTGTGAACTTTGAACACATTTTGAATTCAAATAACGCAATTTAGCTCAAATTAAAATATTTTTTGTGAAATATTTTGTATATTAGAAGTATATATGATCTGCTGTTGTAGTCTGCTAAAAAATTCAATATCTTGTATACCTTTGGCAGACGTTGGTGCAAAATGGCCTGTAAGCAAATATATATAGAAACTGATGTTTGAAAAAAACCACCAAAGTGACATTATACTCAGCTTTATAAAAAAATTGACATCAACTGTTTATCCCCCCCCTAAAACCAGCATTAGGCAGACTATATTCAACATCCAGGTTTTTGTGAACTTTGAACATATTTTGAATTCAAATAACGTTAATTAAGCTCCAATTAAAACATTTTTTAAAAATTCAGTTTATTAAAAAAATGTTCAATATTTTGTACACCTTTTGCAGATTTCGCTGCATAATGGCCTTTAATCAGACAAATATATATATATAGAAAATAATGCCTGAAAAACCCACCCAAGTGACGTCATACTCCGCTTTGTACAAATTGACATCATCTATTTATCTCCCCCTAAAACAAGCATTAGGCAGACTAAATTCAACTTCAAAGTTTTTGTGAACTTTGATCATATTTTGAATTCAAATAACGCTATTAAACTCCAATCAAAAGAATTTCTAGCTCACCTGAGCACAAAGTGCTCATGGTGAGCTATTGTGATCGTGCTGTGTCCAGCGTAGGCTTTGGTTGTGCGCCGTCTGTCGTCCATTTAGTTTTGTTTGTGAACACACTAGAAGCCACAGTTCTTGGTAAATCTTTATAAAACTTGCCCCAAATTTGTTTTTGACAAAATCTAGGTCAAGTTCGATAATGCGTCATGTGGGGTCAAAAAGTAGGTCACTATGTCAAATCATACAAAAACCCTGTGAACACACTAGAGGCCACAGATTTGGATCAATCTTCATCATACTTACCTCAAATATAGTCATGACAAAATCTAGGTCAAGTTTGAAAATGGGTCATGTCCAATGAAAAAGTAGGTCACTAGGTCGAATCCAAGCATAATTTTAATTTTTCAGCCAAAATCATTTCTATCAGAGTGTTAACCTTATCACTGTTGATGAAGACTGAAATAAGTACATGGTTTGGTTTCTGATCTAATCATCAGATGCCAAACAATTTTTATTTGATCAAGATCCAAACTATTTGAAACGTGTGGCAATTTATTTAAGGTTAAAATGCCCAAAACTTATTTTTAAGAAATTCAAGCATATAACAGTTCTGAAGCAGAGTGAAAGGGTGACTCCTGCAGTCTGGTATACAGTTCAACTTGTTACGTATCAAGCTGAACTTCACCATTCTTCGGAATTAACAATAGATACATTGATAATTGTGACAGACTGATGCTGATTATGGCCATTTGGTAGCTTAATGCAGGGTATAGATATGCAAAACAAGAGGGCCAGAATGGCCCTGACATCGCCCACCAGGCAATCACAGGAAAATATTTTCACATTTTTCACTATGTTTCTATAGAAAACTAGCCATTCTGTGGCAAGGCCAATTTTGACTCAAGGGGAATAATTTATACAACTTTTGTAGAGGACCTGAACATGATGCTATGTGCCAAATATGAAAGCTGAGAACATTCCAGTTTCAGAGGAGAATAATTTCAAAGTTGTCACTATATGTTTCTATTGAGAACTGGCTGAGAACCTTCCAGTGTCAGGGAAGAATATATTCATACGTTTCCTATATATTTCTATAGAAAACAGGGCACCCTTGGGGCGGGGCCAATTTTGACCTCAGGGGCATAATTTATATAACTTTCGTAGAGGACCTGAACATGGTGTTATGTGACAAGTATGAAAGCTGAGAACCTTCTAGTTTCAAAGTAGAAGACTTTCAAAGTTGTCACTATATATATGTTTCTATTGAAAACTGGCCACCCCTGGGGCCGGGCCAATTTTGACCCCAGGGGAATAATTTATGTAACTCTTGTAGAGAACCTGAACATGATGCTATGTGTCAAATATGAAAGCTGAGAACCTTCCAGTTTCAGAGGAGAAGATTTTCAAACTTGTCACTATATGTTTCTATTGAGAACTAGCTACCCCTGGGGCAGGGCCAATTTTGACCCCAGGGGTATAATTTATATTTATATACTTTGGTAGAGTACCCGAACATGATGCTATGTGCCAAATATGAAAGCTGAGAACCCTGTAGATTCAGAGAAGAAGATTTTCTCAGTTTTTACTATATGTTTCTATTGAAAACTGACCATCCCTGGGGAGGGGCCATTTTTGACCCTAGGGGCACAATTTAAATAACTTTTGTAGAGGACCTGAACATGATGCTATGTGCCAAATATGAAAGCTAAGAACCTTCCAGTTTCAGGGAAGACTATAGAATAAACTTTTCCTATATATCTCTATAGAAAACAGGGTACCAATTTTGACCCCAGGGGCATAATTTATACAACTTTCGTAGAGGACCTGAACATGATGTTATGTGCCAAGTAAGAAAGCTGAGAACCTTCTAGTTTCAAAGGAGAAGATTTCAAAGTTGTCACTATATGTTTCTATTGAAAACTGGCCACCCCTGGGGCCGGGCCAATTTTGACCCCAAGGGCATAATTTATATAACTTTTGTAAAGGACCTGAACATGATGTTATGTGCCAAATCTGAAAGCTGAGAACCTTCCTGTTTCAGAGGAGAAGATTTTCAAAGTTGTCATTATATGTTTCTATTGAAAACTGCCCACCCCTGGGGCGGAGCCAATTTTGACCCTAAGGGCATGATTTATATAACTTTTGTAGAGGACCTGTACATGATGCTATATGACAAATATGAAAGCAGAGAACCTTCGAGTTTCAGAGAAGAAGATATTCAAGGTTTTACCATATATTTCAATAGAAAACAAGGCACCCCTGGGGTGGGGCCAATTTTGACCCCAGGGGCATAATTTATATAACTTTTGTAGAGGACCTACAGATGATGTTATGTACCAAAGATGAAAGCTGAGAACCCTGTAGATTCAGAGGAGAAGATTTTTTAAAGGTTCAAATTGTTGACGCCCGACGACGGATGACGCACATCAGGCAATCACAAAAGCTCACCCTGAGCACAAAAGTGCTCTGGTGAGCCAGAGCCAGAATGAGGGTCAGAACGGCCCTGAAGCGCTCACCGGACAACCAGAGGAGAAGATTTTCAAAGTTTTGACTATATGTTTCTATAGAAAACTAGCCGGCCCTGGGGTGGGCCAATTTTGACCCCAGGGGAATAATTCAGAAAACTTGTAGGGGACCTGAACATGATGCTATGTGCCAAATATGAAAGCTGAGAGCCTTCCAGTTTCAGAGATGGAGATTTTTCAAAGATTTCACTTTTTGTTTCTATTGAAAACTGCCCACCCCTGGCGCGGGGCCAATTTTGACCCCGGGGCCATAATTTATACAAATTATGTGGAGGACCTGAACATGATGCTATGTGCTAAATATGAAAGCTGAGAACCTTCTGGTTTCAGAGGAGAAAATTTTCAAAGTTTGCACTATATGATTCTTTTCAAAACTGCCCACCCCTGGGGCGGGGCCAATTTTGACCCCAGGGCAATAATTTATATAAATTTTGTAGAGCACCTGAAAATGATGCTATGTGCCAATTATGAAAGCTGAGAACCTTCTGGTTTCAGAGAAGAATATTTTCAAAGTTTTACAATATGTTTCTATTGAAAACAAGGCACTCCTGTGGCGGGGTCAATTTTGACCCCAGGGACATAATTTATATATCTTTTGTAGAGGACCTGAATATGATACTATGTGCAGAAGATGAAAGTTGAGATCCCTGTAGATTCAGAGGAGAAGATTTTTAAAGGTTCAAATTGTTGACGACGGACGGCGAATGACGCACGCCGACGGACAACAGGCGATCACAAAAGCTCACCCTGAGCACTTTGTGCTCTGGTGAGCTAACAAAATATAACTTTTCTGAATCTATACATCTTGACCAGTTCCTTTAACATAACCTATGAATAGCTATTGACAGACAACTTTCTGGTGAATACTTGACATTACAGGTTTTTACCTGTGACTTGAAATCCGCTGTTTCAATAACTGGACATGTTCAATGCTTTTCAGAAGGTTCTTGGATGTTAGGCAGTTGCGTTTTCCGTAATTCGACAGCAGGATCACAATCTCTCACTTCAGAGCCACAGTCTCCACAAGGAAAATCTGGTCCAGCGTTGCTCTCAACATCTGTGGATATAGACAAAAGCAAAATGGCAAGATGTGCTTTTGTGTGGTGTTTGTAGGCGTTTGTGCTGCAGTCTCAGTGCAGCGACAATTGTCCCACATGACTACAAATTTGAGGGTCTGAGGCTGTTCGGTCCGATACTGGGTCTTGGAAGTGACTGAGCTTTGCAATCATTAGCACATCCAGCTAAGTCGCTGAGTGTGACATTGCCTGCATACAGAAGGAAGGAGACTAACATACCTTTCAGCATGACAGATTTGTCAAAATTCTACCGGAAGTCGACATGTACAATGGCAGATAATGAGATTGTAAACAATGAACCGAGGTCAAATGGGCGGGAGGGAATCAGTGCAGATTTATTACCTGTTTCAGCAAATCGATGCAAAATTTACAATATAACTGAATCAATCTGATGCTAAAATTAGAGATTTTAACCAAAACAACGAGAGGTGAAACAAGCAGTATCAGTCCAGAAAACAAGTTTTTAGGGGTGCACTGCAGATCGAGTCAGCTGTTAGCAGTTTTCCGACGCTGTAACACACCAATATTTATGCTCTATTCCTGGCGATTCGTGTTTCTTAAAGTTCAAACTATATTATGCGTATGACAGTTGTGCAGTCTAAGTATTTTTTAGTTGTATAGTAATATTTTAAAACATTTATTCATCTTGAAATAATAAATTTTCAGAAGAAAATCCTCAAAAGTGTAAATTTTACTGGCTAAATAGATTGAGTCGGCTGCTACGAATTTTTAACCTCAATGTCTCTGCTCACTGTACAGGCTATGTCCAAAAGTATGTCTTTCACTATATTTTTCACATAGGAGAGAGACCTTACAGAGCGGAGACCTACTTTAGTTTATTCACACAGGATAGAGACCTAATCTTATTCATGCCGCAGAGATACCTACTAGATTTTAATCAAATAATATTTTACTGGAGACAATGCCTTACTGGAGATGTTTTAGTCAAAATACACAAATTCCAGAGAAAAAAATGAGTTTAAACAAGGTATAAGGACATTGACAATAAATGGTTCTTGTTATAAAAAATACTTTAAACTCATTACAGCATGCATAATTTGTTTGATATGCATTTCATTTTGTTTTAACAGTTCAAAGTTAAAACTTAAAGGGGTGTCCCTACATTTGACGCGTTTCATAAACACTTAAAATATACAAAACTCATTTATTTATATGCTGAAAAGTAGTATATCGCAAAAAGCCCCATCCAATTACAAAACATCCAAGTGTTTGATATCGCCGCTTTTGGTTTTACTACCCGAAGTTTCAGTTTTATTCGGGTTGGGTTTTATTTTCGTAACCTATTCCGGATTCTCCGACCACTTCCGAGAAAGCTATTACGTAAAAAATGGAGGGATTGGGTGATCATCGGCAAAACGCGGAAGAATTTAACGGAAAAGGCCGATAATATTGTGTTGTAGAACAAAAATTATCTAGTATTGATAAAATTGGTTTATTTGTATCACAGGGACATTTTTCGATATAAGTTCAAATTGGGAACCTTCATAATAATGATAGAGCATAACAAATACCAAGTTTTATGATATTATTGAAAACATGCGATCATTGTAGGGACTTCCTCTTTAAAGGTCAAGTAAACAGGCCGGCTAATTTTTCGTAAATATTTGACAAATGGGTACCTTGTACGACGTAGGTTCGAAAACACAAAACAAGAGGGCCAGAATGGCCCTGAAGCGCTCACCAGACAATCAGAGAAGAAGATTTTCAAAGTTTTCTCTATATGTTTCTACTGAAAACCACCCACCCCTGGGGCAGGCCAATTTTGACCCCAGGGCCATAATTAGTATAACTTTTGTAGAGGACCTGAACATGATGCTCTGTGCCAAATATGAAAGCTGAGCGCCTTCCAGTTTCAGAGGAGATTTTCAAAGTTTTCACTATTTGTTTCTATTGAAAACTGCCCACCCCTGGGGCGGGGCCAATTTTGACCCCAGGGCCATAATTTATATAACTTTTGTAGAGGACCTAAACATGATGCTATATGCCAGATATGAAAGCTGAGAACCTTCCAGTTTCAGAGGAGAAGATTTTCAAAGATTTCACTATTTGTTTCCATTGAAAACAGCCAACCCCTGGGGCGGGGCCAATTTTGACCCCAGGGACATAATTTATATAACTTTTGTAGAGGACCTGAACATGATGCTCTGTGCCAAATATGAAAGATGAGAGCCTTTCAGTTTCAGAGGAGAAGATTTTCAAAGATTTCACTATTTGTTTCTATTGAAAACTTCCCACCCCTGGGGCGGGGCCGATTTTGACCCCAGGCGCATAATTTATATAACTTTTGTAGAGGACCTGAACAAGATGCTCTGTGCCAAATATGAAAGCTGAGAGCATTCCAGTTAAAGAGGAGAAGATTTTCAAAGATTTCACTATTTGTTTCTATTGAAAACTTCCCACCCCTGGGGCGGGGCCAATTTTGACCCCAGGGTCATAATTTAAATAACTTTTGTAGAGGACCTGAACATGATGCTATGTGCCAAATATGAAAGCTGAGAACCTTCTGGTTTCAGAGGAGAAGATTTTCAAAGTTTTACTATATGTTTCTATTGAAAACTTCCAACCCCTGGGGCGGGGTCAATTTTGACCCCAGAGGCATTATTTTTATAACTTTTGTAGAGGACCTATAGGTGATGCTATGTACGAAAGATGAAAGCTGAGAACCCTGTAGATTCAGGAGAAGATTTTTAAAGGTTCAAATTGTTGACGCGGGACGACTGACGACGCACGACGACGGACATCAGGCAATCACAAAAGCTCACCCTGAGCACTTTGTGCTCTGGTGAGCTAAAAATACGGTCATATCGAACATAGCAGCTGTCAAATATCACCGATAAGTAAGCACTGGCTGATTTTGGTTGTTTGCTAATCTCCCTTGTGATGACATCACTTGTGACATTCCCGATATATGTCGAACTATATATTGTACAGAAAAGAATCGCACGTAATGTACTTCTGCTTGTTTTGAGTGCTAAAATGGTAATTTGTGCTGCCTATGGGTGTATCCCTGCCTATGTGTGTAGCTCCTAATCCGACAGAGACTAAATAGAATTATTTAAAAGCTGAGAAGTTCAAGAAAATGTGATGTGATTTATATTGGGTCAGCTTACATATTTTGTCTCGATGGCTGTTTCCGTGAAATTTATACTAGAGAAAATAGTGCAGTGGATGACTTGGGTCTACAATTATAACAAGAGGGCCAGAATGGCCCTGAAGCGCTCACCAGACAATCCGAGGAGAAGATTTTCAAAGTTTTCACTATATGTTTCCATAGAAAACTAGCCGGCCCTGGGGCGGGCCAATTTTGACCCCAGGGGAATAATTTAGAAAAACTTGTAGGGGACCTGAACATGATGCTATGAGCCAATTATGAAAGCTGAGATTAACCTTCCAGTTTCAGAGAAGAAGATTTTCAAAGTTTTCTCAATATGTTTCTATTGAAAACTGTCCACCCCTGTGGCAGGGCCAATTTTAACCCCGAGACCATACCTAATGTATATAACTTTTGTAGAGGACCTGAACATGATGCTCTGTGCCAAATATGAAAGCCGAGAGCCTTCCAGTTTCAGTGAAGAAGATTTTCAAAGATTTCACTATTTGTTTCTATTGAAAACTGCCCACCCCTGGGCGGGGCCAATTTTGACCCCGGGCCATAATTTATATAACTTTTGTAGAGGACCTGAACATGATGCTATGTGCAAAATATGAAAGCTGAGAACCTTCCAGTTTCAGATGAGAAGATTTTCAAAGATTTCACTATTTGTTTCTATTGAAAACTGCCCACCCCTAGGGCGGGGCCAATTTTGACCCCGGGGCCATAATTTATATAACTTTTGTAGAGGACCTGAACATGATGCTCTGTGCCAAATATGAAAGCTGACAGCCTTCCAGTTTCAGAGAAGAAAATTTTCAAAGATTTCACTATTTGTTTCTATTGAAAACTGCCCACCCCTGGGGCGGGGCCAATTTTGACCCCGGGGCCATAATTTATATAACTTTTGTAGAGGACCTGAACATTATGCTATGTGCCAAATATGAAAGCTGAGAACCTTCCAGTTTCAGACGAGAAGATTTTCAAAGATTTCACTATTTGTTTCTATTGAAAACTGCCAATTCCTGGGGCGGGCCAATTTTGACCCCGGGGCCATTATTTATATAAATTTGGCAGAGGACCTGAACATGATGCTATGTGCCAAATATGAAAGCTGAGAGCCTTCCAGTTTCAGAGAAGAAGATTTTTAAAGATTTAACTATTTGTTTCTTTTGAAAACTGCCCACCCCTGGGGCGGGCCAATTTTGACCCTGGGGCCATAAATAATACAACTTATGTAGAGGACCTGAACATGATGCTATGTGCCAAATACGAAAGCTGAGAGCCCTCCAGTTTCAGAGAAGAAGATTTGCAAAGATTTCACTATTTGTTTCTATTGAAAACTGCCCATCCCTGGGGCGTGGCCAATTTTGACCTAGGGGTAATAATTTATATAACTTTTGTAGAGGACCTGAACATGATGCTATGTGCTAAATATGAAAGCTGAGAACCTTCCAGTTTCAGAGGAGAAGATTTTCAAAGTTTTACTATATGTTTCTATTGAAAACAAGGCACCCCTGGGGCGGGGTCAATTTTGACCCCAGGGGCATAATTTATATAACTTTTGTAGAGGACCTGAATATGATGCTATGTGCCAAAGATGAAAGTTGAGATCCCTGTAGATTCAGAGGAGAAGATTTTTAAAGGTTCAAATTGTTGACGACGGACGACGAACGACGCACGACGCACGCCGACGGACAACGGGCGATCACAAAAGCTCACCCTGAGCACTTAATGCTCTGGTGAGCTAAAAAATAATATGCTACACTCTGTTATAAATGTGACGTAATAGGTCTAGCACTGTATGTTAATGGGCTTTTTCTTTATGGAAAATTATTCTATACAAAGTTTTGTTAACAGCGTAAACCCAAATCATGCACGAACTGTTGGATCAGGTTCTGCTCTGATTGCTTAGTCCATAGACTTATCTCTTTAGATTCGACCAGGGTTGTCTAGCGTCTCTGTAATCCCTGTAATGAATATTCATGAGGTCATGAAATCTTTAATAAATATTCTTAAGAGAAAAAAATGACTAATAAACACGATTTAACACTGTTGGCAGCAGACACCTAATTTGCTTTAAAATCAATCTCCCAGTCCTTCTCTTCTTATATTAATGGCGTCACGGGCGTTTACAAATAGAGTTGATCCAGATCGTACAGTTCCTTAAGAGCTGTCTGATCAGGTTCTGCTCTGTTTGCTTATGAAATTTTGTTGATCTAATCCTAATTGATCTGTCAGAGCCAATGATCTACATGTATTTGAAAAGTTAACATTGTGAAAAAAGCCTTCTACATGAATATTCGTGTAAGAAATAATGCAGAGTTTATGAGCACAGGCTATGGCAGTAATTGTCCAACCAAACCTACAGGTATATTATTTCATAAGCAAATCGACAAGAACCTGATCAGGGAGCTACAGCAGAAGCTGTCTGATCTGGATGTACTCCTTTTGTAAATTTGTTTCAATAAGTTTGATCTGGGTCTACTATGTTTGCATTGACATAAACAGGCATGTGGAATGATTTACTCACACATATTTTTTCATCAGGGAAAAAGTTTATCATGACCACAATGATTGATTATTTTGATACGCTACTACAGCTACATAAAGGAATGCATCACTACATAATATAAAGGATGCGGGTTTCATGGCCTTGTTATAACCATTGTCCCCTGTCGAGTATTTGACAAAGGGCAACTATGATAACTGACATCTAGAGACTATTGACCCTGCGTGGGGCATTTCATGTGTAATATGGCGCAGTACAATATGCTCTATTTATCACAATGGATTTACAAAGTGACTTTTACAGTCGTCAAAAGTCGTCAATATGAGGGAATGGGTTAAAAGGATCTGTATGAACCACATGGTAACAGTAATTCGGTATTTTATAAAACAGTTAACAGAACTACATTAAAACTAAGAGGCACAACACCAGCTTCTGAAGGAGATTGGCAGTTTGACATAGATCATTAATAAAGGCATCTGGATGATATCAAATCAACTCCTGAGCAATGGAAAGAATGACAAAACAATGTTGTTTTAAAGTGATAATCTCTAATTGCAACGCATTATAAAAATGTCTAAAAATTACATAAATCCAATTTTTAACCTGAAAAGAAAACCGATCAAAGAAACGCTAGAGAAGACAAAATGTTCATGTGTTTGATATTGAAGACCTGACTTTTTTCATAAGAATAATTGAACATAACCAACACCATCTATTATGATTTTATTCAAAATGCGTTTATTGTAAAGACTATCACTTTAATGCACTAACTCTTTACACCTTTTACTCCTTGAATATTCATGCAAGAAATAATGACATCATGAATATTAATTAGATTAATTGGTAAAATAGCACATGGACATAGGAATGTTTGGCAACAGCAGAAAATGTAGAATTATGTCTATATTACTTAACCCTTTCCTCCAAAGCTATTTTTAGACCCAACCTCTTTGAATGAATCTACCCAAAAGGAGCATTTACTAGAGAAAAGTAAAATTTTAGAATTTTGTAGTTTGAAACCATTGTGATAAATAGAGCATTTGCTCCTATAGAAGCAAATGCTCTATTTATCACAACAGTTTCAAGAAGTGGTTATTACAGAGGTGTAGAAAGGCGTATTTATGGAGGAAAGGGTTAATATAAATCAAACAAAGCAGACACTGATCAGATGGCTAGTACAGGAACTGTCTGATCTGGGTTTCCTCTGTTTGCAACGGCATGGAAAGACATATTTATGGAGTAAAGGGTTGACATCAAATATACTTACTGTTAAAAATGGATGGTTGGTTGTCTGCAGTACTCTATTTTCTGTCAACGTATGAGCAACCTCATCCTGCAAACACAAAATACTTGGTCATGTAGAGATCTGAGTTTGACAGTTTATAGCATTACTATGACATCCAGCTTTTCAACAGCCAGAAAAAGATGTGTTTGTGAAACACGATGTCCCTAACAAGCACTCTGACCTATAATTTTTACCTCTGACCTTGAACTTTGACCCTGCACTACTAAAATGTTGCACCTTTGTGATATAAGTATACATGCCAAGTATGAAGTCTCTATCTCTAACAGTTAAAAGATTATGGCCAAAGTTAACTCTTTTTCCTGTTCTGTATTTAATCCAAATTTTAATACCTACTGAATATTCAAAGACATTAAAAATACATTACAGTGAAATCGCGATGAGTCGACATACCATGGGAGATCGCCGATATGTCGAGTCAGCCCGCATGTCGACTCAACGCATTGAAAATCCATCGTGACTGCAGACGATTCCGATGGTAGACATGTTACTGTGTTCTGTGTATTGAAATGATTTTCGGCGTTTATAATACTTACTTTTTCGTGAGATGTACTGTCTGGTAATTAAATGACAAAATAACCGTTTGCTCATTTTATTCCTTAGATATTCTACATGAGACCAAAATATAAACAAGAGGGTCATGAGGCCCTGAAGCGCTCACCTGAGATAACTCCAGGGGGGTTCATTAATGGTCTATGCCTTATGGTTTCAGAGAAAAATAATATTTCATATTTTTCCAATAAAAAACTGATAAGCCCTGAGGCAGGGCCAAGTTTCGCCTAGTGGTCAGGGTCGTAAGTTAAACATTCTTGGCAGAGGACCACAAGCCACAGCTACTTATTTATAGAGGACCATTAGATCATGTTAGTCAAATATCAATGGTCTAGGCCTTACCGTTTCAGTAGATTTTTAAAGATTTTCCAATGAAAAATTGATAAGCCCTTGGGCGGGGCATTTTTGGCCCGGGGGTCATAATTTGAACAATACTTGTAGAGGACCATAAGATCATGCTACATATACCAAATATCAAAGGTCTAGGCCTTACAGTTTCAGAAGATTTTTAAAGATTTTCCTAAAGAAAACTGATAAGCCTTTGGGCGGGCCATTTTTGGCCCAGGGGTCATAATTTGAAAAACAATTGTAGAGGACCATAAGATCATGCTACATATTAAATATCAAAGGTCTAGGCCTTACAGCTTCAGAGAAGAAGATTTTTAAAGATTTTCCTATGAAAAACTGATAAGCCCTTGGGCGGGGCCATTTTTGGCCCTGGGGCAGACCTGGGGTAATTAAAATTGTAATTGTAATTAATTACAATTAATTACATGTTTTCAATGTAATTGATGTAACGTGTAATTGAGTGTTGTTTTAATTACATGTAATTGTAATGTAATTAATTACAGTGAAAAAATAGGTGTAATGGACAATTACTTTTCAATTACTTTTCAATTACTTAGGTTATTTACAAGTTATAAAGTACAGCCATTCAGTGAGTTTAATAGATTTAATTTTTTAAACACTGGATCCATAGAGAAAGATATTAAATAACAAATGTTGTTTCAGTGTATTATATTGTTTAATACACAGAGAAAGTCAACTAACATATATATTAATTTGAATGAGTCTTTGAGATCCCATATTTTGCAAATTATTATTCTGCTGCATGGTTTTATAACCCTGCTGAATAATTAAACACATCTCATAAAAAAATGGTAAAATTGTAATATCCATTCTTCAATAGCAAACAGGGCAGACATTACCAGTATGTAGTCTGCATTGCTAACAGCACATACCCTAATGCAACAGCTCATATAGAAGGCATCGCATCTCAGTCTACAATGTTTTCTTAAACTTACTCTGTCAAACAGCATATCAAATTTTTTAGGTAATCAATGTCTGCATTTTATGGGAATGTGTTGTGTTTTTGAACTGAGAACAAAACCTAGAGTTATATTTCAAACAGTGCAGACCCTGTTCAAAGGGCTCCTATAGCAGCACTTTGATCTGGATATACATTTTTTTCAAGTGTCACCAGTGCAATCTTAACAAGTCTATTGTGTTGGAAGAATTATATAAAGTTTGGCTGATTACAAATATCCAGAATAATTAAACCAACAGCACTGACACCTTTATCATTACCTGTGATAATTATGCTATTGACAATAGACACTGTCACACCTGACAGACCACAGAAAGCAAAATACAGTGACCATCAGTGACCATTAATTGTATAATTAATCCCCATGATATAACACTTTGCCTGCTGACAAACGGTGTATGTTAACAAATGGTGTATGCTAAATTCCATATCTGCCCTGCTCCTTTGTTACAACTGTTTCATTTTAATCAAAAGATGAGGATAACAAATGGCTACATCAGCTTTAATCTGGACGAATACTCCAGATAAAGAATAAACTTGGTGTCTCACCCAGATCCAGACTGATTGAAAATGATTATTATTGACCCAACCAGGTAATAAAGTTAAATTCTCTACATCAACCAATGTTTTCATTCCAAGTCCTGATATTTACTGATACGATAGATCTGCAGTATTACAGATTATGTTTGAAAAGTTTGAATCAGTGGAAACCCTGATTTGACATCTGTGTATAACATGTCTATGACAGCTTTCTGATGAAGATTTAATATTTTGTATATTGTTATGTATCCAGTGAGCACTTAAAGATGTTTATAAAAATACTTCTGATATAGAAACATAATTCAGTGACTGTAAATATGTTACTGGTCATGTACATGCAAACTTATGTGTACATGCACTAGTTATGTTACTTGATAAACTTGTTTTCTCAAACATCTGTTGTTGCCAGCTTTAACCTTTTGCAAAGTAATTGAGATGTAATTAATTACATTTGGCAAAGTAATTGTAATTTAATTAATTACAGGCACAAAACTCCTGTAATTGTAATGGTAATTGACCTTTTATGAATGTAATTGTAATTTAATTAATTACAATGCCATGTAATTAACCCCAGGTCTGCCCTGGGGTCATAATTTGAACAATATTTATAGAGGATCATGCTACATGCCAAATATCAAAGGTCTAGGCTTTACAGTTTGAGAACAGAAGATTTTTAAAGATTTTCCTATGAAAAACTGATAAGTACTTGGGAGGGGCCATTTGAGGCCCGGGGGTCATAATTTGAACCACTTTTGTTGAGGACTATAAGATCATGCTACATACCAAATAACAAAGGTGTAGGCCTTACAGTTTGAGAACAGAAGGTTTTTAAAGATTTTCCTATGAAAAACTGATTAGCCCTTGGGCGGGGCCATTTTTGGCCCGGGGGTCATAATTTGAACAATATTTGTAGAGGACCATAAGATCATGCTATATACCAAATATCAAAGGTCTAGACCTTACAGTTTCAGAGAAGAAGATTTTTAAAGATTTTCCTATGAAAAACTGACAAGCCCTTGGGCGGGGCCATTTTTGGCCCGGGGGTCATAATTTGAACAATATTTGTAGAGGACTATAAGATCATGCTACATACCAAATATCAAAGGTCTAGGCCTTACAGTTTCAGAGAAGAAGATTTTTAAAGATTTTCCTATGAAAAACTGATTTATGCCCTTGGGCGGGGCCATTTTTGGCCCGGGGCCATAATTTGAACAATCTTTGTAGAGGACCATAAGATCATGCTACATACCAAATATCAAAGGTCTAGGCTTTAGAGTTTCAGAGAAGAAGATTTTTAATGATTTTCCTATGAAAATTCCATATTACCATATACGGAAAAAATGACCACGCCCTCTGGCGGCCATGTTTTTTTGCCGGATCAAAATTCTTTTAACAACTTTTGAAGTCTATCAACTGAGAAACATTTTGGTGAAAACTATATTCAAATCGGACAAGTCAATCTGGAGAAGAAGATTTTTCTAGATATTGTGTACGGTTGCCATGGCAACAAGACCGATGGCCCCACCCACTATCTTTTAACAACTTTTGAAGCATCCACCAACAGTATGTATCTGACCAAGTTTGGTTACAATTGGGCAGTCGGTTTCAAAGAAGAAGTCGTTTGAAATTGTTGCCGGACAGACGGACAGACGGACGACGGACGCCGGACACAGGGGTATCACAAAAGCTCACCTTGAGCACTTTGTGCTCTGGTGAGCTAACAAAAATAACACAAACCTATAAAAAAATTAAATCAGTGCATACGAACAAACATGACAAATATCAACAGCATTACACCTAACGTTCATACATAAGTGCGTCAAATAGGTCTAAACAGTATGCATAATGCACAACACTGCATATGATTCATTTTAACAAAATGGATCCAGAATAAATAAGTATTTACTGATGTTTTCGATATATAGTCAAGATACATGTGTTTAGCATTGGTGGAAACTGCTGTTTTTATACAAAATAGTCATGTCAATTAAAATTTATTGAACGGTGTCAACACCGGCATATGTGTGAATAATTGCAGTCATTAACACAGTTTGCTTGTGTTTTGGCGTGATCACCGATAGAGGTGCGAAAATCTTCTGTCGGCTGATCAGTTTTTGATGTCGAGTCGGCGTGTTGTCAATTATAGTAATTACAATTATCGGGGCTGTGCACCTATGTCGAGTCAGCGTGTTTAACGAGTCACAGTGTTTCGAGTCAGTGTGGATAGTTTACATAGGGATTAGAAGGCAAGTTCCCGGGACCATTAAAGATTGTCGAGTCAGGCCGTAATGTCGAGTCGACGCATGTCGACTCATTGTAATTTTACTGTATGTGTATACAAGAAAACCTACTTATTCGCTTATCACTATAAGCAGAGTACACATGCAGTGTGGAACTAATAATGTTTTTCATGCGGACTAATTAGGATTCATTAACCCTTTACTCCATGAATATTCACTTAAGAAATGATGATATCATGAATATTAATTCAATTATTTTCTTAAAATGGTATATTAACACATGAAATGTTTGCCAAAGCAGAAATCAGAGTATCATATCTATATCATGTCATAAGCAAATGGACAGACCCTGATCAGACGGCTCCTATAGGAGCCGTCTGATCTGGGTCTACACTGTTTGCAACAGCGTAGAAGGCTTTAAGGAGTAAAGGGTTAAACTACCATCCACATATCAGTGATAAGAACTAGTAAAGGTTCTTGGTTCAAGACTACTGACCTTCTGTATTATCACAGCTTTCTTCAAAACTTTGATTGCATACAACACATTTGTGGCTTTCTCTTTACACAGGATCACCTTTCCAAATGTTCCTTTTCCCAGCATTTTCAAGAACTGGAAATCATCTAAGCTCTGAAACAAGAAATGACCATGTGATTCACTCTGAGAAGACATATCTGTATGGTCAACCTGGAATTTAACCCTTTCCCTGTTCTATGTTTATTTCAATTTTCAATACCTACTGAATATTCATGGAAAAAATAGTTACATTGAAATATGGAATATCGGAAATAGTAGGTATTTTTTAGAAAGTAAAGAAATAGATCTTTCAAATTCCATTAGCAAACAGAGTAGACCCAGATCAGACAGCTCCTATAGGAGCCGTCTGATCTGGGTCTACTCTGTTTGCAGATGCGTGAAAACACGTTTATATGAAGGAAAGGATTAGCCTTTTAAGTGTTATGGGTGAAACCGTGATGTCAATTGCAAACTATTTGGACTAAGATGAGATACAAGGTAACTCTGCATCACATCAATATCCATACTTTGACACTCTGATACATATTTGAAAGTACATAATATACTAACAGTTAATTTAGACAGCACTTTCTGCAAAAGGCAGTTTGTTAATTATGCTATTAAGGATTAACTCTTTACTCCATGAAACTTCATGTAAATAATAATGACATGAATAGCAATTGCTGATTTTTTTATAATGGCAAATGAACACCAGTTTGGCCATGGCAGCAAGTGTAACAAGAGCCCCGCAAGCGGGTCCCAACGCTCGACTGTCGTCATTGTCAAGATGAACATGCATACCAAAAATGAAGGTTGTACATGAAAAATTGAAGAAGTTATGGTCAATGTTAAGATTTCGAATGACGACGACTACAATGATGCGGACGCCGAAGTTATGACAATAGCTCTTGATTTCTTCAAAACAGACAAGCTAAAAATCAGACCTATATCATTCTACTGCTGAGCAGACCATGATCAGATGCTCATCTTGGTTTACTCTGTTTACAAAGTCATAAAAGGTGCCTTTATCAGGTAAAGGCATATCTATGTATTAAAGGGTTATGGTAATAACTGTATGTACCTTCCACTAAGCATTTTTTTTGTACTTAGTGGTTTTGAAAAATTATTCTTTTCCCTCATATAAACACCTTTTTACACATTTGCAAACAAGAGAAGACTCAGATCAGATGGCTCCTGTAAGAGTCATCTGATCAGGGTCTACTCTGTTTGCTTATGGATTTATATAGATGTGATTCTACAGTATCTATCAAGGTAAACAAATCCTATGTTCATGTACCATTACAAAAGCCCAGCTAATAAATACAGTCTTAAATACCTGTCTTATGTGACCTTCAGTGGGAGAAAACCAAGAGGGTCACATAAGACAGGTAGTCACATAAGACAGTCATGCAGTTTTTTCTCCAGATTTTATAACTTCATTTCAGTGGTTCTATATTATAAAAGTGAACAGAATTATGCATGTGTCTTTGGAATAAAATACACATAAATGGAATAGATGTTACATGTTCTAAATAATAGTAATAACCTTGGACATTTAATATTTGATAATTTTATATGTGCACTGTTCAGTTTTAATTCACCCATCCTTATGAATTTCCTAATGTGAAATTAGATGTAACACGTATTTGACTTAATTACGACAAAAGCAAGAGGAGACATTTTTTACAAAAAAAGAGAAAGAAAGAATGAACTGGACAAATATTCTCTATACTGACTTTTCAGGGTTTTTTTTGGTCAAAATATCAGGCGATATTGGGTAGTGTTCCCCCCTCTGAAAAGTATGTTTTTTTCCCCCCAATTTTGGAAAAATTCCCCTCCATGGCAAGTTAATTTTATAAGCTTACTTGCTCTGGGCCTGCCAGTCAAAATTTTTTCTTGGAGCACTGGTTTTAAGGCTAATCTGTGAATATTCAGGCTAAGTTAGATGAAAATATTCAGAAAAAATTACCTTAAACCCCCTCTCATACTATCCCCCCCCCCCCTCGTGCCTTTGGCACTCGGTTCGCGCCTGTGGCGCTCATATTTCCCCTCTCACAAAAGTAAAGGGTAGTGACCCCCTTCCCCGTAATCCAAAAAAAAAACCTGCTTTTGGTGTTGCGTATGTATTCCTCAATTCAATTCCGTGGACATAATAATAATACATGAGTGTGTGTGTTTAATTCACGTCCAGCATCACATACACATCTGTAAACGTGTAACCGATCTTGTTTGATTTTTTTCACTTGTGTTACAAATAGGTGTGGTGTTTCTCGCCAGACATCAATGACACTTTTAACCCTTAACCTGCTTGTCGTGAGCGTTGTGTCATGTATGCAAACAAACTGGATCCAGATGAGACGCCGAGTAACTCAGAGCCTGATCTGAATCCAAGATGTTTGATACTCAGTCAACATGTCTACAGGAAATATAAGCGAATTTGTGAAGTTTTAATAAAGAAGCATGTGCAAGCTTTCGTAACAGGCAAAGGGTTACAGGATGTTGCAAATTTAAACTCGAGGTCACTTCCCTATCTGTGATTCTATTTATGTTAAAGTAAAATAAATACATAAATAAATAATTTTCTATTTTTTCTGTATTTTAGTGGAATTTTCTTTTTTCTAAAGTACATACATTTATACATAGTACTATGTTACTTAACAAGAACGTCCCATTTCATCTGAACCCACTTTGCCTAGCTACATATGAAATTCATCTAAAGATGTTCGGTTCTACCTAACAGTTGTTTGGACTAAACTCATGGGCGGGACCCTCATGGTCCCTCTAATCTGAATCTACACTATTTGCTAATGGTCTTGGTCCTAACCTCATACTATTTTAAAATTAAAGTTTATGAATAGTGTAAATTCACTGACAGGTAAAGTAAGTTTTATCCCTTCGCTTGCTATTCACGTCAATATACCTACCTGTCCAACGTGAAAACCCAGATGAAACAGCTCTCATCAGGGTCTGCACTGTTTACAAGTTGATTGTGCAATCAGTGCACTCCACAGCAGCGATTGGACAGCAAAATATGTGTACACAGTGGAGATATATGTAATTATACAACAGGGCATGGGTAAAAAAGGAGAAATGTATTTTAAAACTCAGCAAGAGAAGGGTTAAGATTAACAAAATTAAAAATTATGTGTTTAACCCTTTCCCTGTTCTTTGTTTACTCAACATTTAAATACGTACTGAATATTTATGGACATAACAGTTATACAAAAATGTGGAAAGTGAAACATTGTAGACATTTTAGAAAGCAAAGAAACAGATCTATCAAATTCCATTAGCAAACAGAGCAGACCCTGATAAGACGGCTCCTCTAGGAGCCATCTGATCAGGGTCTACTCTGTTGGCAAGTACGTGAAAACACGTTTATATGAGGGAAAGGGTTAATATTAAGTATCATTGTATTTCACACCTAAAATAAACATAACATCCCATAAATAGTTTCCCCTACTCGATAAAGTGTCACTTTATATGGCTAATCCATGGACGTAATGTCTGGAAAAGTGTGAAAATAATGTGGGTATTTATAGAAACTGTGGTGTCGGATTTGATCTAATTTTGTAAGCAAACAGAACAGACCCTAATTAGACGGTTCCTGTAGGCTCTGATCAGGATCTGCTTTGTTTGCAGAGGTGTTAATTTAAAGGAAAAGGTTAATTTTCTGTGTACATTCCTCCCTCTCAATGGGATCCTTGACTGGCGAGCATCACAAGTGATGTCACGCAAGGGAGATAATCATGTATCGATTTTCAAAATGTACGGTTAGCAGTACAATAAAAACTCAATTTAAATCAAAACTAGATAAAAACGGTCAGAATTTTCTAAACCTTGGTGTTTAACTAACTGCATACTATCAGAATTTGATGAAAATCAAATCTGTTTATTTGACCTTTAAGTTATAGACCTAGATCTACTACTTTTAATTTATAAATGTAGTCATACGCTTTTTTTGAACACTGTATTTGGATAAAACATAATCTGCACCGAAATAGAGCAGAGAAACACAAAATAGCACAAAATGGCTACGTCATTAAAAAGGTTTCAACCGCGATAAATATGTATTTTGGGAATTCATTTAAACTGATTTAACTTAGAAGACCTATTAGTTACAAAGTAAATATTAGTTTTTTCATACAATTTTAAGATTTGTAATCACCGTCATCAGTTTGATTGCTAAGTGAACCGAAAAGATGAGCGGGACCTGATACGCTACGTAGAATCTACGCTGTATGACCTTGGAGACGATTCCAGTGGAGTAGTAATAAACTAATTTCAATAAATAGTTGCGACTTCCGATACATTCTACAAACGAGAATAGCTGTATAAATATGATATACGCACAAACACACACATTTTGATACGTATAAAAAGCTAAACAAATGACTTACCTTCCGTTTTCCGTAGGTCAACGAAGCCATTTTGGGAGAGCATAAACCACGCGCACTCCGCATAAACTGAGAATATATTTAGTCGCGGTTTATTAATTTAAATATCATTCAGCAAGAAATCGATGCTTAAATATTATTTATATTCCTAAAAGATGTAGAACATATTCGTACGTTTTTTCCAAATAACCATTGCCTCTTATTTTTCAAAATCCGTCTGTACCGTATGTGCTGGATTTATGTGGCGGGTTTATACCATTCCAGCTTGATCTCGGAGGACAGATTTTGAAATTTAGTGGTATCCAATATATATGACTTTTTTATTATTTTTTATTTTCAAACAAAAGTTGCATTTAATGAAAGAAGCGTAAATAAAATTATATTAAAAATATAAAAAAATAAAATATATCGCCACTTAATGGTACAGGGCACCATTTTAAATAGTCTGCCCAATGCTGGGTTTGTATCTAACGCGAAATATACACGGTCAAAATTTGATCTGATCTAACTCCACTTTTTATTATGAAAAGACTCCATATTCGACATAAACCTGTAGAATAACATCAAATCTCCTATACAATGCGATATTTTAGATGACGTTACATGTTGAAGTGATTTAACAGATCGACAAAACAAAGGCAGACCCGGATTCGTCTGCCTATGTTCAGCGTCTGCCTATTACTGGTTTTTAGATACTTTGGGTCTGCCTTTTGCCGATAATAGATTACTATATATATATATATATATATATATATATATATATATATATATATATATATATATATATATATATATATATATATATATAAAATGTAATTAATTTTCGTGATGTCATTATTTCTTCCACGAATATTGAAGAGATAATGAGTCAAGGCTAATTTTTCTGTGTTCCATTCGTTGTCTGGCAGGTACTGTTATCGTTGTTATGCACACCACTCTAATGGTTTGGGTTCAGCTCTCAGGGGTATCCTTCTTTCAAATTAATCACGCATGTTTCATTTCACTTAGACGAGATTTTCAATTTCTCTGCCAAATTCGATAAACTGTTTCGGGCAAAGTGGTTTCCATTTCACTATTAACCCTTCTTCCGCTAAGCGCGTATTGACTGTCATTTGCAAACAGCTGGGGGGGGGGGGTATACTCGAGTTACTGGACGTCTCATCAGGATCCAAACTGTTTTGCACTCAGTCAATAGTGTATCAAACCTTTATTCGAATCGAACGTCGTCAAAATAGCACCGGATCTAAATGTCAGCAGGCATTAAGTTTTTCACAGCAGTGTAAGGGTTGAAATCAATTTGGCTACAAAGATTGCATCACAGACTGACGGAGGTCGTGAGACTAATGTTAGAACAGCTGACAGTTTTGCTGACAATTCTGATTTGGCTGAAATATAGTCTCGACCAGCCCACGGGTGAATTGAAATGCATCGTATCAGATTTGCATAATGCACTCTAATATGCATGCTAAGGAATTGTTGTATGCTAAAATTATCAGTTTAATTTTAGTTTATGTTTCCTGCAACGAATCATAGTAACAAATCATAGTAACAAACGGTTTGAATCCTGTTGAGACGTCGTGTTACTCGGCGTCTCATATGAATCCAAAATCTTGCAGAAGTCACGACGTCTTTGGTCACTGGCGTGTAGAGATTTATGTACAGATACCTAGGCTATACCAGACATAGCAACCGGCAGAGAAATATAGATAGAATGGATAAGTTTAAACAATTTCAAGAAAGGCTCCTTTATTTCTCATCCAAAACCCCTTGTTGTGACTACTCAACTAAATAGTCACAACACAGGGTTGGTGGAGAAATGACGAGTCTAGTATTTGACTACGCACATTATTATCACATAAATCTCTATATTCAGCTGAGGGTTTAACCCCTTCCCTCATATAAACGTGTTTTCTAGCATCTGCAAACAGAGTAGACCCAGATAAGACGGCTCCTAGAGGAGCCGTCTGATCAGGGTCTGCTCTGTTTGCTAATAGAATTTGATAAAACTGTTTCTTTGCTTTCTAAAATGTCTACAATATTCCACCTTCAATATTTCTTTATAACTATTGTGTTAATGACTATTCAGTTGGTATTGAAATTTGGCCTAAATACACAACAGGGAAAGGGTTAAGACTTACTCTGCTATTTAAACAATAGTGTCTGATCAAACTTTGATCTAGTGAGATATTGACAACTTCCTATTTAATCAAATGTTTGAGGAACTGCTGACTGTTTGTCAGACCACTTGGGCCCCGAGGAGACGCAGAGCGATTCAGCGTCTCATCTTGATCCGGGCTCTTTGCAAATGCGAGTCAGATCGCGGATAGTAGGCTATTTCAAAATTCAAACAGGCCTATGGTGAATATTTGTGGATTTTTTTTAAAGAAAAGTGTAACATGACAAACAGTGCAGACCCTGATGAGAGGGCTCCTCAAATTATGTTAGTGACTCGTGTCCCGCACTGTAAGGGTTAACGTTGGCAATGAAACAGTGTAGACCCAAGGTGGCAATTATTTGTTTTAATTTAGCTTCTGTATTTTTACAGTTGTTTGCCAATTAGCTCTTCCCACTGCCAAGCATTGTTGTTCGAATAATGTGTCTGTTTCATTTTGTTTTCCGTTTCTGATTAAAAAACAAGATCACAGCACCAAACATTGTTGACCATGGTGAGGCACTGAGTTACGTAGTGTCTCATCGTGACCTTGTTTGCAAAGGTGATCACAAAATTGGAACTAGTGTCTCTTGGAGGCACTGAAATACTTGGCGTCACACCATGACCCTGCATGCAATAGCAAGGTGCAGATAAATTTTGATTCCCATTCCAAATGTGTGATCACCTTGGAAAGCAAAATCGAGATGAAACGCTGAATAAACCGATGTCTCAGGTTCCAAACTGTTTGATTCACCAGCAGGATATATATCACTGAGGATTAACCCTTTCCCTGTTCTATATTTTTAAAAATATGTTTTAGAATAAATATGCACTTAATATATTGTTTTTCATTACCAATTCCATAGCTTATAAGAAAAGGGATAGGGGAAAAGACAGAAAAAGAAAGAAAGGAAGAGTGTTATATAGAGCGAGATGAGTGAAAATAGAGTCACGGACTGAGATACGAGAAAATAAAGGACGACATAGACCCACGGACAGAGAAACAATGACACAGAGAACGGTATAGAGAGAGAGAGAGAGAGAGAGACAGAGAGATACATCTTGGTCGAAAAAACGACAAGAAAAATAGCTCGGTTTCTGCTGTGGATGCAGACAATTTGCAAATGTCAGTTCATGATTATTTCAATGAAGTTAACTCTTTCGCTGCGAAATACTGTCGCCTGCAATCTTTGTCCACTACTACAGTAGAACACCTCTAATGCGACCACTTAAAGAATAAACACGGATGTTTTTTATAAGCAGGTTGTTGCTTAATGCAGGACAAAGGTAATGCAGAAAGCTCCTTTAATTCGTGCATTAACCTACCACCTGCATCTAGCACACATAATTGTACCTCTTTTAGGTGGTCGCATTAGCGGGGTTTTACTGTATTTGTTTTTATTTTTAAGTTTTCTCCTTTTTTGTTTCAACATTATGATATTAGCAAACAGTTTGGATCTAGATGTAACACTGAGTTGCTCGAGGTCTCATCTCAATCCAAACTGGTTACATACATAGGAAATCACTGAGTCGTCATTGGCAGTGAAAGAGTTAAAACGGTCGACAGTAATTGGACCGAGTTAAATACTAACAGCAATTCTTTCCACAGTTTAATAATGTAGAGCACATTTTGTCTACTATTACAATCAATAAAAACGTAATTTCATTTTCTCTTTCATTTTCGCAGCATGGGGTCCAGGTTTTGTCAGTCAAATTCATTTAGCTAGTAATATGGAATGGTGTCTATTTCCCTGAAATCAGTTTAACTTCATCTATTACCATTAGGAGAATGTAGAACGATTGTATCTACATATACATGTACAGTAAAACATGTCTTAACCCTTTCCTCCATAAATACGCCTTTCTACGCCTCTGTAAAAGTCACTTTTGAAACCATTGTGATAAATAGAGCATTTGCTCCTATAGGAGCAAATGCTCTATCTATCACAATGGTTTCAAAACTACAAAATTCTAAAAAAATCCTTTTCTCTAGTTAATGCTCCTTTTGGGTAGATGTATTCAACGAGGTTTGATCTAAAATAGCCTATGAGGGAATGGGTTAATTAAGCGACCATTATAAAAGGATTCTAATTCTGGGTCTTTAACCCTTTCCTTCACGTAAACACATTTTCACACATTTGCCAACATAGTAGATCCAAATCAGATGGTCCATGTAGGAGCCGTCAGACCAAGGTCTGTCCTGTTTGCTTATGAACGTATAATAGGTCTTACTACAAAACCAAATAGGTCTGTGTACATATCCCATCTTTATGGAAAAAATCAGCTAATAAATATTAATGATGTTGTTATTTCTTACAGAAATATTCAACAGGGAAAGGGTTAGGGCACGTTGTCACTTAGCGCATAAAAAGTGGTACTAACAGCTCCAAATGATTTTTCTGCGTTTCTTTTGCCCTACATTAAGCAACAGTCTGCTTTTTATGTTTAACCCTTTACTCCATAAATGCACCTTTCTACGTCTTTGCAAACAGAACAGACCCAGACCAGACGACTCCTGTGTCTGCTCTGTTTACTTTGTATTATTTTTGACCTGCATTAATCTACCACCTGTCTTACAGACCCATAATTAGACTTCATTTAGATTGCCGCTTAAGACGGGTTCTACTGTATATTGATGTGAGAAATAATGGTGTCATCGGTAGTAATTAGCTGACAGTTTACACGGGAATACACGGGTATTTTGGCCATGGCAAAAACTGCACACTCGGGGTTATTATCCTACCAATTTGACCTGATACTTATGCATATTCCGTGTATTATCGTCGGTAATCTTCGAATAAATTTCCGAAGGTATAAGAATGCGCTAAAAGAATACAGTAAAACCCTTCTAGTGCGACAAGCATATGGAGGCATAATTCATAATGGCAAAGGCAGGTGGTAGCTTAATACAGGACGAAAGTTATGCAGAAAGCTCCTGTAGGAGCTTTCTGCATAACTTTGGTCATGTATTAAGGAACCACCTGCTTATAAAGACAGCCATGTTTATTCATTCAGTGGTCGCATTAGATGGGGTTTTACTGTACAATCCTCGTGGAACATGATTATTACCGGCTCTTGGTTTGCTATTTTTTTGTCACAGTGTATTACGAACAATCCCGATAATCACGCCGAAATTTAATCGAGTCTCAGGTCAAATTAGGAGGATAATATATTATTTTATAAACAAACAGAACAGACCATGATCAGACGACTTATATAGAAACCCTCTTCGAGACGATTGCCAAGAGTGGACACAGTATAGGGTTTTGTGGAGAAATAAAGAAGTTATTCTTGAAAATGTTCTAATGTACGCATCTTATCTTGACCCCTGTGATTTTACTTGCAAGGTCATTTGTACGTGTGTCGATAATTTATACCGTCATGTCGTAAATGGAATCTCTTTGGCTGTTCGCCTAGATGGCATTTTGTATAAATGTCTCGTAAAATGACACATAAAGTAAGCGTACGTGGTATACGTTTATCCCAATTAGGTATCCAGAGAGGAATAAGTTGACCACTGTTCCAAACACCCTTATCTTAGATTATATACCGAGCGTAAAGTACAGTAAACTCCCTCTAAACCTATATATTCTACAGTAGAGAAGAATTTAGATACTTTAAGGCAGGTGACATCTCCTCTAGGAGCTTTCTGCGTGACTTTCATCCTGCATTAAGCTGCCACCTGTCTCCAAGACTGATATTTATACTGAATTTAACGTCCGGTTTAGATAGGTTTTAGTGTACAGCAGGTTGGATCCTAATGAAACGCTGAATTACTCGGTGTCTAGTCTACGTAGATCTAGATCGTTTGGAAAAACGAATCAAAATATTATTGTTGATTTTGATCCGAATATTTAGAATTTTCGAATCGTTTCTCTACTTCTGTTCAGTTGTAGTTTGTCTGTAAGTCGAGGTATTGTTAATGGTTATATGTCGTCATGGCCGGTCGTTATGGAAACACTGACATTGGGTCGAAAAAACGACCCAATGTGGGTGGCCATTTGGTCACTAGTACAGCTATCCTTATTTATCAAAACACAAGTGATGCAATCGGGTCATCACGCCATCGTGCACACATAAAGAGTTATGACCCTTTTTACCATTTCCCATTTTACCATTATATATCTACTAAATTTTAATACCTACTGAATATTCATGGACAAAGTAGTTATAATTAAATATGGAAGGTGGAACATTTTAGAAACTAAAGTAATAAATCTTTCAAATTCCATTAGCCAATAAATCAGACCCTGGTCAGACGTCTCCTATAGGAGCCGTCAAATCTTGGTCTACTCTGTTTGCAGAAAATGCGTTTACATGAGGGAAAGGGTTAACTGTTGATTTTCGTAGGAACAGAACAGACACGTGTTGGCATCGGCATGCAGTGCTCTTGTTTATAATTAATGAAAGAACATTAAAAATACAGTAAAACCTCTCTATAACGGCCACTAAATTACATCAAATAGTTTGTGTTAAAGGCATGTGGGTGCTTAAAGCAAGGTGAAAGTAAAAACAGTTTTACTTTCACCTTGCTTTAAGCAACCACCTGCACTAATTACCAACCAATTAACACAACTTAGTGGCCGTTATAGAGAGGTTTTACTGTAGCTCCAAAGATAAGACAGTGTTCACAATTAACGCCTTACTCCATAGATACGCCTTTTAAACGGCTTTGCAAACAGAGTAGGCACAGATCAGAGCATTCCCGTAGGAACCGTCAAATCAGAGACGATCTTTGTTTATTGAATAATATAGACCTGGTAATACAATACTGAAATGTATTGGACGAGTACACAACCGTGAAAAGCTATATTAGACTCGCTTCATCCAGTTAAGCTTTTCACTGCTGTGTACTCATCCAATATATTCAGTACAATTACACAGTGACTGATCTGTAATTATTCTATTGCGTGCTCAAAATATTCTCGCGTGTTGATATTACCGACAGCATTCATTTTCGAAGAAAATATCTCTTCCATTTAACCCTTTCCCTCATATAAACGTGTTTGGAGGCATTTGAAAACAAAGTACACCCAGATCAGACGCCTCCGATCAGGGTCTGCTCTGTTTGCTTATGCAATTATAATAAACACGACTCTACAGTTTCTACCAATACCAATAATCCGAAAATGGGTGATCCTTCGAAAGCAAAAGTAGAAATGCAAAAAAGAGAAAATTGCAGACTCGGTTTTGTTGAGTCTGTTCATGAGTAGTAATTAAAAGTGCAACACTACTCACGCCCCCTAGCACCCTGTCTATTAATGCCATTATAAAAGCTAATAAATATTCACAATGTCATTATTCCTTACATGAATATGCAACAAGAAAAGAGTTCAAAAAAGAAATCAACCACGTGATCAGAGTTTCTGTTTGGAATCTGATGAGATACCGAGATCTCGGCGTTTCATCTGGGTGACAATTATTTATGAAATTGATCACTTTGTCGTCCAGAGCATAATGAGGACTAAACGTTTTCTCTGCTTTGAGAATATGCAGGTGTGTTTAGTTGAGGTAAATATTTATTCTCATGTTCGCCGCATGGTCAATAACTAATACCCTGATTACCCTATATAACCGCACATCCAATCTCCTCTCTTCACCAGTTTGTATATACAGTAAACCCCACTAATGCGACCACCTAAAAGAGGTATAATTCTGGGTAGTAGAGGCAGGTGGTAGCTTAATGCAGGTCAAAAGTAATGCAGAAAGCTCCTAGAGGAGCTTTCTGCATTACTTTTGTCCTGCATTAAGCAACCACCTGCTTATAAAGACACCCATGTGGTCGCATTAGAGGGGTTCTACTGTAGTTGAGTACATTAGAACCTGTCCTAAGCGCTCATTCATTTAATAGACACAGTCTTAAAACAGGTGGTTGGTTAATGCACGGCAAAAGTAATGTCCTAAGCCGTCATTTATTTATTGGACATCTATAGGAGTTTTTATAAAGCAGGTGGTTGCTTAATGCATGGCAAACTAACTGGAGCTTTCTGCATTACTTTTAATCAGCATTAAACTCTCACTTGCCTGACAGACCTATAATTAGACCTCTTTTTGGTGGCTGTTTAAGACAAGTTCTACTGTAATCAAATGTGCACCATTTTTAGGGTAATTATTTCAAACGTCTCTTTTATGATTGTCACTTTCTGCAAGATCAGGTTAAGCCTCATCATGCTTAGCGCGTCTTGACTGTTTTTTTTTTAACCAAATTGGATCCAGATGAGACACCGAGTAACTCGGGATCCAACAGTTTATCAATAGTTTGCAAAGGCGTAGAAAGGCGTATTTATGGAGTAACGGGTTATGTCTCCTCATGCTTAGTGCATCTGGACTACTTGTGCAACACTCTTGTGTCCAGATAAGACGCCAAGTTCACTCGGGATCCAGTAGTTCAGTAATACATGTACAGTAAAACCTCGATTATTCGAATTTTCGGTATAGAAGATTTTAGACCCTTTTAGGCAGGTGGCTGCTTTATGCAGGGTTTTCCCTTGATCCCTTCAAAAAGCCCAATTTGAGGGTCCTCTTGACCCCCTCTCTATAAATAAAAGAACAAACCTTCTTAATTTTCAGGGTCAATTGTAAAATTTAAGTGATATTTCACTAGAAATAGGGGGTCCGGGAAAACCCTGTTAATGCATGGTGAAAGTCATGCAGAAAGCTCCCATAGGAGCTTTCTGCATGACTTTCAGCATGCATTAAGCTGCCACCTGTCTTAAAGATCGATAATAATACAAGTACGTATTTTAGTTTTCGAATAATCGAAGTTTTACTGTAGTTTGATTACATCGAAAGTCAGTGACATTTTCAGCAAATCGGTCAATCGAGCGGGCATTAATTTCTTCATCATGGTAAGGGTCAATCATCCTCAATGCAATATATACTGCAGTGCTGTTTTGTTTCGAAGCATATCAAACATCCTTTTTTGTGAATGATAGCTACTGGACCGTTAGTGACAAATTATGTTAACATGAGAAGACAGCTTTTGTTAAAAAAACATCCAAAAATGGTAAATGTGGGTCGTTACATTATCAACAGAATGTCGATGACTAGACTCCTCAAAATGAACCTCGTATAATTTTCTCGTAGAAAGAATATGGTAATCAGTTTACACTTATCCTAAACGGCATCAAGGAAGACACAAACTAATCTGCTGAAACGTGATTAACCAGAGATGTTCACATCAAGATTATATATTTCAGATTGTTTTATACACGTGTTTTATTTCTTTTGCATCTTTTTAAGCTAGAATATGATATTCCTTGCTATGTACAGACAACTATTAACGCTTTGAACGCTTTGAACGCGGGAAGTGAGTGCACTGTCATTTGGATACAATGTAGACTTAGATCAGAAGGCTCCCAGAGAACCCCTCTGACCAGTGCCTGTGCTAATTGTCATTCAAAGTCTTCCTGCAAATGTTACGCTTTCCTACTGTATGGATTCTACCTATAAGATCGAGTATTCCACCCTGAAAGTTCAGCTTTGAAAGGTTGATTTATAACAAAGCCCAATAACAAACATTACAAAGGTCTAGATAAGGTGCGTAAAATTAAACATTTTCAAGAATAGCTCCTTTATTTCTCCGCCTAACCCTATAAATTGACCACTCTTTAGAATCGTCTCTTCGAGACGATTCTAAAGAGTGGTCAAAGTATAGGGTTTGGTGGAGAAATGACGATTTTAGTATTTGTTTTCAGTTTCAGTTTTATTTCAAAATTATGCAGAGTCTCGCTTTATGCAAGAAGCATAAGCATCTAAATATAGCATACAGTAATACAGACACACGTCACAATGAAGGAAAACGGCTACCTACAAATATCATATATAGAAATAGCATATTCTTAACAAAAAGGAGAAAGAGAAAATAATAGCAACAATACTTTTTATAGATAACCCATTTAGTACGCACCTTTATCTGTAGCTCGGAAACAATAAACTGTGTTTTGTTTCGTTTGTGTGTTGATTCCTGGATATGGTCTTTCTTGCAGTGCTCGCAGCTAGGACAAATTGAGATTGTTTCCCTCCTTTAATCCATTCCCGCTGATTGTCCCGGAAAAGGACAATTTCAAGCAGCACAGACCCAGATCAAAAGGCTTCTGACTAGGCATTGCTTTGTTTGATTCACAAAATATATATTCAGTGGTTACATCGGCATATCCCTATTTTCAGAAAATAATACTCCTTCAAAATGAATATGCACGAGAGTGGTTTGAAATGTCGCTAAAATAATCCCATCCCATTATCTGATAGGGACGTATGTTTACGTATTGGCAAACGGAGTACACCTAGATCAGACAACCCATGTAGGAAATACTTGATCAGGGTCTGCTCTGTTTGTGTATGGAATAATACAGATATGACGTACAGTTTCCTCCTAGGTAAAACACTTCCTTGTCCATAATGCCATTATATATAACCCCCAGTTAATTAACATTCATAAAGGCATAATGTCCTACATGAATATTCACCACATACATTTAAAAGAGTTATATTGGCTAAATATTGCCATGGCAACTGAATATAAATACATGTATGTTTATAGTATAATCGGCTATTTCTCACCCTCATCGCACCTGATACCCATTACCCTAATTATTGTCGTATAAGGACATACATACCTAAGCAAATAGTGTCAGACCAAGATCAAATGCCTCCTAATATCTACAATATTTGCTACGATATGTTTGTTTAATTTAAATATACCAAAATGATGCCAATTGAATTACATGTATTCAGCTTTACACACGGGTGGAGAAGAGAAAACGGATGTCCGTATATTTAGAGGCTGCATGTATTTACAGTAGAACATGTTCTTAGCGGACATTCATTTATTGAACATTGGACTCTCAAAAAAGCAGATCGTTTATTAATGCAGGGCAAAAGTAATGCAGAAAGCTCCTATGGGAGCTTTCTGCATTACTTCTAACCTGCATTAAGATACCACCTGCCTTGCAGACTAATTAGACTTCTTTTCTATGGCCGCTAAGACATGTTCTACTGTATATAATTAGGGTAGTTCACGTTTGACTGCCTTGGTATACTATAGACACCAATTGATGCTTCTGGACTACGTCACAGATACCATTGTGTGAAACTGCTGATACAGCACTCGCTGCTGTTGGAAGTGACTTTGTTGTTTCAGACTGATAAATCATCGTTACACTGATTGGTCTGTAGTTACGCAAACCCTTTATCATTGTCGGGGCGACCTACTGTTGTTTATGTTGCCACTAATCCAAGCACTGCTGAAAAAACTTGTATATGCAGACACTACTGTAGAACCTGACGTAAGCGACCATCTGAAAGATGTCTAATTATGGGTCTGTGAGACAGGTGGTAGCTTAATACAGGTCGAAAGTAATGCAGAATAGAAGCTTTATGCATAACTTTTGCCCTGCATTAAGCAACCACCAACTTTTAAAGATTCCTATGTTCAATAAATGAATGACCGCTTGGGACAGGTTCTACTGTATAATTTGCTCTTGTCCGTTCTGACCGAATTTCATATAACTATGGTCTTGATGAAACGTCTGGTCTGAATATAAGTTGGGTTTCTTTTTTGCAAAAGATTACCATTTTGAACTTAGCTTGATAAGGGTTAAAAACTGTAGTCTCAGCATCAGTTTCGAAAAGATGTTATACAGTAAAACCTCTCTATAACGGCCACTAAAGTGTGTTAATTAGATGGCTGCTTAAAGCAAGGTGAACGTATAAACAAAACGCCCCTACAGGAACTCTCTGTTTTACTTTCACATTGCTTTAACACAACATACTTGATGTAATTTAGTGGCCGTTATAGAGAGGTTTTACTGTCTGAGTAGCGCCATTATACTGGTATATAACGTGTCCTCTATGCTCATAATCAGAATCTTGACTGCATGAAGCTTAGCAGATATGGTTAACTTTACAAATAGAAAAGTTAAATAAATCAAATATCAAAGTAACAACACGTATTTTGTGTAGAGCTTTACATTTAAAGTCTTCTCAGAAACGATTTAAAAAGTGTTATCGTGTTTGTGACAAAGACTCAGTTTTCAGACATTCGAAAGTATACATTCTTTGTAAATATACCCTTTCTTTCAAATATGCATAGAGTAGACCCTCGCCATAGCAACCAATAAATAACAAAACGCAGTGGTATATTAAAGCCGGTGGTTGTTTAATACAGGACGAAAGTAATGCAGATGGTTCCTTCGGGGAGTTTTTGGTTAACTTTCGTCCTGCGTTAAGCTACCACTTGTGTTGAAGACCCAAATTATACCTTATCTGAATGGTCTTTATAAAGAAGGTTAACAGTACAAGGAACATCAATGCGCATTGGCTCATGTGACACCCTCAGGAGACAGGAGACGAGAACACTGTACAGCGCGCAGACTCCCAGGAGTGTCTGTGAATGAAGCACACTTCACATAACGTTTTCAATTATATTTCCAGATGCAGACCTTGAGGAGTTCATTGTTAAAATCGTGCAGGCCACCAACAGGGGTATATCCGCCGTCCGAAACGTGACAAGTTCGAACCCCAACTGGAGTTTCGGACAGTCCATGTTCTTTGCTGGAACAGTGATCACCACCATAGGTAATGGTATCATTTAACCCTTAATTCCATGAATATTCATGTGAGAAATAATAACATCATGAATATTAATTAGATTTATTGTTATAATAGCACCTGAACACTTTCAGTTGTGGCCATGACAGAAACTGTAAAATCATATCTATATTATATCTTAACCCATTACATCATAGGTTATTTTAGATACAACCTCTTTGAATAAATCTACCGAAAAGGAGCATTAACTAGAGAAAAGGAAAATTTTAGAATTTTGTTATTTGAAACCATTGTGATAAATAGAGCATTTGCTCCTATAGGAGCACATGCTTTATTTATTACGATGGTTTCACAAAGTGACTTTTACAGAGTCGTCAAAATTAAAACGTTTAAATTAAAAGATTATACTTAAAACACAAAAATACACGTTTACTAGATGTGCACGTTGCTTCAGGCTATGCGTGCGCTAAGTGCATGTTGTTAGGGATACGTGCGCGCTATATGCACGTTGTTTCAGGCTATGTACACGTTGTTTCAGGCTATGTGCACGTTGTGTCTGGCTATATGCACGTTGTTTCTGGCTATGTGCACGTTGTTTCAGGCTATGTGCACGTTGTTCCAGACTATAACTACGTTGTTTCAAGCTATGTGCTCGTTGCTTCAGTGCACGTTGTTAGGGATATGTTCACGCTATATGCACGTTGTTTGTGTTCTTTTTAACTCTTTCGGTGCCACGTTGTGTTGTATTCTGCAACAATTTTGATCTTTTGATTATCATCCACGTTCTTTCAAGAAATATAATCACAGCATCCAAGAGTTTCGATCCAATTAGACCCAGAGTTAATCGATGTCCAATATGGAACAAAACTGTTTGCATAGGTAATCGCAGATCCGCTACAGGGATCGAAAGGATTAATTGTCTCCCGTTTTCTTTTCAAATACTGTAGAACCTGTCTTTAGCGGCCTTCAAAAAGAAGTCTAATTATGGATCTGTAAGGAAGGTTGTTAGTTAATGCAGGTCACAAGTTCCTATCGGAGCTTTCTGTATTACCTTTTCCCTGCATTAAGGAACCACCTGCTTTTTAAGAAATAAATGGCCGCTTAGGACATGTTCTACTGTACATACTCACGGTAAAACAGTTTGAATCCTGATGAGAGCCCGGGTAACTCGGCTTCTGATCAGGATCCAAACTGTTTGGTTAGGTGGTTACAGATTCGCCATTGACAGCGGAAGATCTAAGTGTGTATTTTGTTGCAGGTTACGGTCGTGTGACACCGCTCTCGGAGGCCGGTAAGGGATTCTGTGTACTCTATGCCATCATCGGAATCCCTCTGACCTTGGTCATGTTCACGGCCCTGGTGGAGCGACTCATGATCCCCGCCTCAGCTCTGCTTCAGATCCTCTTCAAGCAGTTGGGCCATCTCCACAAAGTGTTCCACATACAGATCATGCACCTGTGTTTGTTAATCTCTTTCGTGCTCGTCTTCTTCTTCCTTATACCTGCGGCTATTTACGTATCCATTGAACCCAAGTGGAACTACCTGGATGCGTTCTACTACTGTTTTATGTCGCTGACCACCGTGGGGCTCGGGGATTATATTCCTGGCGATTCTCCGGACCAAGCCCTGCGTCCTCTATACAAGGTGGCTACCACTTGTAAGTATGTCCAACATTTAGACTGATGCACCACCTCATGTATATATACATGAACTATTTTTATGAGGTAAAATAGTGTTTATTCCGACACATGTATGTTATAAAATATTTAAGCCTTTCCCAGTTCTATCTTTATTTCCAATTTCAATACCTACTGAATATTCATGAACAAAAAAAGTTAAAATGCGATATGGATGGTGGAACATTGTAGCAGTTTTAGAAAGTAATGAAACGGATCTTTCAAATTCCACTAGCAAACAGAGCACACCCTGGTCAGACGGTTCCTATAGGAACCGTCTGATCCGGGTCTACTCAGTTTGCAAATGCGTGAAAACATGTTTATATGAAGGAAATGGTTAAGACATGGGTCTGCACTGTTTGCATAAATTTGTCTATCCTAATACTTAAGGTAACTATGGATTGTTATGTTTGTTTCAAGGAAATATTGGTGATATTTTTATGTTTTTCTTGCTTAGAAAAGTCCTTGATGAAAATATTATTGCAATTGCGTTTTACTCAATGAAAGCATTTTCCAAATCTCATTTAACCGTTAGCCTTCTGCAGACTGATGATTGATTTCATAAACAGTTTGGATCCAGATGAGATGCAGAGTAACTCGGCGTCCAATCCGGATCCAAACTGTCCTCGTTGTTTAAAAGAAATGCAAGATAAATCAACAGTTATAACTAGAGTCCATGATATTTTCTATCAACAAAAGTTCGCTCAGCAGGCTTAAGGTCAACCAGACTCTTATTCTCCTTTCTGTTTGATTTATACGTCACATGGTGTATTTCCGATATACTGTTAGATATCTAGCATTCAATATTTATGTACATGTACATCTCTCTGTTGGTCTGATTGTCAAAGTTATAGAATATAGTTATGATATCGACGATTTAAGCTGCTCTCGGGCAGTGCTGTGCAATCCCTTATCTGACGCCGCGCCTTCAGTGCTGTAGCATGTCTGGGTTTGTACTGTATACAAAACATATAAATGCAAACAAGTAAAAAGACATACAGCATAATTATATATATAGCGTAAAATCCGCTAATCGAGGCAAAGATGACAGCTTGATGAAGTGAGTCAGTCGTGCAGAAACCTCCCGCCTGACTGACTGTCATCCTGCATTAAGCTCCCACCTGCCTGAAAATATCTTAATGTTTCTTAGCAAAAGTCCGATTTAGAGGTTTTACTGTATGTTCAGTCTCCGACAGTGACCCATTTGCGTTTGTTTCGTGTTTTTCAGTTTATCTCTTCATCGGTCTCATCATGATGATGCTTATTGTCGCTGTCATCTACGAAATACCTGAATTGAACATAGGCTTTCACTTCTACCTGAAAAGCGACACGGAAGAAAACGAACGCATGCGCCTTCATACTTCCGCTAGTGCTTCCGGTCAAAAGTATTCCAAACAGATAGATGATGAAGCGACAGCGACGTCAGACTATCAAGGAATACCGAGCTTTCCACGACCACAACCAGGGTACCAGTCCGCTGCAGAACCTAGTCATCAACCATAAGACGGGACACATTGTATACAAATAGATATATCACTTATGAAAAGTTCTACACTTTGCTATTACGTGCAATATGCTGAAGTACAGTACACCCTCTCTAAACCGAACTGTCAAATTAGGATCGATGGTGGTCTGTAAGACAGGTGGCAGCTTAACCCATTTGCACCTAGTGGATTATTCCATGTTTATATATTGGATTAGTCCATTTTTTTTTTATCTAAGGGGTGCCTGGCCTAACTTTTCAATTTTGTATTGTTTTATATTAAAATTCCTATCAGCAAACAGTGTAGACTCTGATCAGACGCCGCATTATGCGGCGTCTGATCAGAGTCTACACTGTTTCTCTACGTCCCATAAATGGGATCGTGGGAGCAATTGGGTTAATGAAGGGTGTAAGTCATTCAAAGAGTTCCTTTGCTTGCTTAGAACGATCTAAATTAATACCTTTAGTAAATATTCGATTTATAGAGGGTTTACTGTATACCAAAAGAAATGTATGAATGAGAAAACCAAAACTTCCTGAATGACAAGCATAACACACAAGATACAAGCATAACACATATGCCAAGCATAACACAAGTCAAGCATAACACGCATGCCAAGCATAACACACATGGCAAAAATAGCATACATTTGCAAACATAACACGCATGAAAAGTATATCCTATGACAAGCATAATACACACATCAAGCATAACAAACATGCCGGCGTAACACATATGTCAAGCAAAATGCATATGTCAGGCATAATATTAATGACAAGCACAAAACAGATGTCAAGCGTAACACAAATGACAAAAATAACAGTCGTGGCAAGCACAATACACGTGTCAAGCATTGCATTGTCAAGCGTAATACACATGACAAGTATAACACACAATACAAACGTAACACACTTGCCAAGCATAACACACGTCGAGCGTGACACGCATGACAAGAGTAACACACATGACATAATGTTGTTCTCTATATATTAGATTTTATATTCATAGATATTATTTGACGTTGTTTCCTCGGATTTCTTTTCAACAACTAATAATGCTGTATCAAGATAGAAAACAATGTGGGTGATAAGTGGAATATTTTCATGAATATGGTAAGAAGTTTGCAGACGTTTTTTTCCTATTCTAGTACTAAGACACGAGCTAATATTAGAAGAGGCATTTAAGCATCATCAAACTGACAGTTTCTGTTATTATTATTCTCGAATGAATGATTTAATGATTGGCAATTATTGTTGGTATTATCAGACATACCACGGAAGGCAGTATTAGATTAGATTAACCCTTTCAACAATCAACTTCTTTTCAAAAACCACAAGAACAGTTACCGCGCTAGCGCTTGTACTATTCCACTAGCAACGGGCCCCTTCCATCAAGTAACATTGCTTCCATTGTCTGCACATTTCCCATATGAAGAGCTATATTTAAACAAACGCTGCTACGTACGCTCATACAACAATATTAATAAGAATATTGCCACTTTCTTTGTCAAGCGCGCGGATGTAACGACACATACAGAATAAATAGAGCGTAAAGAATGAATAAAGCAACTAAGTGATGATACGTACAGAATGAATAATTTTAGTGTACACCATAAATGAAGCAACGATGTGTACAGAATGAATAAAGTAACGGGGCATAGAGTATGAATAAAGCTTATAGAATCAATAAAGTAACGACGCGTACAGAATGAATAAAGCGTACAGAACGAATAAGGTCACGACACGTGCAGCATAAATAAAACGCGCAGGATGATTACAGCTCTCGCCAGGTACAGAATGAATAAAGCGTACATAATGTATAAAGTAACGACGCGTACCATGTTCAGAATTAATAAAGTATAGCCGCATACAGAATTAAAAAAGTAATGATGCATAGAGAACTGATAAAGAAACGACGCACACAGAACTAATACACTGTAATATAACAATACACACAAAATTTAGTAACTAACGCAGCATACATCATTAATAAAGTAATGACAAGTACAGAAATAATAGAGTAACGACGCATACATATATAATCAAGTAGCTACGCGTACACAACTAATAAAGTAGCATTGTGTACATAACTAGTAAAGTAACGACGCATACCGAGTTAATGAAGTAACGACACGTACGGAACTAATAAAGTAACGACGCACAAATAACTAACCAAGGAACTAATAAAGAAGCTCTGCGTACACAACTAATGAGGTAACGGGGCATACAGCACTAATGAAGAAGCTCTGCGTACACAACTAATAAGGTAATGGGACATACAGAACTAATAAAGAAGCTCTGTGTACACAACTGATAAGGTAATGGGACATACAGAACTAATTAAGAAGCACTGCGTACACAACTAATAGGATAATGACGCATACAGAGCTAATTAAGAAGCAGTGCGTACACAACTAATAAGGTAATGGTGCATACAGAACTAATAAAGTAGCTCTGCGTACACAACTAATAAGGAAATGGCGCATACAGAACTACTCGAGCAACGACGCATATGGAACTAATAAACGTGTACAAAACCAGGGACAGATATACATACATATATATGTATGTTATGTCTCTGACAAAACTAATAAAGTATTATTGCATTCAAAATAAAACAGCCAACTACTTACCAGAGAATTATATTTCTAATCTCAATGTACAGTATAAATGGCGAAGAATAGACTAGTTAATGGATTTGTCCCATCACTATTTTTGCCTCAGCAGTTACTTCCCTATGCGTCAGAGGTATCCCGAATTTATTTTAAGAATACCATTTTTAAGATTGTGTCTACCTTTCTCATTTTTTCACACAAAGTACGGCTTTCAAATGACTTTGAAGTACATTTTCATAATTGTTATCTGTGTACTTATTATCTGTGACTCCTTATCAATGGCAGTTTGTTCGATTTTGAAACTAAATCCGATAAAAGTGGGTCCGTACGTTCGGTAGGATTTACACACAAAGTGTCAAACAGTTTTGATCCTGATTAGACATCGTGTTACTTTGCGTCTCATCTGGATATGAACTGTTTGCACAGGTTTATATCGGATGCGCATGTGGTGGCGAACTATTTTTTAAAACGTCTTATACAATATATCAACATTAGTGGCTGTTCATACATGTCTTTTACATGTTGTGTTTTAAACGTGTTGTTTGATGTTGAATATTGCCCCTAGTTCAGTGCTCGTAATAAAGCTGTAACATATACATTGTATACTCGTATATACAGTAGAACCTGTCTTAAGCAGCCTTTCATTTATTGAACATAATGTTCTTAGAAGTTGGAGGTCGCTTAATGCAGGACAAAAGTAACGCAGAATGCTCCTATAGGAGCTTTCTGTATTTTTTGACCTGCATTAAGCTACCACCTTCTTTACGGATTCATAATTAGACCTCTTTTTGATGACCGCTTAAGACAGGTTGTACTGTAGGTAAACTTGTTTACTTTGACAAACAAAAACAGGTAAAAATCTTGGTCTTAAAGGTAGGCGGTGGCTTAATGCAGGACACACATTATGCTTAAAGCTCCTACATAATCTTTGAGATTTTCTTTTATCTTGCATTAAACAACCACCTGTTTTAATATTACCCGTTGTTATTTTGTTTAGTTGTCGCATTCAAGAGGTTCTACAGTTTATAGACAACTGATAAAAGAAACATAAAAGTACAGCAACACCCCTCTAAACGGCACGTGTTAAATTTAGTATAAATATCCGTCTTGGAGACAGGTCGCAGCTTAATGCAAGGTGGAAGTCACGCAGAAATCTCCTCTAGGAGCTTTCTGCGTGACTTTCACGCTGCATTATGTGACCGCCTGCCTACAAGTATATTTTTCCAGAAAGAGATTTACTGTAATATATCAATCTTGATATTAAATGTAGGTGGTAGTTACGAATGCTCCGAATGAAGTTTTCTGTGTTACTTTTAACCTACATTAAGCATCTAACTCCAATATAAGATTCCTATATTAAATCAGTAGATGGTCTCTATACGCGCTGTTTCTATCACAAAACATGTATTTGATAGTCCTCCTCGATAGTTAAAATTTCATATCAATACATGTACTATACTGCATTCTTGTTTTCGGCAGTTTTGACATCGTTCTATGTTCTATATCAATACTATACTGTATCATTGTTTTCGCCAATTTTTACCCCTATGTCCTCAATTCTTTATATCAATACTACACTCTATTCTTGTTTTCAGCATTTTTCCTTCCAAGTTGTTTTCACAACTCGGTCACTCTGTACAGTGCTTTATCATAAGACTCGTACATAATATTCGTCCTTAAGACATTAATATTGCGCTTGTTTATGCTCGTTGTAAAAAGTCCAAGTAATGTAACAACAGCATCGATTTACAATACTTAAATATCGTTTTCAAAACGAAAAAAGTAAAGCCCCTCTAATGTGACCATTCAACAGGTGTAAATTTGGGTCTTAAAGGCGGATGGTAACACGTAATTCGGAAAGTATGTAGAATGTTCCTATAGGAGCTTTATTCCTCATTTTTGCTCTGCATTTAACAACCACCTGCCTTTAAAATTTGCCCATTATTATGTATTAACGGTCGCATTAGAGAGGGTGTACTGCATATGATAATTGTTGTGTTAAGTGAAGATGTGTTTAGTTATTTACTTCATTATGGTTGTGAGATATGGGTCTTTCTATGGTTGTTGTTATATATAACTACATTCCATATACATGGAACAAAAGTTAAGCTTCTCAAAGTCACCTGTGGTACTTATATTTATTCGGTGAATCATGTCAGAATGACAAGGATTCATTTATTTTTATTCTTCAACATTAAATATCGAGAAAAGAACGGTTTTATTTGTAGTTATTTCTTTACCATGAGATGATAATGTAAGTGCACATTATGACTATGGCATTTTCATTTTGAATTTTCTTAAGTTAACTCCATACATACACATTTGCAAACAGAGTAAACCCATATCACATGGTTCCTGTAGGAGCCGTCTGATCAGGGTCTTCTCTGTTTGCTTGTGAAAATAATAAAGATATATGATTCTACAGTTTCTACTATGGTCCAAAATTACCGTACCCATGTGCCATTATAAAACAAAATCTAATTGATATTCATGATACCATTATTTCTTACCTGAACATTCATGGAGTAAAGGGTTAAACTGGTCTCTTCATCGTCATTAGGATATGCCGAGTCTGGAACTGGGTTGATATTCTAGGGAGTAAGTTGTCCGTTATTCTTAACCCTTTACTCCATGAATATTCATGTAAGAAATAATGTATGTAAGCATGTCAATCAGTTTAATATGTGTAAGATGGGCATATTGCCTTATTTTCCAGAATAAAAACTATCTGTCTATGATGGTATAGGGACAAGAAACGTTTTGGCCCTGGTAAAAACTGTAGAATTCTTTAAGCAAACAAAGTAGATTCTGTTTGGACGGCTCGTACAGAAACCATCTGACCTGGGTTTACCCTGGTGTTCTAAGTAGTAGTAGCAGTAGTTGTTGTTATTGCTGTAGAACTACTACTACTACTACTACTACTACTACTACTACTACTACTACTAGTAGTACTACTAGTAGTAGTAGTAGTAATGTAGAACAAAGGTCATGTCCAAATCTAAGGTAGTTTTCTGCATTACTTTTGTCCTGCATTAGGCTACCACTTGTCTTGATGGTCCAGATATAGTCCTCTGTTGGGTTACAGGTCTGAAGGTTTTGTTCAGTCAGTCTACACACATTAACTCTCTTTTGCCGCCAAATAATGTTCGTCTGCAAACCGAGTCGTCTACTGTAAGTTTCAGATTGGACATTCCCTCAATTTCATCTCTAATACGGTAGAGGTGTGTCAAACAGTTCGAACCATGATGAGACGCCGTATAACTCGGCATCGGATCTGGATCCAAACTGTTTGCACATTCCAGCAAGTCCTATGAGTAGCTTTCCGACGACGTCAGCTGCGAAAGAGTTCAGTCTGTATCAGCTGTTACCAACACTGAGCTGGAAGATAATTAATTCCCTCAGCAGTTATTGCCTGTGATTATCGGCTAAAAGTATACATATCTTACAAAATACACGTAACACATGTTTATTTTATACAGTGAAACACAAATGCGGGAAGCTATTTGTTTCCTTAATGTACCATCAACGTAAGAAGAAACTATGCATATTTTCATGGACAGTAGAACCCCTCAAATGCGACCACCAAATTGAGGTCTAATTCTGGGTCTTTGAGGCAAGTGGTAGCTTAACGCAGGACCAAAGTTTACAGAAGCTTTCTGCATTATTTTCACTCTGCGTTAACCCTTTCCCTTATGTAAGCGCAGTTTCGCGCATCTGCAAACAGAGTAGACCCAGATCAGACGGCTCCTATAGGAGCCATCTGATCAGGGTCTGCTCTGTTTGCTTATGGTGTAATATAGATCTGATTCTACAGCTTCTGTCTGAGCCAAAATATCCTGTGTTCATATGTCATTATAAAAAATAATCTTATTAATACTCATGACGTCATTATTTCTTACATGACTATACAACAGGGGAAGGGTTAAGCTGCTACTTTCTGAGATATCCTCTCAACGTTATTTATAAAGTGGTCGCTTTAGAGGGTACCTGTTGTACATTATGTATTGGATATCTATTAAAAATTATCACTACAGGAGAATAGAATGTAGAAAAAGGAATATTGGAGCCAGTCCCCTTAGAAGCAATAAGCCCATGACCACCTTGATCCGATAACACTGATAGGCTTCCTGTTCAAACCTTGATTGTTCCATAATTTGCATTTTACTTTTATCGGGGAACTGCTTTGAACGACAATTTACAATTATACAGTAAATCCTCTCTAAACCGGAATTATATTAAGAATAATTAAGATACTTTCAGGCAGGTGGCAGCTGAATGCAGGGTGAACGTCAGACAGATGAGCTTTCTGCATGACTTTCACCCTGCATTCAGCTACCACCTGTCTCCAAGACCGAAATTTATACTTAATTTAACGGCCGGTTTAGAGAAGTTTATTGTACTTTTTCACCCTACGCAATCTTTGTTTTTCATGTCATTATTTTATCGTGAATGTTCATTTTCTGAGTTTCACAATTGCATATGAACACGCAGAATTTGGCCATAACATAATCGTTGAATAATCGTTGAAACCCAAAAGGAGCATTTACTAGAGAAAAGTAATTGCTTAAATTTTTTAGTTTGAAACCATTGTGATAAATAGAGCATTTGCTCCTATATGAGCAAATGCTCTATTTATCACAATGGTTTCAAGAAGTGACTATTACAGAGGTGTAGAAAGGCGTGTTTATGGAGGAAAGGGTTAAACATACATAGCAGACCATATATGAGCCGTCTGATCTGGGTCTGAAGTGATGTTGGATTTAGAAGTGGTGCAGAATTGTGTTACTCCATTTAAAAAGGTTAGTTAATGTCATGGAGTAACAAATTTAAACGCTGATTTGTTTTACAAATGGACTATTTCAAACTTTAAATAGGCCAAGTTTACCGTGACTATGTAGGGATAAGTGTAACATGCCAAACAGCACAGACCCTAGTGAAAAGCCCTCTCATCTGGGTCTACACTGTTTGCAAAGAAGATTAGTGACATAAATAGGTAACCCTTTACCTGATAGAAACGACTTTTAATGTCTTTTCAAATAGAGCAGACCCGGATCAGACGGCTCATGCAGGATACAGTAAAACCTCTCTATAACGACCACTGTATTGTGTTAATTAGTTGGTATTTAGAGCAGGCGGCAACTTAAAGCAAGGTGAAAGCAAAACAGAACGCTCGTATAGGAGCGTTCTGTTTTACTTTCACCTCGCTTTAAGCAGCCACCTGCCTTACACACAAAATACTTGATGTACTTTAGTGGCCGTTATAGAGGTGGTTTACTGTATGCTCTGTTAGCTTACGAAATAGTATAAATATGAGTGTGCAGTTTCTGTCATGGCCAAATTGTCATGTGATCACATGTCATAATAATGTTTTATGCAATTGATATTGATCAGGTAAAGCGTTAATGCAGAGGGAGATTCTTACTTCGCGGTAGTTCTTCCAGGATTTGTGTTATTCCTTTGTACATGTGATATCATAACAATAATCTAATCAATATTCCTGATGTCATTGTTTCTTACATGCATAGTCATACAGTAAAGAGTTAAGAACGTTACCGTTTCATGACACTATTTGTAACGAGTGATGCTGTTGGTTTCTCTATCGACCAGTTTTCCTAGAACCAAGAGAATTACTTTGTACGTGATATTACATAATAAATCAGCCCCGATTGTCATTTCAATTATTCCACCATGTCTTATGAATACTTATAAAATGCGACATTGGTTAATTTGTTTGGTTTCAAGAAATTTGATATAGAGTTAATGACTTTTGTAACGAACACTGCTGCAGATTGATGAGGTAGTAACATCAGCTGAATAGTAAGTTGTGAACATCTCATTTGTAACATGTAATTGTAAATACTCATAAATATTCATGCAAGAAATAATGTCATCATGAATATTAGATTTACTTTTATAGAAACTGTAGAATCATGAATATATATTATATCATAAGCAAACAGAGCAGACCCTGATTAGACGGTCCGGTCTGGACCTACTTTGTTTGCAAAGGCGTAGATTGACGTATTTCTGGAGTAAAGATTTAATCATTTACCTCATAAATATTAATGTAAGAAATAATGAAATAATGAATTTTTATTAACTGAATTTCTAAAATGATATATGAACATAGTAATGTTTTATCATGACAAAAACAATCGAATCAGATGTATTATAATTTCATAAGCAAACATAGCAGACTCTGTTCAGACGACTAGTACAGTAACCGTCTGATCTGGGTTTACTCTGTTTGCAAAGACGTGAAAAGCTTTTATATGAGGTAAAGGGTTATTTTGTCTGATATAACCAAAGTATGTCATTAACTGCACACAGTCACACTATATGGCAATACATGACACATATATTAAACATATTTTCTAACTTACCATTTTTAGCTCACCAGTGCTCATATCAGGGGGAACTTTTGTGATCGCCTGATATCCGTCGTCCGTCGGCGTGCGTCGTGTGTCGTCAGTCGTCAACCATTTGAACCTTTAAAAATCTTCTACTCTGAAACTGGAAGGTTCTAAGCTTTCATATTTGGCACATAACATCATGTTCAGGTCCTCTACAAAAGTTATATAAATCATGTCCCTGGGGTCAAAATTAACCCAGCCCGAGGGGTGGCCAGTTTTCTATTATAACATATAGTGTAAACTTTGAAAATCTTCTACTCTGAAACTGGAAGGTTCTAAGCTTTCATATTTGGCACATAGCATCATGTTTAGGTCCTCTACAAAAGTTATGTAAATTATGACACTGGGGTCAAAATTGGCCCCGACCCAGGGGTGGCCAGTTTTCAAAAGAACATATAGTGAACATTTGAAAATCTCCTCCTCTTAAACTGGAAGGTTCTCAGCTTTCATATTTGGCACATAGCATCGTGTTCATGCCTCTACAAAAGTTATATAAATTAAGCTCCTTGGGTCAACATTAGCACCGCCCCAGGGGTGGTTAATTTTCTACAGAAACATATAGTAAAAATTTGAAAATCTTCTCCTCTGATTGTCTGGTGAGCGATATCAGAGCCATCATGGCCCTCTTGTTTAACGAATACCCCGCTGTTCTAAACAATGTTTTCTCAGATTTTGTTCTGGTGATATTTTGAGTACTTCCGATTCGATCAAGCTTTTGAGAAACTATATGACTAACTGTGAAATAGCTTGGATCCTGAAGAGACGTCGAGTTTATTTTGGCGTCTCATCTGAACCCAAACTTGGCAGGAGAATGATTAAACGACACTAATTTGTGTTAATTAGTTGGTATTTAAGGCAGGTGACTGCTTAAAGCAAGGTGAAAGTAAAACAGAACGCTCCTATAGGAGCGTTCTGTTTTACTTACACCTTGCTTTAAGCAGCCACCTGCCTTTAACACAAAATATTTTATGTAATTTAGTGGCCGTTACAGAGAGGTTTTACTGTACATGTATTGTAAAAACTGTACTTGAATCAGTGATTACATTTGCAAACAGCTTTTAAACTTTAGATCTAGACGAGATACCGTGTATCTTTGTGTCTCGCCATAATCCAAATGTATAAATATCTGAGTATGTGTTATGGGAGAGTCTGGATAGAAGGCATATTACAAGAACGTACCAATTCCGAAACAGGCTACAGATTAGCCCTTTACTCCAAATACAAACGTTCCTGACGCCTTTCCAAACATTTTTAATTCAGACCCAGATCAGACAGATCCTAAGATGTTTGACCTGCATTTAACTACCACCTGTCTTATAGACCCATTATTGGACATCACAAAGCTTGATCGAAGTAATGGCAACAAATCGAAGTTTCATAAAGCATATATTTGTTTTCGGTGTACAGTAAAACCTCTCAAAACCGGACGTTTGATTTTAAGTATATATATATCGGTCTTGGAGACAGGTGGCAGCTTAACGCAGGGTGAAAGTCATGCAGAAAGCTCATCTAGGATATTTCTGCATGAAATTCACCCTCCATTAATCAGCCACTTTCCTGAAAGTTTCTAAATTATTTTCAACCGGAATTCCAGTGTAGAGGAGTTAAACCTTTTTTTGATGAATATTCATGCAATCGTCTGCCTAGTATCAATATTGATAATTGAAATCTAAATAAGGCAATTTATTGCAATAGCAAATAATAGAGACTGTGTAACATTTAATCAAAAGAGCAGGATTTGATCACACAGGTCCTGCAGCTTTTGAAGTCTAACACTTGGCAGTTGTTATGATGTAAAGGGTTACTATTTATATATGTAATAATGAATGCTGCATTATTTACCTAATTTACTTCCAATCTTTTATGGGAGCTCCCTGAACAAGGTCTGCACAGCTTGTCATTCAAAACCCAAAGCACTGATTTGCCTTTTATAGCATTTCATTCTGAAGAACTCTATAGTTTAACACTAATGGGCTGCCCTACTTTAACTCTTTCTCTGTTCCATATTTATTACAAATTTCAATACCTATTGAATATTCATAGACAAAACAGGAAATATGCAAGGTGTGGCATTGTAGCTATTTTAGAAAGTAGAGAAACATCTTTCAAATTCCATAAGCAAACAGAGCAGACCCTAATCAGACGGCTCCTATAGGAGCCGTCTGATCTTGGTCTACTCTGTTTGCAGCTGCGTGAAAACACGTTTATACGTAGGAAAGGGTTAAATATTCGGCATACACAGATAAACCCTCCCCTGTTCAATATTCATGTAAGAAATAATGACATCACGAATATCTATTAGCTTAATTATTATAATGTAAAAAAATCCAAAGGAATGTGTTTGCTTTGACAAAACTAGAATCAGATCTATACAACATAATAAGCAAACAGAGCAGATCCTGACCAGACGGCTCCTACAGAAACTGTCTGCCCTGGGTCTACTCTGTCTGCAAAGGCATGAAAAGGAGTTTATATGAAGGAAAGGGGATCAGTAACACAGTCTACTGTTACATATTATACCAAAAGTATCTCAATAAACAGCAATTCTGCACACAGCTATATGGTTAAAGTATTCAATTAAATACAAATTGTTCGTAAGTCAATAAAACTGCAATTTTGTTTAATTGCTTTACATTCTATTCTTGCGAGACGGTTAACTTTGATGTATTAAAGTCAAAACTGACATTCATTTTATAAAACTGATTTCAGGAACATTCTTCATAGAAGCAGAGAAGCCATTTAACGCATATGCAGAGCAGACCCAGAACTACATACCTATAAAAGTGCATACCAAAATACTAAAATCGTCCATCAAACCCTATACAGTAAAACTCTCTATAACGGCCACTGAATTACAGCAAGCATTTTGTGTTAAAGGCAGGTGGCTGCTTAAAGTAAGGTGAAAGTAAAACAGAATGCTCATATAGGAGCTTAAAGCAAGGTGAAAGTAAAACAGAACGCTCCTATAGGAGCGTTCTGTTTTACTTTCTTCTTCCTTTAAGCAGCCACCTGTCATAAATACCAATTAATTAACATAATTTAGTGGCCGTTAAAGAGAAGTTTTACTGTACTGTGACTTTCACTTCAACACGATTCTAAAGAGTGGTCACGTTATAGCGTTTGGTGGAGAAATAAAGGAGCTATTCTTGAAAATGTTTCAATTTACGCATCTTATCTAGATCTCCGAGACCCAGATCAAATGGTTCTCGTAACAGCCGTCTGACAAGGCAATGCTCTGTTTACTTAACCCATTCCCGCATATTGACGCCTTTTGACGCTTCTGTAAAAGTCACTTGAAGAAACCATTGTGATAAATAGAGCATTTGCTCCAAAGGAGCAAATGTTCTATTTATCAAAATGGTTTCAAAACTACACATTCTGAAAATTTCCTTTTTTCTAGTAAATGCTCCTTTTTGGTAGATTTAATCAAAGAGGTTGGATCCAAAAATAGCATATGCGGGAATGGGTAAAGTAATAAAATAGATATGAATTCTACAGTTTCTGCCATGATAAAAATTATTTGTTCATATGCTATTATAAAACTTATCTTATTAATATTCATGATGTTTCTAACATGAATATTAATCAGGTACAGAATTAAGAAGCTGGTACAAATGGTGTAATTTGCTAAATACAATTTGATGTGTGTTAACCCTTACCACGCTAAGAAAAACCAACAGCTGCTAAACTTTGAATCCGATGCAGGTTTGACTGGACTCCATGTTATAAAAAAGTGTTTGCTTGAGTCTGAGTTCATTCCCAAGCATCAGATGGGACATAGTTTGAGCTTGCTCACAATCTGACCAATCAGATACTTGAGAAGTAACTCAAACTTAGACTCAGAAGTTTTATAACGTTGAATCCTGTTTTCGATTAGAACAAGCTTTTGAGAAACTATACATTGAGTGCCAAACAGCTTGGATCCTGATGAGACACGGACTCCTCGTCTAGGTCCAGGCTGTTTTCAAATGTAAGTCCGGGCGCGAATAAGGGGATAAGGGTTAATGCTATCCCATATGAAGCTGCTAGAAGTTTTTTCCGACGATGTTACTGAATGGTATATAATAACTATTAGCTTTTTTCGATGTTGAGTCGATAATGATAAAGCAGAGGAAGTGTACTTTCTAAAAAAGGAAAATATTCTTGCATAAAAACGCGCTCTTGTAGCACCGATTACCCATGTATTAACAAGGCGATTCTCCAGTCACGCGCTGTTATTGACCGGTTTTAATTATACCTTTGCGGTGCCTAAAGTCAACAGTAGACGCAAGTAACCGTTTTAACAGTTCCCCGGTAGCATTGTAAATCGAATAAAACCTCAAAGAAATGAACAATTAAATCAACACAGGAAAGCATATTAAAAGGTTTTATGCAATAATAGCGACACTACATGTTTGTTTCGGGTGTCCCTTGGGACTTTTTGTTGCCCTCGCCCTTCGGGCTCGGAGCAACAACAGCCCCTCAGGAGACTGCTGATGTTATTGCCCGAAAACGTGTATTGACCCTCTATTCAGTAACGTTTTAACATAATATGGCCATACAATAGCACTCGTAACCATTTACTCCATGAATATTCATCTAAGAAATAAATGACACCATGAATATTAAATAGCTGAATGTTTAAAATGATTACGAACACAGGACAGTATGGCTATGACAGACACTATAGAATCAGATCTGTGCTATTGCATAAGCAAACAGAGCAGACCCTGACTAGGCAGCTCTTATAGGAGCAGTCTGATCTGGGTGAACTCTGTTTTAACGGCTTAAAAGGGAACATGTGGACTAAAGTCATAAAATGTCCGGCAAATCATGATACAGTAACACTTGGATTACCCGAACGCTCAAACACGTATTATCGGTCTCTCTCGCTCTCTCTCTCTCTCTCTCTCTCTCTCTCTCTCTCTCTCTCTCTCTCTCTCTCAGACAGATGGCAGCTTAACCCATTACCTCATATGCTATATTTAGATCCAACCTCTTTGAATAAATCTACTGAAAACGAGTATTAACTAGAGAAAAGTTTTTTTTTTAGAATTTTGTAGTTTGAAACTATTGTGATAAATAGAGCATTTGCTCCTATAGGAGCAAATGCTTTATTTACATGTATCACAATGGTTTCACATAGTGACTTCTGCAGAGTCGTCAAAAGTCGTCAATATGAGGGTATGGGTTAATGCAGGATGAAAGCTATTCCACCCTACATTAACCCATTACCTCTTAGACTATTTTTAGACCAAACATCTATTACAAAAAAGGAACATTTTAGATGTGTGTAGTTTGGAAACCATTGTGATAAATAAAGCGTTTGCTCCTATGGACCAAATGCTCCATTCATCACAAAGGTTTCAAAAATAGACAGTACAGAGGCGTCAAAAGACGTCAGTAGCAGGGAATGGTTGAAGTCTTCAATACTAAAACTTCGAATAATCGAGGTTTTATTGTATTATATCAATCTAGTATACGAGTATGTTTAGTAATCGCTAAACGGAACGACGTTGGTGTAGTTTAATGTTTCTGCGGCTCGGCTACAGAACATTTATATTCACCCTTCTCCCTGCTTATCACCACCTGTCTTTCATTTGCAAACAGGATCCAGTAACTCAGCGTCTCATCAGGATCCAATCTGTTTGACACTTGTTCAATAGTATCTTAAAGGTATGGCAGAATCGGAATTGCTCCAAATTATATCAGATCCCAATTTGAGCAGACATTATGTTTGCTGTTGTTACAGAACTAATGTCTCAAAGGTATCCCAATTCTGTATTGCTTTAATTTATATACAGCACGTTCGCTAATGTGCACATAAAACTTTATTGGGATGTATACTTTATTCCTACCACGATTTTGAAATGCGAATGCCTTTTGGGATAGTGAGTATTTCTTTGGAAATGCGGGCAAACTTAATTACAATAGCAGTTTTAGAATAATTTATATACATTATTCTTCGGAACGTGGTTACTCATATTTTATCTCGGTGTAAACCTTTCACAGCCAAATAAATGTCGTCTACAAAGATTGTCGTCGCTGACAAATTTTGTCGTTTGCAAACTTTGTCGTCTGCTACAATTTTCATTTTTTTAAAATTTTACTTCAATTTTAAAAAAACAAACAAAAACATCCACAGTAACAAACAGTTTGGATCTAGATGAGACGTGGAGTTACTCAGCGTCTCATCTGGATCCAAACAGTTTATATAGGTAATCACAGATGTGCTATTGGCAGAGAAAGGGTTAATGGTTTTAAAGTGACGTTTGTTCTAAACATAACTAGAGCGCGTGTATCATAATGAGACTCCGAGTTACTCTCATTTGGATCCATTATGTTTTCAAATTTTATCACAGATATGTCATCATGGCGACAAAAGGGATAATCTGCACACGATTTTTATGGCACGGTATATTATTCATATATTGCGCCACTGTGCTTTTAACTCGTTCTCTGTCAAATTGTGTCGTCTGCAAACTGTGTCGTCTGCTACAATTTTTTTTATTTCTCTTCATTTTTGTTTCAAAAAACAGTCACAGTAACAAACAGTTTGGATCCTGATGAGACGCCGAGTGACTCGGCGTCTCATCTGGATCCAAACTATTTGCATAGATAATCACAAATGCGACATTGGCAGCGAACGAGTTAATACGAGAAAACTCTGATACATGTAAGGTGACTTAGACATCTAATCACTCGTTATGATATATGTAAGATAAATAAAACAAAAGAGCAAAAACCGCTGAAATCAGTACAGTCCTGATGGTTTTGCTTTAAAATCTGCAATGAATTCAATAGTACAAACAATAGGAAACTTAACTTATACAGTTCAATGTTGAACAGTTCGATGAAAAGGACACATCCAAAAGTATTAAAGGAGCATCAACTTCTTTTGGTTTATATTACAAATATGTCACGAGGATTTATTTTCCTCTGGTAAGAAAAATGAACGTCTGTTTACCCGGATAACAACCCGATCAAAGGGAATAAAATTAGCCACTTACTCCATAAATACGCCTTTGCAAACAGAGTAGACCCAGATCAGACGGCTCCTATAGGAGCCGTCTGATCTGGGTCTTCTCTGTTTGCTTATGATACAATACAGATATGATTTTACAGTTTCTATCATGACAAAATGTTCCTGTGTACATATCCCATTATCAAAACTAATCTAACCAATATATATGATGTCATTATTTCTTACCTGAATATGCATGGAGTAAAGGATTAATATATCAAGAAAAGGAAGTTTATTATTCTATTTATTATATACAAATAGGAAGAAGAATTCAGAGTGAAAGAGGGAAATAAATAAGACATGCTCCCACAATTAATTCTAACAAATGCACATATATACACCAGCAAATTGATGTATAATGCAATCACTAGCGACGATATCAAATGTAATACAGATGGCCACAGAGGAAATCCGTAAAATTAATTTCGGTAGACAATGTCACCGTTATCCTGGAGTAGTATCGTCACTAATGACGATGTCTTATCGAGAAACCTTTATATAGTTTCGTTATAATAACCCTTTCCCCGTTCTATGTTTATTCCAAATTTCAGTACTTACTGAATATTCATGGATATAATAGTTATAATGAAATATAGAAGGTGTAACATTGTAGCCATTTTAGAAAAAAGGAACAGACCTTTCAAATTCCATTAGCAAACAGAGCATGGCAGACCCCGATCAGACGGCTCCTATAGGATGTATTCTGTTTGCATATGCGTGAAATCACGTTTATATGAACATAACAGAACAAATGTTTTATTTTGACTTAAGCATACAAGCTCATCATCATAACATCGTAACATACACATGACAGTCACAATAATATAATTATACAGTGCCAGTTTAACATACATAATAGTATACCCTGTATATGAAGGAAAGGGATAAAGGCGGTATATTCTTCAGTACTACAAACAGTTCTGCAGGACAATCAAATAAAAAGAAACAATGACGTTTGGGCGTTTTATGCTAAAACTCACACATACTGCAAGGCGGATTCTATTTTGGTTTGCCATTGTTAACCAGTTATCTAAGAATCAATGACATCATAAATATTAAGTACAGGACTGTTTAAGTAGAAGACATATAAACACAACACAGACATATTTGATCGTGGCCGAAATTGCAGAATCAAATTTATATCATCCCATAAGCAAACAGAGCAGACCCTGATCAAACGGCCCCTACAGGATTGGTCTGATAACGACAAATGGTGTATATCAGATAAAGGGTTGAACAAACATTTAAATTATAAAAACCTGACATGATCGATGAATGTCTAATTTTTACTAATTACATTTGAAAGTCAATTTGAGACTGTGTTTGATGGAACGTAATCTCCCAGGTCCCCAGTGCCATGGTTTTGCCAATGCGAATGTTAAAACTGTTGCCGGTAGTGAGCGATTCCAAAAGTACATGACAAGGAAATAAGAATACAGTAAACCCTCGCTAATCAGAACCCTTAACCCTTTCGCTGCCAAACTCTGTCGTCTGCTAACTTTGTCGTTTGCTACAAATTTTCATTTTTTTGATTTTCTTCATTTTTGTTTCAAAAACATAGTAACAGTAACAAACAGTTTGGATCCTGATGAGACGCCGAGTTACTCGGCGTCTCATCTGGATCCAAACTGTTTGCATAGGTAATCACAGATCCGGCATTGGCAGCGAAAGGGTTAAGAACGTTTTAGAACCTTTTTGACTTTCACCATGCATTAGACTGTTCCTGTCTTAATCCCAGTCTTCATATACACCTTATAGTTTGCGCATGTGCAAACAGAGTGTCTCCTTCGTTTGCTTATGAAATCATAAGATACCTAGCTATACAGTTTCCACCATTAAGCAACCCTCTGCTGTTTAAGACTTCCGCTTAGGACAGGTTTTACTGTATAATGTTTTGTATAGTATAGTATAGTCTAGTCCTAAAACTTCTTTATTAATGTGGTTTGGTCTGATAATCAACCTTTTCAGTGAGGGAAATGAGTCACTAATGTCCTTTGCAAAAACAGTGTAGACCCGGTTGAAACTCTACCACACACTGAATGCTATTATCCTCCCAATTTGACCTGAGACTCATGCATATTCCGTGTATTATTGCCGGTAATCTTCGGATAAATTTCCGAAGGTGTAAGAATGCGCTATAAGAATACAATCCTCGTGGAACATGATTATTACCGGCTTTTGGTTTGCTATTTTTTATTACAGAGTATTACGAACAATTCCGATATACACGCCGAAATTAATCGAGTCTCAGGTCAAATTGGGAGGATAATAAAAACAGTGTCAACAGCATGGACCGTTTTGACATCGTACACGTATTTTTATTCATTAAGTTAGTATTTTTATTCAATAAGTTCACTTTGATTACTAATAGGTGACACATTTATATGTATTACTGGTTTTCAGCAGAAACGATTATCAATACATGCTCGAGTTCAAATCACAATTTTAATCACAACTATGTCCCATACAATGCATGATAAAATAGGCTGAAGCATTCTTATATCAATATTAAATATTCCATATTATCACAGTTATAATTATCATTATTTATAGCTACCACAGTTTTACATGAATTACTTATAGAGAGACAGACAGACAGACATACATACATACATACATACAGACACAATGAGCGAGAGCGAGAGAGACTGGGAGACAGAGAGAAACAAAGAGAGAACTAATCACAGAGACAGACATACAGAGAAAGGAAGATAGGTGAACATGGAGGCAGGAAGACAGAGAAACACTGACAGACAGAGTGGCAGAAGCGGAGAGATTTATGTCCAGAATCTCGCATGATGTATGTAGCCTCGACACCACCAATGTCAAGCTTAGTTACCAAGCAATGATTAGTAAATACCGTTGACATTCCGACTTGTAGAGAAATCTTTAACATCTTTTCTGAACAAAGAAGACACAGCGCTATATCATTGCGATGTACTGCAAAAATCTATTGCGAATGGTTCTTGGGGTCGTTGTCAAAAACTTAGTTTTTGGAAAGGTCAAATCGTTTACTATCGAGATATGTCAATAAGAATGAATTGTCGTCTGTTTCAGGAAGGAAAAACTCATGTATCACGCATGCATTTGAGATTCGATATTTTCATATTTTCCTGCACCAACTAGCAAATTTTCTCCTACTGGGAGACAGTAGTAAATCATTTCATCATTTCAGTATCAATACGACACTTTTATCACAGACAATAAAATTGAGGTTTAATAAAATAAACGCATCTGTACATAAATCCCTTTGTAACTGCAACCGCATGCACAAGAAAATAATATAAGGTTAAGTATTGATTCGGAAGAATGCGATTCGTCATTTGTTCTGGGGCTACGACTCCTTAGACAATTATCTATTGGCATATTGTAGTGTCGCTATCAATCCCTATGAAATGTTCTAACGAGCATCTTGTAATGGGGCTACGACTCCTTAGACAATTATCTAATTGGCATATTGTAGTGTGGCTATCAATCCCTATGAAATGTTCTAACGAGCATCTTGTAATGGGGCTACGACTCCTTAGACAATTATCTAATTGGCATATTGTAGTGTCGCTATCAATCCCTATGAAATGTTCTAACGAGCATCTTGTAATGGGGCTACGACTCCTTAGACAATTATCTATTGGCATATTGTAGTGTCGCTATCAATCCCTATGAAATGTTCTAACGAGCATCTTGTAATGGGGCTACGACTCCTTAGACAATTATCTATTGGCATATTGTAGTGTGGCTATCAATCCCTATGAAATGTTCTAACGAGCATCTTGTAATGGGGCTACGACTCCTTAGACAATTATCTATTGGCATATTGTAGTGTGGCTATCAATCCCTATGAAATGTTCTAACGAGCATCTTGTAATGGGGCTACGACTCCTTAGACAATTATCTATTGGCATATTGTAGTGTCGCTATCAATCCCTATGAAATGTTCTAACGAGCATCTTGTAATGGGGCTACGACTCCTTAGACAATTATCTATTGGCATATTGTAGTGTCGCTATCAATCCCTATGAAATTTCCTAACGAGAACATTGTACTGGGGCTACGACCCCCTTTGCAATGTCCTAAATAGCATCCTGTACTGGGGCTACGACTCCATGAACATTGTCCTAACCGGCATATTGTATTTGGGCTACGACTCCCTATGAAATATCCTAGATAGCATCCTGCCCTGGGGATACGAATCCATATACAATATCCTAACTACCATCCTGTACTGGGCTACGACTTTTGCAATGCCCCAACTAGCATTTTGTGCTGGGGTTATGACTCCCTATGCATTGACCTAACTAGCCTAACTCGCATCTTCCACTAGAAACACGACTTTATATTAAATTCTAACTAGCATAGCAACAAATTCATCTGCAATGTTCTAGCATTTTGTATTGTAGGCCATTGGGACTATGACTCAATTGACACTGTTCCAAGTAGCATCTTGTACTGGGGCTAAGAACCCATCAGCAATATCCGAACATTTTTTACATGGGCTAATACTCCATATGCAATATCCGAACATTTTACTTTGGCTAAGACGCCATCTGCAATATCCTAACATTTTATATTTGGGTTAGGATCCCATCTGCATTTGTCTAAGTAGTACATTGTAATGGGGCTAAGACACCATATGCTATATCCTAACAGTTTATACTTGTAGCATCTTGTACAGTTGATAAGAGGTCTAAGTAGCATCTTGTACTCGGGCTAAGATCCGGCCTGAATATGCCCAATCGTCATTTGTATTGGCTCTAAGATTCCAGTTCCATTTGCCTAGGTAGAATATTGCACTGGGGCCAAGACTCGACCTACATTGGCATCAGCAGAATCGGGTAATTTGCTACATCTAGATCTAACTTGACCTAAGTAGCAATTTGTACTTTGACTACCACTCCATCTGCAATAACAGCAACTGCTGGCATTTCTATATGACAAACCATTTTACAATTTATTTGCTGACTACATCAAATTATATTCAGTAGTGATGTCTTTTGTCTCCATCTGAATTGATTAAAATATATTATTTAAAGAGGGAGGTAGTGATTTGTACCTTAAATATCCATAGTTCAATACACGACATAGAATCATATGTCAGTCGCAGATAGATAGCTTTCTTTGCTTCAAAGATGTATCTTACACAAAAGAGAACTTGCACGTAAAAGACGTATTAGTCAATCTGTGGAGACAGCTCTCCAACTTTGAGAGATATCCTGTTACCCATTACTGAATGTTAGTTTAGGGATAACAGATTAATTAAATTTATGTATATAACCATAAGCAACTCCGGCTTTAGAATGTGCCAAGAGAAAATTCTCAGGAGCTCTTGGACTAGTGGACATTTGCTTGAAATGATTAATTTTCTCACTGAGTACATCGGCAAGCCGCGCATCATTTAACCCTTTCCCTAATATAAACGTGTTTTCACTCATTTGCAAACAGAGTAGACCCAGATCAGACGGCTCCTAGAGGAGCCGTCTGATTAGGGTCTACTCTGTTTGCTAATATAATTGGATAGATCTATTTTTTTTGCTTTCTAAAATGTCTACAATATTCCACATTCCTTATTTCTTTATATATTTTGTTAATGAATATTCAGTAGGTATTAAATTTTGGCCTAAATACAGAACAGGGAAAGGGTTAAACGACTTCTATAAACCATACTATTGAACTATACTACGGGATTGTTTGGTTTCAGCCACTGCCCCTCTGTCACACATATGATTTTGAACTCACGCAAAATGTATCCATATACATGTACAACATCATGTGAACATGTTTTGGTCACTATTTCAATGTCCGAGGCACCTTGTCCTTCTTAATCCTTTATCTGATATAGACGACGTTTCGTGGCTACGCAAACAGAGTTGACCCAGATCAAACGGCTCCTGTAGGAGTCATGTAATACTCTTGTGTTCATAAGCTATCATAAAAAATGCAGCTAAATACATACTCATTATGTTATTATATTATCTCTTTCATGAATACTCATGAGATAAAAGGTTAACTAAGATTTACATAAACCACTGCCCATGTCTCGGGTAGGCATTCGTCATTATATGTTTAACCCTTTCCCTATTCCATGTTTATTCCGAACTGCAATACCTAATAAATATACATGGATAAAATATTTATAATGAAATATGGAAGGTGGAACATTGTAGCCATTTTAGAAACTACAGAAACAGATCTTTCAAATTAGATTACCAAATAGAGCAGACCTTGATGAGACGGCTCCTATAGGAGCCGACTGGTCTGGGTCTACTCTGTTTGCAAATGCGCGAAAATGCGTTATACGAAGGAAGGGGCCGGGTATACAGTGACACTTCCGCAAAGCGACCACTAAATGATACGGGGATCTATAGGTACAGGCAGTTCCTTACTGCAGATTTTTAAGACCCAGTATTAGACCTCTCTTTAGAGTACAGTAAAAAAAAACTCTAAACTGGACCTGCAATTAGTATAAATATCGATCTTGGAGACAGGTGGCAGCTTAATGCAGAGTGAAAGTCAAGCTTATAGAGGCGCTTTCTGTGTGACTTTCACCCTGAATTAAGCAGCCACCTGCCTGAAAGTATCTAAATTCTTCTCTACTATTATTCCGGATTAGAGGAGGTTTTCTGTATACAGTAGTAGGAGTGTATTAGACTAACAGATGCGTGAGTAATTAGGAAGTAACACATTATTGCATGTAACCCTTTACTGTATAAATGACGCCTTTTGACGCCTTGGCAAACAGAGTAGACCCAGACCAAACGGCTCCTACAGAAGCCGTCTGATAATGATCTGCTCTGTTTGCTTATGGCGCAATATAGATCTAATTACAAAGCTCCTATCATGGTACAAGTGTCATTGTTCATAATGCAATTATAAACTGCCATTGTTCATAATGCAATTATAAACCAATCAACTGATTAATGGTCATAAAGTCCATGAACATGAACATCCATCAGGTCAACGGTGAAAGGTTGAGGGTCATTTGGCAGATAAGCACAGTCGATCGGGGTAAATGATTCTAAAGACGGACAATAACATAATGTCTTCTCAATTTTGAATCTGGTGCAGTTTTGAATACTTCTGATTTGTTTGAATAGCACATGGACACAACATTTTTGGCCCTGGCATAAACTGTAGAATCATATGTATATCATATCATAAGCAAACAGAACAGACCCTGATCAGACGGCTCCTACAAGAGCCTCTGGTCTGGGTCTACTCTATTCGCAAAGGCGTATTAAGGCGTTTTATGGAGTAAAGGGTTAAAGACAAATGTAATATGACAAACAATGCAGACCCTGGTGAGAGGGCTACTATAGGAGCCCTCTCATCTGGGTCTACACTGTTTACAAAGAACATTCGTGAATCGGATCCCGCATTGTAAGGGTCAAATGGAATTCACTATTGTACTTTGGTATCAAGAGCAACTATTCTTTGGCAGATCCATAATTATCAGTGAGAATAAAGAATGTTTCTGGTGGTTCCTCCATGTTTACGCTCGTAGCTAGTCTTCTGATCACAAATGACCTACAATAATAACTCCATTGAGTGTAAGAACTATAATTTCATACCAATCTCTTCATTCCTTTTTATTATCTATATCAGTTTCCAAAACTAAATGCAATTACCAGGTCGGCGTCGCTGTGACAACCAATTAAACTTAAAGCGTCTTGGAATGTAAAGAATTTCCATTGTTTTTCACTTACTAGAATTTACTGCTTTCCTGGTATTCGGCGATAGCAAAACAGTTCAACATAATTTGACAGAACAAATATTTCCTTCGACGATCGATGCGAAACAAATACGGTTATCAAAACGTTTTAACCCTTACAATGCGGGAAACGAGTCACTAATACATGTACCATTTGCAAACAACATAGACCATATGAGAGAGCTGCCCGATGAGCCCTCTCATCAGGGTCTACATTGTTTGTCATGTTACACTTTTCTTCAGAAAATTCCCTTCTTATTCAAGATAAGCTTGACATGTTTGAAGTTTTGAATAGTCCATTTGAAAATTCAGCATTGTAAGGCTTAAATTTGATAAATCTGCATCCTGTCTGAAACATTTGATTGCCACCCTTAACCTTTTAAGATACACTGATAAGTTTGAATTTACCATAGTCTTTTAAACGGTTTTTAACCAAATGAAAACTCGAATATTGTGGCCTTTCATTCGGTCCAATTTGCTAATACGAAAGCCGACCTTTTACAAAACATATTTTAGGATAAATTTATATAAATGCGTCACAACAAATTTATACAAGCTAAGGGCTATCCCAGACATTTTCCCTTGTCCTGGTGCTAAAATAGGGACCTGACTTACATTAGCAACTGCAATGCAGCATAGATCCAGAGGAGTAGTTATTCGGTATCACATCAGGGTGAAAACGTTTCGTCACGTGGTAACGAATTGGATCAACTGGACATTGTAACATACATGTATCAAAACTTAAACACGTAGTAATGACATGAGAACAAGGGTTAAAAGATATACTCTCCTGTTGTATGTGAATTCACAGGCGCGTATAATGATTGATATACTTAACCCATTACCTCATATGCTATTTTTAGATCCAATCACTTTGAATAAATCTACCGAATAGGATCATTAACTAGAAAAAAGGAAAATTTTAGAATTTTGTAGTTTGAAACCATTGTGATAAATATAGCATTTGCTCCCGTACGAGCAAATGCTATATTTATCACAATGGTTTGTTGTTGGAACAAAATGAATGATTGGAAACAATATACATGTATGTATTTGCTGTATTAACCCTTTACTCCGTGAATATTCATATAAGAAATAATGGCATCGTGCATATTAATTAGAATAATTGCTATAATAGCAAATGTACACGGGATGTTTTGGCCATGGCAGACACTGCAGCATCCTATCTATTACCGGTATGTCATACGCAAACAGAGCAGGTCGCCAGGTCCTGATCAGACAGCTCCTATAGGAGACATCGTATCTGGGTATACAATGTTGCGAAGGCGTAGAAAGGCGTATTTATGGAGTATAGCGTTAAAGGAAACGTAGTATTATCAACAAATGTGAAAACAAGTTCGGCCTAGAAAGAAACGATATTCCTCTATTCCATGTCCCCATTGTGCTTCCATACTTCCCCCAGTTTTACCAAACTATAGCATTCTGGTACAAAATCTTGATTAATCTAAATGCATCTCTATAGAGACATGGACAAATTTCCTTATCTAAACATTATATACAATAAAACCCTCTAAATCGACCATTTATGAATTATTACAGATGTCTTTATAAGCAGGTGGGTGCATAATGCAGGACGAAAGTAATGCAGAAAGCTCCTGCATGAGCTTTTTGCATTACTTTCGTGCAGTATTAAGCTACCTTCTGTCTTTAAGACCAATAATAAGACATTTAGTGTTCGCTTTAGATGAGGTGTACATTGTTGCAACTGTGCTTCGATAAGAAGATTAAAGGCTTCCCGGTGTTAGCAACCACAAATATATACCTCCGTGACAGAGCATGTAATAATGATACAGCTCTTCACTTTACAATATCATTATTAACTCTTTCATCGTCACGATCGCCAAAAGAGCCCTTGTGGCAAACAGTATAGATCATCAATATCCAAACTGTTTTGCATTCCACTCATGTTTTTTATGGAACCCTTCTCCTGCTGAATTTAAAAATACACTTCTTCTTAATCTAAAATTAATATTATCCATGCCCTGTTGTATAATTACATATATCTTTTCTGTCTACACATACTTTTCTGTGCAATCACTGCTGTGGAGTGCACTGATTGCACAATCAACCTGTAAACAGTGCAGCCACTGATGAGACATCTCCTGCAGGGGTTGTCTCATCAGGGTCTTCACTATTTACAGGTAGGTATATTGAAGTGACCAGCAGGAGAAGGGTTAACACAGACGACGTTATTGTTTCGTCGAACGAATAAATGTACTAAGTAAGCCAATCCCAGAGGAAAACACAACCAATGCATCAAACTTGGACAGATATTTACAGCAGTTACAGAATGAGAAAGCATTGTTGATTATCACAGTGTCCTCAATACGAAATGAGATTATTTGTCATTAGTTATTATCTTTATGCCCTGATGAAGAAGCATTGGGATTCAGCTCGATAACATGTTTTTCCAAATTTCTACCAAGATGGAAATGTCTGGAACCAAGCAATAATGTGTGAGAACAGTCTAAAGTTTAAGAGTACCTCGGGGAGTTTAATATCAAATCTGTTTTAATCCTTATTCCGCTGTGAAAAAATAATGTCCGCTCAAATTTGGATCTTGCGCCAACTTGACTTCTTCCGATTAGATACAGTTTTTCAGGAACTAATCACCTAGTGTCAAACAGCCTGAACCCCGATGTGACTCCGAGGTACTCGGTATCTTATCTTCATTCAAACTGCTTACAAGTCGTCAGTAGCGGGATAAGGTTTGAAAACTAATTGGATGCGTTGACAGAGCGATATACGGGTAAAATCAGAAGAGAATTAATGAGATCATTACTAACGAGTTAACAACTAATTAAATGGGCAATGCTTTGAAGGGATGATGACACACAACTTCAATTGCAAATGTGTTGTGAAGGTCTTTGAAGTTCCTTTAACGATATCAAGAGTTTTCGTTTGTGGCGGAAGTCTAGTAAAGTTCAATAATGAAATCGAAACTATTTCTATCACTAGGTACATGTATACAGTCAACTTTCACTTAAGCGGCAACACACTAACATATGATGATGATGATGGTGATAATTATTATCATCGTCATAATCATCATCACCACCACCATCATCATCATCATCATCATCATCAACATCATCATCATCATCATCACCATTGCCATCACCACAACATTGTGACATCACGTCATCGGTTCCTTTTACCTTAACAAGGCCAGGCTTGAGTCACTAATGTCCTTTGTAAACAGTGTAGACCCAAGTGAGAGGGCTCCTAGAGAAACCCTCTCACCAGGGTCTGGACTGTGTGCCATGCTACACATTTCTTTAGAAAAATCCCTAAATATTCACCATAAGCTTGAATCGTTTGAGATTTCGAAATGTACATTTGAAAATTCATCAATGTAAGGGCTAATAATCGAGGGTGTGTAAGGGACATATCAGTGCACAGGTGCCCTTCGCATGCTATGTCTCAACAACAATAACTCCATCACAAATACATTATTTTTAATCACATGTCATAATTATCTAAAACATACCAAAAGATTGTTTTCTGACCCAACCGAAACAAAAAAAATGAAAAACAATTTTTTTTCGCGAACAGACCTGCTCTATATACATGTACATGTAATAAGTAATTTATTACTAGCACAATAAATTAGATATAGGCTGCCTAGCTGTATATGAATCTGTTTTAAAGCCGGGATTTAACATATTTACTTCCATCTCCTCCAAATCCATAAGGCAGAATGTAACCAAACTGTACATAAATGATATTAGTATCATGTTCTGACAAAACTGCTAAATTGATTTGTTGAACATTGGTTGTCATGGAAACCAAAATAAATCTTTAAGTATATTTTGTTCTAAACCTTTGGCCAGAACTAATAATATTTGAAAGGAAAAGTCTTCTAGTGACCTTCTGCCTAAATTGCTTAACTCATGTTGATATCTCAAAACAAATGACCGTAAGGGGACTGGGCTAGATTTAACTATAATTATAGAAAACATTTAACAACCTTCCTCTCTGAAACTGGTGTTCCTGCTTGAATGGAATTGGTCGGAATAGTCGCTTGGCAACCTTTAATCAACATTGCTAAAATTGCTAAAACCATGCCGATATCTGGATAAAAACAGGTCACCAGGGTTGGAGCTAACTTGCCTTTTATGAGTATAGAGGAAAAATATCTCCTTCTCCAAAATCGATGGTCGAATCTGAATAGCATTTGATAGAAATAGTCCTCTGGTGACCAACTTTCATAATTACTAAAATTAAGTTAATATGCAAGAAAACTTAGCTACCAGGGACAGGGGGCTAAATTTCCATATGTGTCTATATTGAAAATGTTTAAAACAATCTCCAAAATTAACAGTCCAATTGAAAGGGTATTTGGCAGGAATAATCCGTTTTAAAGAACGGACGGACTGACAGACGAATGGACGGGCGGACGGGCGGACATCGGACAGTGATAACAAACTCTCAACTCAGTATACTCAGGTGTGCTAAAAAAACGGAAACTACAAAAGAACGAAATAGCTTAAATCCGATTTATCTACAGCTAAGCAGTCTATATCTAGTTTCTCGTGCCAGTGCAAATCGCATGTGCATCGTGACATAGAAGTGTCTGAACTATAAGTCGGTTTTAGTTCATTATTATTAATATAAAGTATAATGTATATATAATAATACATATAATGTAGTTTCTGTTAGTATTGTATTCAATCTATACGCTGCTACTTATCTATTTTATATTAACTTTATTTCTCAATTTGTATTAAATAAACACAATCTAAAAGGGTCCACGGAATTTGAAATATTTTTCAAATTACGTTACGCTGCCAATAACTTTTAACGTGATTTGAAAAAATATTTCATTTCTCGTTGCGATGTCCCCTTTCTTAACGGGATTTGAAATATTTTTTTCATTTCTCGTATTTTTTTTTCATTTAACGTGTCTGCAGCGCTCCCTGTATGACTGGGTTTTTTATTATTATTATTATCATTATTACTAATATTATTTCTTGTTCTTCTTGGTCTTGTTCTTCTTGGTCTTGTTCTTGTTCTTCTTCTTTTTCGAAAGAATAAGTTGCCATGGTAACCGAATCGTGGGCTTTGATTGGTCGAAATTTAGATATTGTTCAACGAAATTTAGATAGTGTTCGATTTTGCTGAAAATTAATATTTGGTACTCTGGATTAAATGGTAGATGTTTTGAAAGTATTGGTTGCCATGGTAACCGAATGGTTTGAACCTGATTGGTGGAAATTTAGATATAGTTAAATTTTGCTGAAATTTGGTATTACTTGATATTTCGGTACTCCAAATGGATTGGTAAGTGTTTCGAAAGTATTTGTTGCCATGGCTATTGAATGGTGGGTTTTGAGTGTTTAACGAAATATAGATGATAATGTTCGATGTTGCTGGAAATTGGTTTTGTCTGGATATATCGGTATTCCAAATTGATTAGTATGTGTTTCGAAAATATTGGTTCCTATGGTAACCGAATGGTGGGCTCTGATTTGTCAAAATTTAGATATTTTTCGCTTTTGCTGACAAATTGGTCTGTATGGGTATTTGATACCAAGAACTCATTCGTAGGTGCTTCGAACGAGTTGGTTGCCAGTGTAACGGAGTGGTGGCTTCTGATTTGTAGCAATTTAGATAATATTCAACAATATTTGTATGTAGGGGCATTTCGGTACCCCAAACATAATAACAGATGTTTCAAAAGTGTTGGTTGCAATGGTTACTCAGTGGTGGTTTGTGATTGGTCAAAATTTAGATATTGTCTGATTTTTGTCATATACCTGTTGTCTTTTTCGTTTTGGGGACATCCTGTAACGGAATCCGTTAAATTAGGTCTTGTTCAATTAGATGTTCTTTAATAACCACAACTAATAGGCGTATTTCTACAAATTGTTTTCAAACTTTCAAAAAATGAATTATTCTTTTACCTCGTTTTATATCCTTCAACAAATGATAGAGAAACAGCTATACATCAGATATTTGGTTTGACTACAGTGTCGAATGGGTGCAAATGATATTCACAGTTAATCATTCACATTTGCTAACGTTTCGTGCCTGTAGTACAATGCTCTGTACACAAAATGATGTTGAAACATTTTTGGGCGACTTTGATGCAATGCATCAACGTTTTCGTGTTCGCTTATTTTCATGTTCGGATTGAAATATCGATTCTGGTTGGTGTTTGACGATGGTAGGCGGTTAAGTACTCAAAATGGCCAATGATATGTGGTTTGGATACAGGTAGATAGCCGAGTACTCAGGATGACTTGCGGTATGTGTTTAAGATGAAGGTAGATAGTTGTATTCTCAAGATGGTTAATAGTCTGTGATTTGGATGAAGGTATATAACTGAGTACTCAATATGGCTAATAGTCTGTGGTTCGGATCAAGGTAGATAAATGAGTTAATGGTATGTAGTTTGAATGAAGGTAGATAATTGAGTACTCAATATGGCTAATAGTCCCTGATTTGGATGAAGGAAAATAACTGAGTACTCAATATGGAGTTTGGTCTTTGATTTAGATGAAGGTAGATTGTTGAGAACTCAATATGGCTAACAGTCTGTAGTTTGTATTGATCTTTATTTTTTCTTTAATCCTTTTTCAAATTTAAAGAAAATTTGCAACAGGTTGTGATCGTGCAATTTAAAACAATTAGACTCTTGGTATGAAGAACAGTTTCCATAGCAGCGTGTGCAAGCGCCGCCTGATGACATTGATTGAGCATGGCTACTAATTAATTTGTTTCTCTTTTGTCAGGTTTAATCTAAGACCACCCACTTGATGGATATGGTGTTTCTGTGGGTTTATTGACATTGATTTTTCATTGTTTCTCTGGCGTGGGAATAATCTGAGTGCTGACAGATGGAATGGATATTTTTGTCAGAAACGACAATAAATTTTAAGCTTAAAGTAGACAACAGATACTTAAATTGATAGTACAAGTATGAACAATTCTGCAACTCGTTTTAAAAATACATAAAATTACAAAAATCGTTGTTTATATGCTGAAAGGTAGTTCGTCGCAAGAAACACTGAAAAGACAAAAACAATTATCAGAGCTACAGATAAATATGCGTACTCAAATACATGTACTAAAATCGCCATTTCTCCACCAAACCCTATGCCGTGACCACTCTTTAGAATTGTCTCTTCGAGACGATTCTAAAAAGTGGTCACAACACAGGGTTTGGTGGAGAAATAAAGCAGTCATTCTTAAAATGTTCTAATTTACGCATCATATCTGGACCTCTGATTTATGTGTTTGATATAGTCGTATTGAAGCAGACAACCAGGTTTTAGTTTTCCTCTGGCTAATTTGTATCCCATCATTTGCGACCTGATTCGCATTGCAAAGAGCTTTGATCCAGATGAGACGCAGAGTAATTTGGCGTCAGTATCGCAGCAGCTGTCTGGTACGCCTTCAAGTTTCTCGAACGATTTGTCAAGTTGGAAATAGACACAATTGCAACAGATCATTTGTGAGACATCACTTTTTCTCTGTGGGAAATAAAAGTTACATGTGTGTCCTATTTACTTTTTACTAATTTTCTATTATGATCTCCAGTATTGTGAAATAAAACTACAAATTGGACTTTGATATAACTAAATTTTCAATCAATGGCTATTATGTCGATGATGTCGATGATAACAAAAACCACGAGTTTGTAGATAGTTTAACACATTCCCTCCTAGATTATATTTAGACCCAATCTCTTTGAATAAATCTACCAAAAACAGCATTTACTAGAGAAAGGGATTGTTTTAGAATTGTGAAGTTTTGAAACCTTTGTGTTAAGTAGAGCATTTGCTCCTATTTATTATAATGGGTTCGAATGTGACTTTTACAGGGGTGCAAAACTGCGTCACTGGGAGGGAATGTGTTAACCCATTCCCTTTTCAGTATTCATGTAAGAAATAATGGCATCATGGATATTTATTTGCCGAAATGTTAAATTGTTAACTTTTCAAGGAATGTTTTTGCTTTGACAAAACCTGTAAAATCAGGTTTGTATCATGTCAAAAGCAAACAGAGCTAACCCAGATTAGACGGCAAATATAGGACCCGTCTGATCTGGGACTACAAATGCGTGCAAAGGCGTTTATATGTATCCTTAGATACAACTAACCAAACGAACTCAAATTGAATTGAATAAAGCTAACTCCTCCGACACCTATGCAACTTTTCTTAATCTAGACCTTAACTTTGACAATGGAAGTGTTTCTTCTTATATTTATGACAATAGGGACGATTCTCATTTTAATATTGTAAATCGAGGGCTTGGTGCAAAACTATTCTAACTCCTTCACAAAGTGAAGGAGTTAGGATAGTTTTGCACCAAGCCCTCGAAATGTTCCCCGTGCTCCATTCTACGGGGTATACATATCTCAACTTATTCGTTTCCCTGTAGCGTGTTCTTCTGTTGACGAATTTAACAGTAGAACTCTCAGTTTATCTGAAAAGCTGCGTATGCATGTATATAAGTATGATAAAGTAAGAAAAAGATTCCCCCGAACTTTTATCATCAAATTATCTCCGTTATTGGCATGTAAAGTCGCAGGGGCAAGATATGTTTGAGTTAGGATATGTACATGTATACATATACTGACTCAAGCGTGCCTTGTTCCTATGGGTAAAGTACGCCATTAAGACACGCCTGCGACAAGGTATTTCACATCCGAAATTTTATGGCTTTATTCGTTAAATTATTGGACGTAGACATTTTCTCACTTTGGTCGTCAAATGTATGTTTAAATATATCATTAAAAATGGATATGATCCTATAGTACTACACCATACTGTGCGTACGTGCGTGCGTGTGTGTAAGTGCGCATGCGCGTGTGTGGATGCGCGCACTTCATTTGTGCTTCTGAGGTTGCTCTGGGTTCCGTTTGACATCTCCTGTTTGACTTCCATTCTATTTTTATGCAAAAATGACATCAGATTCTCATACGTCATATGTTAAAAGCGCTTTACGATTTAACGTCAATGCATAAGTAGCGATTTCATATCATAAACTATTTGGTCTACCATTTAAATTCTTTGCACGCATGCGGCGATCTAATATGATATATATACGAAGAGTTTGGATCCAGGTGATTGGTCGAATAACTTTGCTGATTAGCATACTGTAGACGAATTTCTCTTTGTATAGGCTTAAATGTTTTATTCAAAGTCCATTGTGAGACTGTCAAACAGCATGAAACCTGGTGAGACGCGAGTTGCTCGACAATCACGAATTAACGAAGAGTATTTATACCTTTGCAAACAATTTTGATCCAAATGAAACATTGCCCAACTCCGGCTCTCGTAAGATTATAAACAAGTTATGTTGTGCAAGGAAAAAATCAAGAAGCATCTACTCTGAGAACTGACGCAATTAACCCTTCTCCAACTAACCCCGACCTGACTGACATTATGTTTGCCAACACATTGATCGAATCGAAATTAGTCAAAATTGTACCAGATCTATATTGGAGCAAATACTATCATCATCATCATCATCATCATCATCATCATCATCATCATCATCATCATCATCATCATCATCATCATCATCATCATCATCATCATCATCACCATCATCAGCAGCAGCAGCAGCAGCATCACACTTCTTCTTCTTCTTCTTCTTCTCATTTGTTTTAATTATTATCATTTTCTATTATTGCTGTTATTATTAGTAGTAGTAGTTGTTGAAATAATAGTCGTTGCTGTTGTTGCTGCTGTTGTTGTTGTAGAAGTAGTAGAAGTAGTAGTAGTAGCAGCAGCAGCAGCAACAGTAGTAGTAGTAGTAGCAACAGCAATAGTTGCTGCTGTTATTGTTGTAGAAGTAGTAGTAGTGGTTGTAGTAGTAGTAGTAGTAGTAGTAGTAGTAGTAGTAGCAGCAGTAGTATTATTAGTAGTAGTAATAGTAGTAGCAGCAGTAATAGTAGTGGTATGACATGTAGCAGTAATAGTAGTAGTAGTAGCAGTAATAGTAGTAGTAGCAGCAGTAATAGTAGTAGTAGTAGCATAATAGTAGTAGCAGTAACAGAAATAGTAGTAGCAGTAATAGTAGTAGTAGTAGTAGCAGTAATAGAAGTAGTAGTAGTAGTAGCAGAAATATTAGTAGTAGTAGTAATAGTAGTGGCAGTAATAGTAGTATTTATACGTGTCGTAGTATCATTACACGCATTGTCGCTTTGTTTTATTCATGCATATCAACGACAAACCGGAGTCCATTTTTTGTGTTGTCCTTTAAAGGCACTCTTAAACTTTAATGTTTACATCTCATGCACTCTTTCGCTGCCAAGAAGTGTTGTCTGCTACATTTGTTGTCCGTTGCAAGTTTTGTTTTTGAATTTTCTTCCTTTTTGAAGAAACTTAATCGCAGCATCAAACTGTTTGAGTGCAGATGAGACAATGAGTTGGTGGCAAAAGAGTTAAGCCGAACGACAAAAGTTTGGACTTGCATTTTGTATGTCATTACTGGGTTTCCCTGGTGTATACTACACTAGATACAATTTCAAACTCCAGATCGTCGAAAGCGGTATTTTAAAGGACACTTGCTTATTATCACATTTGATTTATCATCACGTACCTTGCTATTCTTACCCGGCTCCCCAGGTCACGTGATCTAATCATATGATATGGATTAAAATGGCGTCTAGCACAGTTTCGTCAGAACACCTTTTCAAAGTGCTGGTAATTGGAGAATTTGGCGTGGGTAAGTTGTTTGTAAAACTAACTTATCAATAACTACAAAAATATACGTAATCTATATTCAATGATGTATTATTAAATGCTGATTTCGTTTACTTTGTGTATCGTAGTTTGTAGGTAAAGTGAAAGTAGAGTTCATTTCTACATGTATACTAACAATTATGACACTCTCGTCCTGTGGGTATAGGTCAGATAACACAATAAATTTCTTATGCTTGTATAAAAACAAGATCTGGTTTCTAAATATTGATATTTTTCAGGCAAAACAGCCATAATACGGAGATACGTGGATGGTAAGTTTAACGTGTAGTTTTATCTGTCTATCGAAAACAATGCTTTTACAAAATAACAGTACAATTGAAAGATAGTTAACCCTTATTCCGGGGTGAAAAAAGTCTGCTCAAATTTGAATCTGGTGCAATTTTGCATACTTCAGATGCGAACAAGATTTTGAGAAACTATTAGCAGAGTGTCAAACAGTTTGGATCCTGATGATATCGGGAGTTTCATCTGGAGCCAAGCCGTTTACAAATGCGAGTCAGCCTCGCGAAAGCGGGATAATGGCTCAAGTGTGAACTAGTGATTACCTACACAAACAAACAGGTAACTTGGCCTCTCAGCTGGATCCAAACTGTTTGACACTTAAGTTGTATTTCTGAAGCAAAATGGAACACCTATCCACGCTGAGATTTGTAGCAGACGAGAATTTTGCAGACGAAACTTACTTTGTGTACAGAGGGTTAAAGGTTAATAAATAGGACATATAGATTAGGCTAAATTACCCTCATCGTGCTGACAAACATTTGTCAACCACAACTGGTAAGTTGCAGTTTTTACTGACTTCTGATTCTTACAAGCAGTTGGGAAACTGTTGGCCAAGTGTCAAGCAGATTGGATCCTGGTGAACTAGGCGTCTAATCAGGATCCAAGCAGTTTGCAAGTGCGAGTCAGGTCGCGCTTATCATTATAATGTTTGGGTGTTGAATATTCATAGAGGAATGGCAGATAAAGCGTTTAACACTTTCCCTGTTCTATGTTTATTCCAAATTTCAATACCTGCTGAATATTCACGGACAAACTATTTATAAATATGGAAGGTGAAATATTGTACCCAATTTAGAAAGTAAAGAAACAGATATATCAGATTCCATTAGCAAACAGAGCAGAATCCGATCAGACGGCTGCTATAGGAGCCGTCTGATCCGGGTCTACTATGTTTGCAGATACGTGAAAACAAGTTTATATAATGGAAAAGGGTTAATTGTAGAATCCATTCAGTATGAAAGGTACGAAAGACTGGCGGTGACGTTCCAACTTCAAGATTTCACACAATACAATTCATGATTTCACGATTTCAGTTGAAAAATCGCGCGATTTCACGATTTCACAATTTCACGATTTCTCGATTTCATGATTCCAATATGTCCATTTTAATTGTTATGACGTCATCAAAACGCGGGAAATCACAGCGTTGGAGTAAAAGCCACGGTGAAAGAAACTATGACAATCTTCCTCTCTAGAACTGTATGGCCGAGGACCTCCATATTTAGCATGTAGCATGTGCTCATGGTCCACTACCAAGATTGTTTAACCCTTTCCTCTATGAATATTCATGTCAGAAATAATGGCATCATGAATTTTAATTAAGATTAATTGTTATAATAGCACATGGACAAAGGGCTTTTAGGCATTGCAGAAACTGTATAATCATATATATATTATAGTACAAGCCAACAGAGCAGACCCTGATCAGATGGCTCCTATAGGAGCCGTTTGATCTGGGTCTACTCTGTTTGCAAAGGCGTAGAAAGGTGTATTTATGGAGCTCCAATCGCCATCTTGATTTTAAGGATGAGAGCCACTATGTTGTCTTAATTACGTCATACGTGTCATGTGACTAAAATATTTTACATGAAGTTGAAATTGCTAAATCGAGAAATTGTGAATTTTTAAGTGAAATCGTGAAATTGTGAAATCGTGAAATTGAGAAATCGTGAAATTTTAAAGTGAAATCGTTAAATTGTGAACTCGTGAAATTTTGAAGTGAAATTGTGAAATCGTGAAAATTTGAAGTGAAACCGTGAAAACGTGAAATCATGAATTGTATTGTGTGAAACCTTGAAGTGTAAATGTCACCGCCGGTCTTTCGTAGAAAGGTCTAAATTTTCCTGCAGGATTTTGAATAACTAACTAATAGATCTAGCTATATAGCTAACAATGGTGGGACGTCACACATAATTATTTCAATGTTTGACTTTAATCTGTTTCTGGGAACTCGCTGTTGACTCTACACACCAGGATCTGCTCTACTGCCAGATTTTTTCGCCCTTGAAGGATGTTTGGACCGATGCATTTATTGACATGCAGGACATTTAAATACACTCAATTGGAAGCGTTAATACTCTGAAACCCATCAAAAGCGACCCGTTTATGATATTTACGAGTAAAAGCAGATGGTTGCTAAATACGGGATGAAAGCAATGATGAAATCTCATGCAGGAACTTTCTGCCTAACTTTCGTCCTGCATTAGGCTACCACCTGCCTCTAAGACCCACAATTAGAACTGTTTTGGTGGTCTATTCAGATAGGGTTTACTGTTGTCATATTGTAACATGCTTATGACTATAACTCATTTGGGATTGTTTACCACATCAATTCCAATGTCAACCGTTAACCCTTTCGCTGCCAAACTCTGTCGTCTGCTAACTTTGTCGTCTGCTACAAAATTTCATTCTTTTGATTTTCTTCATTTTTGTTTCAAAACAATAGTAACAGTAACAAACAGTTTGGATCCTGATGAGACGCCGAGTTACTCGGCGTCTCATCTGGATCCAAACTGTTTGCATAGGTAATCACATATCCGGCATTGGCAGCGAAACGGTTAAAGGGCGACGTGACTATACAGTAAAACCTCTCTAACCAGAATTCTAGTAGATAAGAATCGAGATACGTTTAGACAGGTGTCTGCTTAATGCAGGATGAAAGCCATGCAGAAAAAATCTCATTGGGAAGCTTTCTGCATGATTTTCACCCTGCATTAAGCTGCCACCTGTCTCCAAAACCGATATTTAGACTGAATTGAACGCCCGGTTTATGAGTTTTACTGTGTACTTTACCTGTGATATATTATGTATGTACATGTGCGTTAAACCTGCTTAAACCATTGTTCTATTATCCGCAACATAACTATATTTTGCAAACAGCTTGGATCCAGATGAGACGCCGAGTAACTCGGCGTCTCATCAGGATCCAAGCTGTTTGACGTTCGGTCAATATTTTTTTTCAAGAAATTATCCGTATCGGATCCAACTTGGAGCAGATTGTTTTTTCACTTTGGGTTAGGGGTTAACACTGCACAGGTCGCCAGAATAAGGTGTCTTCCTTGTTCGTTTTCAGACACATTCACGCACAACTACAAGCTGACTATAGGAGTTGACTTTGCCCTCAAGTCAATAGACTGGGATGAGGACACTAAAGTCAATCTACAACTATGGTAATTTCTCATACAATATGGTCGTGTGAAAGGAACACTTGAGTATTGGTAAATAAACGTGTTGGTACATAGTGTATAAGTAGGAGCTCGCTTGTTTGCAGTGTAGTAGACCAAATCTGTTGAGTCTGACATGTGAAACAAACTAGAATAAACCCTAATCAACCGCCACTACAGTACGACGTCTCTAAACCGGACGTTCAATTTAGAATAAATATCGGTCTTGGAGACAGGTGGTAGCTTAATGCAGGGTGAAAGTCATACGGAAACCTCCTAGAGGAGCACCCTGCATTAAGCAATCACCTGCCTAGAATTATCTAAATTCTTCTCTTCTAGAATTCCGGTTTAGAGGGGTTTTACCTTAAACCATTTTTGGATTTGCATTCAGCTGCATGTGTCCGTGCGATCTTTTTGCTGTGACGCCTTTTATTAAAGGTAAAATTTCAATAGGATCTTATGAAAATTTCTGCATAAGTTCTTCAAACATTTCTTAGTGCCATGGTAAAAAGAAAACCATAGGTCACCATGCTTTCTTTTTATCCATGGGCACTTGGAATATATACTGTAGCCCTCCTCAATATGCATTTTTGGTCTTCTTAAATAATATACAAATGTATAGGTAGAGTTGAAATATAAGGATGCAAATCAATGTTAACAAGATTTACTTATGTTTTTAACCATTAATATGTCTATATTAACACCAAATTGACACAAACAATCCTTATGACAGTTACAATGTGATATTTGCTAAAAATTATTACGCACAATGTTTAATTTGTTACCTGAAAAATACGAATTGTTTTAAGATTTTTGGCTCAAATTCAATGAAAAAAAAACTCTCTCTAACAAAATCTAGCTATAAAAAAATGATCATTAACAAATTTTATTCCTTCAAGTGTGATTTCTCATGAGACTCATTTCAGGTATTATTCTCATCTGTAGCCAAAACTATTGGGTTTGGAAACAAATCATAATAAGCTTCCGCCAGGTGGTGCATGAATTGGGAGTGTATACCTTTAAGTCATAATGTAATTTAATCACATGTGTAACCTCTGCATTAAGCATTGTGGTGTTTACAATCCAAAAAGGTGTATTGAGAACCTCTGTCACCCGTCCGTCCATCCACCAATTTGTTTTTGCCCGTTGTTCCTCTGTCCGTCCGTCCACCTGCCTTCCGCTTATCTACCTATTACGATATAATTTTTTTGCCCGTTATTGCTCTGTCTGTCCGTCCAATTGTCTTTATTCTATTCTGTCCATCAACTGGTCACGCTTGTTTGTCCGAATCATTTCTCGGAAACTAGTAACACTTGAATGACTCGTTGGAGAGAGTAAGGCGAAATCCAGTAGCATAGCTCGATCATTTCTCATTGTGAAATTATCTCCCATTTAATGTTTGCATTTTCGTACACACAATTTCAGTAATGTCTTAAGTTTTATAGAATCCTTACGACATGCTATTTCTTAACAATCACTGGAAGGGTTCCCAATGGTAGTTGGCTTGAACTTTCTTAACCCTTAACTTCATGTTAGAAGTAACGACACCATGGATATTAATTAGATTAGCTGTTATAATAGCACATAAAGTTTTGGCCATGGCAGAAAATGTAGATTTATATCTATATTATATCATAAGCAAGCAGAGCAGACCCTGGTCAGAATGCTCCTACAGGAGCCTTCTGGTTTGTGTCTACTCTTTTTGCAAATTGGTGAAAACACTGAAAAGGCTTTTATGACGGAAGGGTTTAACCAAAAAGCAACTTTAGCTATTAAAAACCATTTCATAATATTGTATCTCATAGCTATTACAGTTGTAATTATAAACAATTTATTTACTTTACAGCTACATGTATGTGCAGTGTATTAGGAAATAGGACTCCTTGCGTAATAAATATTGATTTAAACGTTCACTTCATGGAGGGTTAATACATAGCATATGTAAAGATTGTCGACGGAAGATCTAAGTTCAATTAACTACTTCCTATAACAACATACAGTGGAACCTGTCTTAAGCTACCATTCATGTATTGCACATAGGAGTCTTAAAAAGCAGGTGGTTGTTTAATGCAGGGCAAATGTAATGAAGAAAGTTCGTATTTATAGGAGCTTTCTTCATTACAATTGACCTGCATTAAGCTACAACTTGTCTTTCTGGCCATAATTAAACCAATGTTTGATGGACGCTTAACCCTTTCTCTGTTTTGTGTTTATTTCAAATTTCAGTTACTGAATATTCATGAACAAAATAGTAATAGTGAATTATGCAAGCTGGAACATTGTAGCCATTTTGGAAAGTAAAGAAAAAGGTCTATTGAATTCCATTAGCAAACAGAGCAGACCTTGATCAGATGGCTCCCAACGGAGCCATCTGATGTGGGTTTACTCTGTTTGCAAATGTGTGAAAAAACGTTTATATGAGGGAAATGGTTAAGATAGATTGTATTGTATACCAGCTGAGGCAGAGTGTGTCTTACAGATATTCTTACCTTGTTATACAGGGACATTGCCGGACACGAGAGGTTTGGACACATGACCCGAGTATATTACAAATATGCGTAAGTTGAACTTTTCTTAGAGCTGAAAGAAGGAGAGACATATAAACACAGAGAGACAGACTTAGAGACTATGGGAAACAGAGCGAGAGAATGTAAGAATACAACATAATATACATTGAAGAATACAACATAATAGACGGACAGAGACATGGTGAGAAACATTCAGCCAAAAAGGCAGGCAGACGAGCGTTAACACAGACAAGAAAGAGGGGTGTTAATAAAGTAACGAGGAACAAACTGACAAACAGAAAAGAGAGAAAGGGAGAGACATATGATAAGGGGAGTGGAGAGAATGACATTTACAAAACAAATTGACAGAAAGAAAGAAAAGCAAGAGTGACATATAATGAAAAAAGTAATGAATGGCAAAGGGAAGCAACCAGCCGGTGGTTCATGTCAGTAGTGTAATGGATTGTCTTTCTTACTGTAGTCCTTGTCTGGCCAGTAGCAAGCAGGTCCTTGTACGAGGGGTGTTCCAAAAATAATGTCACTTGCATCGGTGCTCATATAGCGGAAGTGCTTTTGTTCATTTTAATTTGCTCTGCCCTTCAAAATACTCTCCGCCAGCCAGAATACACATTTTTAGCCGGTCAATCCATTTTTGGAAGCATTTTTCATACTCTTCAATGGGGACACCCATCAGACACTGATAAACAGCAGATCCAAGGGCATTTCTCGAATTGTATCTCCTTCCAGATAAATGATATTTAAGTTTTGGAAAGAGAAAATAGTCGCAGGGGGCCAAGTCTGGTGAATACGGAGGGTGCGGAAGGACGGTAACCTTCTCTGACTCCAAAAAGTCAGTCACAATACGTGCCTTGTGAGCGGGTGCATTATCATGCAAAAGTCGGACATACTTAAGTCCTGTTTTGGGGCGGCTACTTTTGTAGTAGTTCTTCAATTTTCTCAGAACAACGTTTTTATAGAACTTGCCTGTGACCGTTCTGCCTTTTGGCACCGGGATTTGAATAGCTGGACCCTTATTAGTGAAAAAAATAGCATACAAAACCTTCTTTACCGTTCGTATTCGTTTGGCAATACTTGGGCGTCTGGCATTTTTAGTGGCCCATATTCGGTTGGAAACCTTCCGCCTTGGTTCAAAATAATACACCCAGGTCTCATCACCAGTGACTATATTATCAAAAGCCTTTTTACTATATTTTGGGTACATTTTGAGAAGTTTTTTTGCCATTGTTACACGCGTCTTCTTTTGCTCATCCGTTAACAAATGGGGTATCCATCTTGCATTTATCTTTCTAACTTTTAGGTGTTTCTTCAAAATTGCATGAACTCTTGCTAACGACAAGTTTGTCATTCGAGCCAATTGTCTTACGGTGAATCGAGCATCAGTTTTGAGGATATTTCGGATTTTTTCTATGTTACCTTTGGTCGTAGTTGTTGCAGGACGACCTGGGCGAGCAGCATCTTTCAGTTGCTGCTGCCCAGCACTAAATTTAGCTACCCACCTACAAACAGTCCTGTGGGACATTTGGCCCTCCCCATAAATGTCACACACCTCGCGGTGAATATCTACAGCCTTTATGCCGAGTAATGACCTACCTTTTATATAGGCCCTAATTTCAAGAACATTTTCAGCTCGTTTTCCTGTCATTTTGTGTATAGTCTAACGAATAGGCTATGAAACGATGTACACTGTACCGAGGCAAGTGAACGTGTGGACGAGATATTTACCTGTGTCACGAGCCAGTGATCACTCAATCGACACGAGGTGGTTTTGTGCATGAATTGCACGATTTCCGCGAAATAAAGCACAGATGACATTATTTATGGAACACCCCTCGTATCAACAATGTAGCAGCCACGTGGTGTTTGCTGTTGTTTGTAGATATAATAAACATACATGTATGTAATATGGAATTTAGAAATAACAATGAAGGAAAGTACACTCTGAAACGTAAAGCAGGGTCCATGCTTATAAAGCTTTTAGTTGAGTCTGAGTTTCGTTCTCAGGCTTTTGATTGGTCAGATTTGAGTTCTCAAGCTTTTGATTGGTCAGATTTGAGCCAAGGGCTCAAATCTGACCAATCAAAAGCTTGAGAACGATCTCAGACTCAACTAAAAGCTTTATAAGCATGGACCCAGGTATTGATTGCAGACGAAATGTATTTTGCGTCAAAGGAATTAAATCTATGGTCATTATGCAAGCTTCTTAACATCATCCATTTTGGTGACCTTACTTTAAAAGGGCCATCGGCAAACGGTATAGACCCAGATCAAAAGGCTATTGAAGAAACCCTTTGATGATGGTCTGCAGTCGCCTTCTGGTCCGAGTCTGTATTGTTTGTCTCGCATAAAGGAATTGTCTAATCTGTGTCTACTCTGTTTGCAAAGGCATAGAAAGGTGCATTTGTGGAGTAAATGGGTTGGAGCAGGTAGCTTCGTAATGCAAAACGATAGTAATGCAGAAGGCTCCTGTGGGAGCTTTCTGTATATCTTTTGTTCTGCATTGAGCTATCACCTTGTTTCATAGACCCTATAGTTGAGTGTATTTCAGTTGTCGTTCTAGCAAGGTTGTACTGTTATCACAAATTCGTTCATACTATGAAAAGATATAAATAAAGTTTGTGTCTCCAGAATTGATACATGCTGATAATATAATTATATACTATTTAATTATGTTTATCTTTTCAGAATCGCAGCCATAATTGTGTTCGACTTATCCAGGTGAGTGAATCTTATATACAGTAAAACCCTTCTAAACCGGAATTCACGTCAGAAGAATTTAGGTTATTTATGTAGGCGGTTGCTTAATGCAGGGTGAAAGTCATGCAGAAGACTTTCACTCTGCATTAAGCTGCCAATAGTCTCCAAGGTCGACATTTATACTAAATTGAACATCAGCTTTAGATAGGTTTTACTGTACATGAAGAGTATAAGACAAACAGTAGAACCCTTATAGGTCGCCTTAATGAACTAAAACAGTTTTTTTTTCAGAAAGCTCTTATGGGAGCTTTCCGTATAACGTTCGTCCTGCAATAACTTACCACCTTCCTTGAGAACCAGGACTTGGCCTGATTTTGGTGATAGCTATTTAGAGGTTTTACTGTACCTCTTTGTACGCTGGTTACGAATTCATAATCATATTTGCAAACAGTTTGGATCCAGATGAGATCCCGAGAAACTCGACGTACCATCAGGATCCAAACTGTTTGTCACTTTGGCAGTTAGGTTTGAGGAGACATAAAAGAAAACTTCCATAATTACAGCAGACGACTGTTCGCCAATGACACTTTACAAAGCGTGCAGAGTTGTACACGGTGGTGTATAGTAAGTATATCAATTTAACAGCGACCTGCTAAAAAGCATCTAAATTATCTCGCATAGATTTCCGGGTTAGAATATAAATATATATACATGTTAAATATATGATATAAATTATTGATAATATAGAATAATATGATATACATTTTACAATATAAGTGATATAATATATTTAACGTTGATGATGTATGTATTTACCTCGAATGTTCGGAGTCCAGTGAACGGAGTCTTATGTGCTCAGTCTTTAACTATGTGTTTTTACTACCATATAGACCACGTTGACATTGTAAATGTATTAGCCTGTTTTATAGACGTTGTCATTATGAAATTAACAGTAGTGCCTGTCCAAAGCGGTCATTCGGGTATTAAACATATGAGTCATAACAAGCAGGCGATTGCTTAATGCAAGGTAACGGTAATGCAGAAAGCTCCTATTGGAGCTTTCTGCATTACCTTTACCCTGCATTAAGCTACAACATGTCTTACAGACCCAGCATTAAACCTCGTTTTATGGCCGATTAAGACAGGTTCTATTGTATGTTCTGTTCTGTTCTGTTAACCCAATACCTGATAGAGATGTATGTTACGTATAGCAGACCCAAGTCAGACCAGGCTCCGCTCTATTTCCGCTCTATGTTCTGGTCTGTTCTGTTAACCCAATACCTGATAGAGATGTATGTTACGTATAGCAGACCCAAGTCAGACCAGGCTCCGCTCTATTTCCGCTCTATGTTCTGGTCTGTTCTGTTAACCCAATACCTGATAGAGATGTATGTTACGTATAGCAGACCCAAGTCAGACCAGGCTCCGCTCTATTTCCGCTCTATGTTCTGGTCTGTTCTGTTAACCCAATACCTGATAGAGATGTATGTTACGTATAGCAGACCCAAGTCAGACCAGGCTCCGCTCTATTTCCGCTCTATGTTCTGGTCTGTTCTGTTAACCCAATACCTGATAGAGATGTATGTTACGTATAGCAGACCCAAGTCAGACCAGGTTCCACTCTATTTCCGCTCTATGTTCTGGTCTGTTCTGTTAACCCAATACCTGATAGAGATGTATGTTACGTATAGCAGACCCAAGTCAGACCAGGCTCCGCTCTATTTCCGCTCTATGTTCTGGTCTGTTCTGTTAACCCAATACCTGATAGAGATGTATGTTACGTATAGCAGACCCAAGTCAGACCAGGCTCCGCTCTATTTCCGCTCTATGTTCTGGTCTGTTCTGTTAACCCAATACCTGATAGAGATGTATGTTACGTATAGCAGACCCAAGTCAGACCAGGCTCCGCTCTATTTCCGCTCTATGTTCTGGTCTGTTCTGTTAACCCAATACCTGATAGAGATGTATGTTACGTATAGCAGACCCAAGTCAGACCAGGCTCCGCTCTATTTCCGCTCTATGTTCTGGTCTGTTCTGTTAACCCAATACCTGATAGAGATGTATGTTACGTATAGCAGACCCAAGTCAGACCAGGCTCCGCTCTATTTCCGCTCTATGTTCTGGTCTGTTCTGTTAACCCAATACCTGATAGAGATGTATGTTACGTATAGCAGACCCAAGTCAGACCAGGCTCCGCTCTATTTCCTTATACATATAGTCTTCAGTTATATGTATACAGTTAAACCTCTCTATAACGGCCACTAAATTACATCAAGTATTTTGTGTTAAAGGCAGGTGTGTGCTTAAAGCAAGGTGAAAGTAAAACAGAACGCTCCAATAGGAGCGTTCTGTTTTAACTTTCATCTTGCTTTAAGCAGCCACCTGCTCTAAATACCAACTAATTAACACAATTTAGTGGCCGTTATGGAGGGGTTTTACTGTAGTTATAACCCATGACTAATATAACCAAGCCCGTGTTCATATGGCATTATAAAAAATTCAATTAATATTACTTTATATACTTAATTCAATTCAGTTCAGTTCAATTCTGCATTGCATAAAACATACATTAGTATGCTTAAGGCAATGTCAAATAATATAAACAACCAAAAAACCACTAAGATATTCGTTAGGTAAACGGTTAAGGCAGCCAGACTTGTAGGTGTATACGGCGAGACGTGTATGTTTAATTTAGTGAGAAATACCTATACAAGATGACACAATACGTCCGTTTTATAGTCTTAGTCATGGTATAATAAGTGGTTTTCTTTTTTACAGGCCAGCGACTTTTGATTCAGTACCTAAGGTAAGCGTCTTCTTGATGTTTATATTAATTTTCATCTGTCAAAGCAGCGCTTGCTACATTCAATTATCAACTCCATATATACGCCTTTTTACTCTTTTGGAAACTGAGAAGACCAAGATTAGACGGTTCCTATAGGAGCCGTTTGATCAGACCCACCCTGTTTGCTTATGAAATAATACAGATCTGATTTTATAGTTTATGCGTGACAATTTTCTAAAGAAATGTGTAACGTGACAAACTGTGCAGACTCAAATGGAAGGGCTCATCTAGGAATCCTCTCATCTGGGTCTGCACTATTTGCACAGGATTTTAGTGACTCGTGTCCGGCACTGTAAGGGTTAAAAGATTGGGATGCTGGTGAGATGCCAAATTACCTGGGTCCATGCTTATAAAGCTTTTTGTTGAGTCTGAGTTTCGTTCTCAAGCTTTTGATTGATCAGATTTGAGTTCTCAAGCTTTTGATTGGTCAGATTCAGTTCAGTTCAATTCTGCATTGCATAAAACATACATTAGTATGCTTAAGGCAATGTCAAATAAATATAAACAACCAAAAACCAGATTTGAGTTCTCAAGCAATCAAAAGCTTGAGAACGTACTCAGACTCAACTAAAAGTTTTATAAGCATGGGCCCTGGCGTCTTATATGCAAAGATAAGTGTTAAATATAATTATGTTCGTTCGATTTGGCGTCATTTCGTATGCAGGTGCATATATAATCTACATTTCAAGTAAGTTTAATTCAGTTAGCAGCACTTGTATGCGGAGTTTACATACAAACCAACCGTTGTATTTGATATACTTTACAGTGGCTCAATGACGTTAATTCAAAAGTGATGTTAGCCAACGAAGAACCGGTGCCTATTTTGTTACTAGCAAACAAAGTAAGAATTAACGCTTTATCTCATATAAACATATTTTCACGCATTTGCAAAACAGAGTAGATCCAGAGTAGACGGCCCCTACAGAAGCCGTCTGATCAGGGTATACTCTATTTGCGTATGAATGAAATTATAATAGATCTGACTTTGTAGTTTTTGCCAATACTGAACAATCCTCTCTATATATATGTATGCCATTATAAATCTTCAGCTCCTAACTATTCATGATATTTTCTTACATGAATCAGCAACAGGGAGTGCGTTAAACCTGCGGTTTCGTGCCCCTTTGTTAAATAAAAGGACGGTTGGGTAGTTTTAGTTTGCACGTGTCGTTGCTTTGCACATGTCAGTAGACCAAATTATTTCAGATTAGGAAATCAACCTAGAGTCCTTTTTTTGGTATTGGTGTTTGTTATGATAAGTATAGCAGAACCTATCAAAAGGTGGTCTAATCATGGGACTGTAAGGCAGGTGGTAGCTTAATACAGGTCAAAAGTAATGCAAAGGTTCCTATAGGAGCTTTCTGCAATATGTTTGACCTGTATTAACCCTTTCCCTCATATAAACGTGTTTTCACGCATTTGCAAACAAAGTAGACCCAGATCAGACGGCTCCTAGAGGAGCCGTCTGATCAGGGTCTACTCTGTTTGCTAATAGAATTTGATAGATCTGTTTATTTGCTTTCTAAAATTTCTACAATGGTCCACCTTGCATATTTTTTATAACTATTTTGTTAATGAATATTCATTAGGTATTGACATTTGAAATAAACATAGAACAGGGAAAGGGTTAAGCAACCATCTGTTTTTAAAGATTCCTGTGTCCAGTCAATATAAGGTCGCTTAAGACAGGTATTGTATTCCTGTGTCCAGTCAATATAAGGTCGCTTAAGACAGGTATTGTATTCCTGTGTCCAGTCAATATAAGGTCGCTTAAGACAGGTATTGTATTCCTGTGTCCAGTCAATATAAGGTCGCTTAAGACAGGTATTGTATTCCTGTGTCCAGTCAATATAAGGTCGCTTAAGACAGGTATTGTATTCCTGTGTCCAGTCAATATAAGGTCGCTTAAGACAGGTTCTACTGTAGATGCTCCTTATTTATTCTTTGGTCAGTAGGTCAATGACAAAGTTGCATTTCAATGTGAAATATCAAACTGATAGACGGGCTGTCATTTGGGGGGGGGGGGGGGGGGGTACACGGTTTATGAACTTCTCTGGTTAAAATTGTAGCGTGCTGTTTGTCTTTTAAATTAAAGAAAATCCAGAGAAATAACGAATGCTTTTTAAACTCACGGTTTTTTTCACGTCTCAGATGTTTGAAATTATTGACAACAACGTTCTTTTACATTTCAGAGTAAACGCATTAGCTTATATATCTATGTTTTCTTTCTTCCAGTGCGATGTTGAGAATGCAACGATAAATGAATCGAATTTAAATCTTTTTTGTCATAACCACAATATACGTGGATGGTATGCAACTTCGGCCAAAGACAACATCAACGTGGGTAAGTCACATGATTATAACAAACCTTGTACGGTGTTCGCGTACAAAGTTTCATGTTTCCATACATTTTAACCCCTTTCAGTATACTTGCTCAAATATCTATGATGAACCAATCTATTATGCAATTATTAGTTTGCCGATAAGACCTTTACAATACAGTAGATCTTAAGTTCCTTTAGGAACTTTGTGCATTGCTTTTGCCCTGTATTATACACGAAAAGTGACTATATACAACCAAGCAACTCTATGCGATATTAAGTTTTAAAAGATTGCACCACATAAAACCGCCATTCATTTCATGACTTAAATTTGGTGATATACCGTCTATTATGAATTACACCTCTAGGCAACTGTCTGAAACTTCTTTTGATAAAAAATATTTTTACACCGTATAAATCCATAACTTGCTCTGTCCATCAAAACAATGTGAATTATATATGTCTATTATCAATGTTATTAAAATATTTTGAATAAAAGCGATATGTCATGAGCCAGGCTAGTGCCATGTGGTTTAAAGGGGATGTCCCTACATTTGACGCGTTTCATAAACACTTTAAATATACAAAACTCATTTGTTTATATGCTGCAAAGTAGTATATCACAAAAAGCCCCATCAAAATACGGTTTATAATGACAACACATCCATGTGTTTGATATCGTCGATCCCGGTTTTACTCCCCGATGTTTCAGTTTTATTCGGGTTGAGTTTTAGTTTCGTAACTGTTCGCCCTATTCGCGATTCTCCGACCACTTCCGAGAAAGCTATTGCGTAAACAATGGAGGGATCGGGTGATCATCGGCAAAACGCGGAAGAATTTAACGGAAAGGGCCGATAATATTGTGTTGTAGAACAAAAATTATCAGTTATTGATGAAATCGGTTTATTTGTATCAAAGGGTCATTTTTCGATATAAGTTCAAATTGGGAACCTTCATAATAATGATAGAGCATAACAAATACCAAGGTTTATGATATTATTGAAAATATGCGATCATTGTAGGGACCTCCTCTTTAAGTCTCAGCGAATTTGATGAAATGAATAAAAAGCATGTAAGATACGCAATATAAACGAAATATATAACAAACGAATTGAATTGCATACGGTATATGCCAAAAACGGACATTTTTAATAACAATTTAACCCTTTACGACATGACTATGCATGTAAGAAATAACGACGTCATGAATATCAATTACAGTAAAACTTCGATTATTCGAACACTAAAATACGTATTATTATCGACCTTTAAGACAGGTGGCAGCTTAATGCATGGTGAAAGTCATGCAGAAAGCTCCTCTAGGAGCTTTCTGCATGACTTTCACCATGCATTAAGCAGCCACCTGCCTAAAAGGGTCTAAATTCTTCTATACCGAAAATTCGGATAATCGAGGTTTTACTATAGATAACTTTTTATAATGACACATGGACAGCTGAACGGTTAGCCAGGACAGAAATTGTAGAGCCATATCTATATTATTTCATAGCAAACAGAGCAGACGGTGATAAGATAACTCCTATCAGAGCCGTTTTGTCTGTGTCTACTCTGATTGCAAAGGCGTATAGAAGCACATTTATGGAGTAAGGGCTTAATCACCTCTTTCGTGCACCTCTCGATAGTTAGTTAACCCTTTTCTTGATAGTGCTGCCTTTTCGCACCTTATGCAAACAATGTATACATAGATCAATGCATCCTGTAGAAGCCGTCTAGTCAGCGTCTGCTCTGTTTGCTCATGTAATATTATCTGATTGTACAGATTTTGCCTACAGTTCCTGCATTCACTTGCCATTAGTAATAAATATTCATGACGTCATTATTTCGGTCATGAATATTCAACAGGTCAAGGGTTAACGTCCTAAGAAAACTGTCATAAATTGGTTCTTCTAGTAAGAATCTGGTATATTTACATTGTAATATTTACTTGGCCAGAAGTATTGTATACACTGCTCTTGCAAATAAAAGTTGAATTAAATTAGTTAAGTAATTTCTCAACCTTATTCTTTTTCAGAAGAAGCTATGACATATATAGTTGGTGAAATTCTCAAACTACCCAATAATACCCAACCCAAAGACACCTTCTCCACTATAACTTTGGATACCCCGACACACAAAGCGGGACACTCGTACGAGGAGTCGTTTGAAGAAGAGAAAAAACTTTCAAAGCCAAAATCGTCATGTTGCAGCTGATGAGGATATTATAGTATTAATTAACTATTCGTGCAATAATACAGAGCTACAGATAAAAGAGCGTACCCAGAATCTGATAATATGCCATTTCTCCACCACTATACCATGACCACTCTTTAGAATAGTCTCGAAGAGACGATTCTAAAGAGTGGCCACAGTATAGGGTTTGGTGGAGAAATAAAGCAGCTACTACTCTTGAAAATGTTTAAATGTTCGCATCTTATCTGTACCTCTGTTTCCACCTGTTTGTACGTTGTGAAAAGGTACAATGTGTTGTGTGTTGGTCGACACTGTGGCCAGTCTCGACATTGTGATATGTTACAAACATATTTACCCATTTCCCTCATTGATTTGTATTGTAACGGCTTTGAAAACTGAGTAAACCCAAATCAGACGGATGATATAGGCAGTCTGATTAGAGTCTGCTATGTTTGCTCATAGAGTAATATAGATCTGATTCTACAAATTCTACCAAGGCCAAAAAAGTCCATGTTTTCATATGCCATTATCAAAACATTACACAAAACGTCAGCTAATAAATATGTATGATGTCGTTGTTTCTTAAATGAATATTCATCAGGTAAAGGGTTAACAAAATGACATTACGTAAACGATCGCCACAATACACTGTCTCAAAATCGTTTGTGGATTTAGTGTCGTTCAGCCAAAAAACGTAGATATGAAAACCATGTTTTGCTTTTAACTGGTTTGTTTCGTTTTAACCCTTTCCTTCATATAAACGCTTTTTTACGCATTATCAAACAGAGTAGATCCAGATCAGACAACTCCTATAGGAGCAGTCTGATCACGGTCAGCTCTGTTTGCTGCTAATGGAATTTAATAGATTTATTTCTTTAGTTTCTGAAATGACTACAATGTTCCACCTTACATATTTCATTATAACTATTTGTCAATGAATATTCAGTAGGTATTAACATTTGGAATAAATAAAAAACAGGGAAAGGGTTAAGACTTGACTTTTCCTCTTTCTTTATTGTTTGAATTTTGAACACTATCCCGTCTTTATAATGTCACAAAGTGTGATTCATGTGTCTCTGTCGTGTTATACGCAGTTGAAAATATACAGTAAAACCCCGCTAATGCGACCACCAAAAAGGGGCATAATTCTGGGTGACAGAGGCAGGTGGTAGCTTAATGCAGGACGAAAGTTATGCAGAAAGCTCCTATAGGAGCTTTCTGCATAACTTTCGTCCTGCATTAAGCAACCACCTGCTTTAAACGGCGCTCTGTTTATTAAGTGGTCGCATTAGCGGGGTTTTACTGTAGTTCTACTTGTTTACTGAAGTGAATATTGACTACAGAAGAACCTGTCTTAAGCGACCATCAAAAAAGAGGTCCAATTATGGGTCTGTAAGTCAGGTGGTAGCTTCATGCAGGTCTAAAGTAATGCAAAAAGCTCATATAGGAGCTTTCTGCATTACGTTTGCCCTGCATAAAGCAACCATTTGCTTTTTGAAACTCCTGTGTTCAATAAATGAACGGCCGCATAAGACATGTACTACTTGTAACATGGTGAAAAGGTTGTGGCTCGACTGGAACTTTAAACCCAGTGCCTCTGACTTACCATGCCAACACCCTACCGACTGAGCTCAGTCTAAATCCTATCAACTGTTTCACCACAATCTCTACCCGGTTTACAAACTATATAATGGTTATTTACAAAGATGTTCTCTTATTGAGGATTTGTTAACTATTACCTCAATTATGAAAAATAGTTGATGTCAATTGTTGAAAAAATGTTAGTCGGTAGAAAATACTATTAACATCTGACAATACAATACAAACGTCGAATGTTCACCATTTAATTTCTTCAAATAAATCATTACAGTAGAATTTGTCTTAAGCGGTCATTCGTTTATTGTACAGAAGAGTCTTCAAAACAGGTGGTTGCTTAATGCAGGGTAAAAGCATGCGCTTTCTGCATTTCTTTTGGCCTGCATTAAGCTACCACCTGCCTTATAGACCTAGTGATGAATCTGTGATCACATTTGCAAACAGTTTGGATCCAGATCAGACGCCCAGTTACCCGGGTTCGCATCATGGCTCAATCCGTGTTTTCCTTATTTTAAGTAGAACCTGTCCTAAGCAGCCTTTCATTTATTGAACATGTGGGTCTTAAAAAGCTGGTGGTTGCTGCATGGCAAAAGTAATGCACAAAGTTCTTAAAGGAGTTTTCTGTACTACTTTTGACCTACACTAAGTTACCACCTGCCTTACAGACCCACAATTAGACCTCTTTTTGATGGCCGCTTAAGACAGGTTCTACTGCTAAGTGTAAATTATAGTGCGAAAGTGGTCACGAGTTGGTTTCCCTTTCATCCGTAGCGTGACAATGGTTAACACGACACGTGCGTGTGCGTGTATGTATACTATTCACTATTTAACACTTTCAATGCTGAATGTTCAAGTGGACTATTCCAAAATTCAAACAGATCAAGCTTACGGTGAATATTTAGGGATTTTTCTAACGATAAGTGTAACATGACAAACAGTGCATACCCTGATGAGAGGGCACCTCTATTATCCCTCTCTTCTTGGTCTATATCTGCATTGACTCGTGTCCCGCACTGTAAGGGTTTATAATGTTAATAATGGTGTGATCAGGGTCTACAATGTTTGTATGAACTGTGGACAGATGTCGGGTTCTGTTTGTTTTATCCCTGTAGTTCCATGATCACGGGTCTGTGATATCATATACAAACAGTGTGGATCCAGATGAGACGCCGAGTAACTCTTTTTAGTTTTTATAAAGAAATGAACAAGCACTCACTCTAAAACTTGAAATAGACGAAGATGTGTCCAGCAAGGCTGCACTGAAAGGATTAATAATGCTGAGATCTACAATGTATGATCTGTGGACAAATGTCGGTGTCGGTTCGTTTTACCTCTTCAGTGCTATGGACACGGGCCTGTGATAACATATGCAAACAGTTTGGATCCAAATGAGACACCGAGTAACTCTATATTTTATGAAGAATTGATTAAGCTCTCACTCTAAAACTTGAAAAATATGAAGATATGTCCAGCAGACGACAATGTCACATGAAGGGGTTAATATACATGTACACACCACGTGCAACGGTTTAAGTTACAATTTTAATGTTATTTGAAAAATTAATTGAATTAATATTTTATGTAATTCCGGATTAGATCTATTAAGATATATTATGAGGGTTTTTTAAACTAGAAAACAGTTGTCGTAATTCTGTACTATCAGGTTCGAGGTATGTTGTATGTATCTCTTAAACATCTATACGACCAAACAAAAGCTAATAAAGTATAAAAAAGTAAAATCTTTACTTTCATTTTTTCTTTTAGTAGTTAGTATAATGAATTATATTGTCCATCGCTAAAAGTACACAAAGACCTGTTTGATTAACAAGAACCTGTAACATTGGCAACAGACATCTGTGTATGGTTAAGGGAATATGTATTTCGAGCAATGTTAATAGAGTGATGACATACAGGACAGACAAGCATGATTAGATTATCATACACAATTACAATGACTGTGAGGCTTGAAATAAAGAAGCATATACCATGAAGCCTCAATTATTCGAACACTTAAATACAGTAAAACTTCGATTATTCGAACACTAAAATAAGTATTATTATCGATCTTTAAGACAGGTGGCAACTTAATGCATGCTGAAAGTCATGCAGAAAGCTCCTAGAGGAGCTTTCTGCATGACTTTCACCATGCATTAAGCAGCCACCTGCCTAAAATGGTCTAAATTCTTCTATAACGAAAATTCGAATAATCGAGGTTTGTATCATTACTTGTCTTGAAGACAGGTGACAGCTTATTGCAGGGAGGAGCTCCTCTAGGATCTTTCTGTATATGACTTCCACCTTGTATTAAGCTGTCACCTGCCTCAAAGGGTCTAAATTATTCAATACTAAAATCGAATTATCGAGGTTTTGCTGTATATGAGTAATTGCCGATTGAACTAAAAACTGTAAATCTGCCATTTTAATTAGAGATTGAATCAAAATAGAAATAACACATTTTTATCAAACATACATGTCTGTGAATAATAATGCAACATGGTGTCTGTTTGATCACAAAATTGAAAATACTTACAGATCTACATTTTGTAAAGATGTACTCACAGAATTGCAAACGGTAATACCAACATGGTAATCAGTTAAAACTGCTTCTGTTTTCAAAGTTTTTTTTTTAAATTTCTGTAAACACACAGCCAGGGTGCCAAAGCGTTTGGATCCCGAGGAGACGCCGAGTAACTCGGCATTTCTTCTGTATCCAAACTGTTTGCAAAGGTTATCACGAATTAACATATGGTGACGCAAGAGTTAATCTGGCGCTGTGAAAAGTAACAGAATCTGGAGTAATTTGTAGCCAGGAACTGTTTTATTCATGATGTGATTATTTCTTACATGAGTAAACACGGAGTAAAGGGTTAATAACTTGTTTTCTTCTGATACCATGGCATGGTGCATTTAATGTTAAAGGCCTTTAGCTTTTATCAACCTGTTGTTTTCGAGATCCTATATTACTCGCTGTAGTAAGTGCAACAGTGTAACTGACAGTATTGCCTTGCATATTGCGTTACATTGCCGTGTAACGTCAACATCAAGAAACTGTCTTTGGGAGAATATCTGTAGAAAATACGGATTGGGAGTATATAGGAAACTAATAGTTTTTCCAGAAAAAAAGCAGATGGTATGTCTCCTATCAGGTCTAAGAGATCTAATAGATGCAGATCAACATATGTCATGTTTAAAACTGATGGGGAAGTTTTGCTTTAAAATTCTCAGGCATGTAAAATAATTAGGACTTCTGTTATAATTATATTAGATAAATAGATAGGTTATTACAGCATATATGTCTGTGGCAAACACATATATTGTAACCGTGTATGTTGCAAACTTACTTTTCCATAATGGCAGTGTTAAAGTGTACCAGTATAGTACATTATCCTACAGATAGGCAGTCCTGAAAATACATTATGCCATTGTAGTGTACCTTTATGTAATGTGCAATTGTGTTGATTTGGGTTCATTGTATATGATATATATGTGTAACCAGCGACTGAATGTATGTATATGGCTACATATTAATGCAGACATATAGCATTCGATTGGTGTGTGTAATTCATACGGGATGTAGTTCACTGAAGTTCCTTAATGTATCTCTTGGGTTAAATACATAAGGGGTGCATGTTTGGATCTTTGATAGTATTATATTATAACTTTTGTATCGTAAATTGCCGTCAAATATCTCTTTATTTCGTTTCGTAAGAGGTAAGATAATCGGACAAATAGTAACGCTTGGTAATTATATATACGCGTACATGTGTATGTGCGTGTATGTGCGTGTATACACGTATACACATGCGCGCACGCGTGGGTGCATACATATGTATATTTACATATATATGTACATACGTGTGTGTGTATGGAAGTGTATATATATTTGTGTTTATACATGAATATATATGTATATTAATATGTATATGTCCGTATTCATTCCTACTAACTGTATGTCTTGTTCTGTATATTCATGTATTGCATTGCTTCTTGTTTCACGTTGCTGATCTAAATGTATGTCTGTTTGCACAATTGTTTATATTACATGTTGTACTCTCCTATATTGGAGGAAATAAAGGAATATCTTTCACCGCCACAGTCGCGTAAATCCACCACGACAAATAGTGCAGTCCCAGGTCAGACGCCGCCTTTTCAAGGCGGCGTCTGATCAGGGACTTCACTATTTGTCTCAATCTCTAGTTCTATATATGTGCTATATTCCTTTGAAATTTGCATTTATTTATCTCATTTCCTTATTTTACTGAATGATTTAACAAACTTGGATTACAGACGACAATTAGAAATTTGGCGCCGAAAGGGTTAAAAAAGAAACAATGATGTAACTTCTGGAGTCAGTTATTGCATTACTGTGTTTGTTTACACATGGAGGTATCAAAGGTCATTACACTCTTCTTCACCCTGCGACAATTTACGTCCCCTCCCTCTGCTGATGTCGATAGTTCACTAGTCCGAAGCCCAGTGGGCAAAATGTACAAAATTAAACGAAGCGCATGCATGACGTCGCTTAATTACGACCACGGGCGCTTGTAATGAAGCTTACAGAGTGGCGGTCTTGTGTATATAACTCGATAATGGACATGTTAACCCTTACTTCGCTGTGAAAAATAATGTCTGCTCAAAATTTGATCTGGTGCAGTTTTGACTATTTCTGATTCGCCCAAGCTTTTAAGAAACTATTGACCGAGTGTCAAACAGCTTGGATCCTGATGAGACGTAGAGTTATATCAATATTTAAAAGAGGAAGATAATTCAGAGGAACAAGCCTCGCCAAAAGCAACCGTTTTTTTATTCTATTAAAACTATGATTTTATTGTATGAGTATAATGTTTAGATGATAAAACAAAGAACATTTCTGTACAATTATTTTGGAATCGGAATTGCTATTTCTGAAGAGAAGAATTTTGAAATGTACACTGTGTAGTCCATGGAAATCTAGCCCCATCTAAGATATATGTTTAATAGTATGAATTTTGTTAGCTGCTCACTTAACTCTTTTGGCGCCAAATTTAAAAGTGTCGTCTGCAATAATAAAGTCATATTAAATATAATTCTAAACTAAATAATAAAGGTATATTAGTAAAACATATGTTTTTAAAAACCTGTATTTTGGGGCTAAAATAATACAGAAAACGGTGAAGTCCCAGGTCAGATGCAGATCTGACCTGGGACTGCACTGTTTTCAATGGTGCCAACAGGCAACATTGGCGCCGAAAGAGTTAAGAAGCATTTCCGTATAATTATTTCGAAATTGGATTAGAATGTTTCAAACAGAAGACTAACCTGCCCATGGAGGACGTCACTTCTTGTACTGAAGATAAATGAGTTCGATGGGCGTCCAAGAAACACACTTGTATTTCCTTAATAAGAACCAGTAGTTTCAAAGATTGATTTTTTTTCCGAATTATTTTCCAGCTGGTTAGTCGTCAACAGATTTTCTGCACGAATGGCCTATATTTGAAGCATTTTGGTACATGACTACACAATAAAAAATATGTTAGACTTGATTGAAAACTTGACTCAACAGTGTTTGACATGTTGACAACGAGCACAAGACATTTGCAAGGTGAGCTAAAACGAGTAAGCAATTGGCATGGTTGAACATACCCGTACTTATACTTCGACAATTTAAATTCAAGAGTGTATAACACACCAGCTACTGTCTCAATTGGTTGAAATTGTTTCATCATGACTAGCGTGGCACTTACAAATCGCTCATATAGTTTCATCATAAGTGGCCTGTCACATACAAGTGTTTACTATAGTTTCGTCATGAGCGGCGTTGCACATACAAGTGTTTGACATAGTTTCATAATGAGCAGTGTTGCACATTCAAGTATTTCATATAGTTTCGTCTTGATCAGTACAGCGCATTCAAGTGCCTCATATAATTTCCACACGAACAGTGTGGAAATGTAGTTTTGTCACGCATACAAGCGTTTCAGATGAGCAGAGTGGCACGTACAAGCGTTTTATATATTAATAATTACTTTCGTCATGAGTAGCATAGCACAAACACGTGTCTCATATGGAAACGTTTTAAGTACATGTAGCGTGACATATACAAGTGTCTCGTAATAAACAGTTTCGTCCTTAGTAGTGTGGTACACACAAATGTCCCGTATCGTTTCTTCATGAGCAGAGTGCTACAAACAGGTATTTTCTATAGTGTCTTCGTGAGTAGCGTGGCATATACAGGTTTTTCATATGGGTTCGCCAAAGGAAGCGTGGCACATACAAGTGTTTCGCACAGTTTCGTCATGAACACCGTGGCTCAAACAATAGTCTCATATAGTTTCTTCATGAACATTCTGGCATATACAACTGCACAAGTGCCTCAGATAGTTGCATCATGAGTTGCATGGCACATAGAATTGTTTCGTATAGTTTCATCTTGAGTAGCGTGGCACACACGAGTACTTCACTCGTTCGAGGTATGTTTAAAGTTTTCGGATGACGTATTTTACAGTTCTGTCTGATTATATTGATTATGCTTAATTATATAATCTTTAATCTGGGTGTGTCTTTACAAGAATGGGAAGTACATACACATTAACATACGCTCTACTACCTGATAAAAAATACTATATAATTATAATTCAACCCTATGTCGTTAGTAAATGTGGTTGTTTATGAGGGTTGCTTTGTAATTCTCAACGTTACTTACCTATCATCGCAACATTCACATCAAAGTTTCCGTCATAATTAATTAACAGATTATCGCTAGAAGCAAGTGTCTCTTTGTCGCTTTATAAACTAGCCATTGTTGTCCGAGCACGCACCAAGTTAACGACAGAGCTGCTACACTAGTATACGTCTGGGACACAAATCATAGGTAAGTAATGTGCACGTTCATTTTAAATCATTCGTCTAAACTACCTATTTCTGAGATATTAGTCAATTAATCAGCATGTTTGAACACCGGTTTGCCTAATTTAGTTAGATAAAACAAATGACAATATTTTGAGAGAGAAAACAAACAACAACAGAAAGTTCATATATTTGTTGCATATGGTGAATCTTTTTGTTTTTGAAATGATCATCAAAAAACCGAATCAGTTAATAGATATAATTTTATATTTTAAAATTGTGACATAAACAGACAACGTTACAGAATAGCCCATATTCAGCTTAACTGTTTCGCTGCCAAGCATTGTCGGGTGCAAAAATACTGTTTCGCCTGTCTAAAACTTCATTCTATTCCCGTGTTGTTCATAAAACATAATAACAGTATCAAATGATTTTCAAATGTTCATACATCAGTTTGAATTCTAATGAGACGCAGATTTACCCTGTGTTTCACCAGGGTCCATACTGTTTGCAGAGGTGATAACAGATTCGCCATAACAGTGAAAGAGTTTATCCCTTTCCCTGTTCTATGTTTATTACAAAGTTCAATACCTACTGAATATTCATTGACAAAATAGCCATATTGAAACATGGAATGTGGAACATTGTAGCTATTTTAGAAAGTAAAAAAACAGACATATCAAATTCTATTGGCAAACAGAGTAGACCCTGATCAGACGGCTCCTCTAGGAGCCGTCTGATCTGGGTCTACTCTGTTTGCATATGCGCGAAAACACGCTTGTATGAGGGAAAGGGTTATAGAAAACAAATTGATACAACATATTTTGGATTTTAAATCACAAAATATTTCATAACATTTTGAATGATACATCGGGACCGTCGCTGTCCGCTTATAATGCGGATACACCGGCGTCTGAACAATGTGAGTGGGTGGGTGTCTTGTCTTGTTAATCCTATGGCTGCTATGAAAGTGTTGTCTGCTTAGACCTGTAACACTAAATGCAAATACCAGCTTGGTCGCGGTTAGCAGGCGAAGATATTGCTATATGTATAAAAAAAACAAAAAAAAACATTTATAGACATTTTAGTCTGAGTGGAAAAATAGTCTGTTCAAGCTCTGATCTCTACAATTTCTACTTATTTTTGTTTTAAAATTAAAACATAACCACATGTCAAACAGTTTGTATCCTGATGTGACAACGGGTTACTCAGCAGTCATATCATTCTTAACAGGCAAAGGGATAACCAATTTGATTCCAATGCATCGCTGTTTTTACATCGCTCTAGTTAAAGAAACCATATTTTATAGCGCGGGTTTAGTGAAAAACTGTTGTTAATATTTTACTTCCATTTCTTTTTCAACTTTTGACAAAATGTCCAGTAGCTTTGAATCTGATACAATAGATTTACTCGACATTCATATTGAATGTATATTCCATTCTGTGTTCAAACGGCATAATAGGTACGTCAATAGAATGTAATAACATTCGATATATGATTTGTTATATAGTATGTAAAATACTACAAATTAAGTAATTGTATATTTAACCTTTTACCAGACGGAGACGTCTTTTCACGCATTTACAAGCAGATAAGACCCAGATCAGGGTCTGCTGTATGTTTATGGAATTATATAGATCTGAGTTTACACTTTCGGTCAATGCCAAACATTCCGAAATATGTCCATTCGCCATTATAGAAAAACAGCTAATTAACATTGATGAAGCGAATAGTTCTTATATGCATATTCATGAGGTAAAGGGGTTGGAAAAAATCCAGTAAGACGAGCATTTCAGTATATTATTTATCTATTTAAGTCCAGTCCATGTATATACGTAAACAGCTACAAAAATAGAATATTAACCAACATAACTTGCACACACCCATTATTTAAAGAATTATAAGAGACTTTAGATTAATATATCATACCCCATTGCACAATGTAACATCTGTTTACAGAGAATAAACCTTGCTACTCTAGCTAATCTCATGTTAAGAACTGTAATATGACCGTTTTGTTAAAAACTGATTTGGAAAATGTACACACAACGTGTTGCTTTAAAATGCCTTGAAATAACCGTTATTACCTTTGATCAGATCAAAGATAAACTGATTAGACATGAACAAGTGGAATAATAAATAAAATAGCACTATGTCTGTTTTACAAGATGACTCAAAAGGTCGGTTAGTCCCTTTAAGTATGCATATACATGTTTTAGCACGCTAATTTTAGATTCAAGTATTGTCGGAAGACTCGTAGGACTTGCGTTTTAAATGTTCCACCCTGTGATAACTTTTACAAACAGTTTGGATCCAGATGAGACGCTAAGCAATTCGACAGCTTATCAGTTTACAGACTGGTTTCGAGTTTTTCTCAAGATTGCAATTTGTAATTTTCCAAGAACGTTTAAGATGCCAAGTTACTATACGGGCGACGTTTTCTTGAGTCATGAAAACAGGAAAATCATAATTACACGACTGTTTCAAGTTTATTTACAATCTGATGTAGACACTTGTAACGCCTGGAAACAGTGTAGAACCAGGTTAAAATGCCATTGAATAATACTTTGTAACATATGACACAAAGTGAAAATTTGGTATAACGTCATAACTGCATTTTTCTTATATGAGTGCAAGAATGAATTCAGGACAAAAGATATAACCAATAAACACTTCTTATTGGTACATGCATGATAAAATACCACAGGCATGATTATAAGTCAAATAACACAGATACTCGTATACCCTCAGAGCAAGGCTTTGGTAGATAAATAAAAGGAGCTTTATTCATCTTTTCTGCACCTCTGCGGCGCTGCATCATGTTGTAAAATTATCATAACTAGAAATGTGTCAAAAGAACACGGGTGCACCCACTTAAGATTATTTTGTCACAGAAAGTAAGGGCCATTACATCATCATTCAAGTTGCACATAAAGGAGAAACATCTGTGAATATTTCAGGCAAGTGATCCTAACTGCATGTGTAGGAGTAAGACACATACGACATTTTGACTGTAACAGCTTCTAAAGTATACAACGACTGAAGCAAATTACATGGCAATCGAACTTTACCAAGATAATTATAATGGGCGCAAACATGTGGTGTAAAGTTTGGCGAGGATTCGATAAATACTTTCCAGGAAAGAGTCCGGACACGATATTTTTCAAGTCATTTTTGCAAATAACGGGTCACAACTCCTAAACGACTGAAGCGATTTACATGGCTATCGCACTTGACCAAGATATAATGGCCCCAAACATGGGTGTAACGTTTGGTGAGGTTTGGACAAATACTGTCTAAGAAAGAGTCCGGACAACATATTTTAAAGTCATTTTTGCAAATAAAGAGTCACAACTCGTAAATGCGATTTTAACGGATTACATGTATTCGTAATTTATTAAACAAACTGCAATTTTGTTTTATGCTTACCGATTTCTAGAACCTGTCATTTGTAGACATGTGGCATTTAAACTAACCAGGATGTTGATAAATGTCCAGGTGAACTGTTTGAAAAAAAGACTTATTTCCATTGACAATTACTCATTAATTCCACATTTTTCGCAGTATTACCAATTATTACAATACATATGTTAACCCTTCGCTTGCTATTCACGTCAATATACCTACCTGTAAATAGTGAAGACCCAGATGAGACAGCTCCTGAAGGAGCTGTCTCATCAGGGTCTGTACTATTTACAAGTTGATTGTGCAACCAGTGCTCTCCACAGCAGTGATTGCACAGCAAAATACGTGTACACAGTGCAAATATATGTAATTATACAACAGGCCATGGGTAAAGAAGAAGAAATGTGTTTTAAAATTCAGCAAGCGAAGGGTTAAACAGTTCCATAAATTGAGGACACTCATATAAAGCAGCATGCTAAGGGCTTGATGCGAGATTTTTTTTACCTTTTTATCAGGATCCAGACTGAATGACACTCTGCAGTTTTGAGAAAGAAATGACTACCAGAATTGCAGAAGATGGCCTTTTTACAAACAATAATATACAAAGAGTTATTTTCAAGGCTGAACATAATCATGTTCACATAAATCTACCTTTGTGGTTTTGCTTCAGGTACATCATGGTTCTTCATCGCATGCTGTTGGCCGCTTTTACTATCTCGTGTGTGAACGCCATGATGACAGGGGATAATGGCGGGCCGGCGGGTATTAAACACGAGCCAAGTAACTTCAAACAAACGTCCGTCACGTTCTTTCCCAGACGTAAGTAGTTAACGGATGTGGCCACCATTCACACACTGCACTGAAATAACCCCCTCCCCCCCCCCCCCCCCCCCACCCCCTGGTATGTTTTACACAACAAATAATAATTTTGTTGGTGTAAAGTTATCCATTAGTCTGGCACTAGATCGAAAAACAACTATACAGTAACACCTCTCTTAACCGGACGTTCAATTTAGTATAAGTAACGGTCTTGAAGGTGGCAGCTTAATGCAGGGTGAAAGTCATGCAGAAAGCTCCTTGGTGAGTTTTCATCCTGCATTAAGCAGCCACCTGCATAAAAGTATCTAAATGTTTCTTTACCAGAATTCCGGTTTAGAGGGATTTTACTGTATATAGTTCCATACGTAACTACAATGATATAGAACTATATTAATATAACAGGTGTTATATATATAGAACTAGTCTTTTTGATCTAGTATAGGTAGTACTAGCACTTGTAAACAGTAAAGACCCAGATCAAAGGATTCTAACGGAGATCTCTGATCAGGAATACACTGTTTGATGCCTGCATTCATTAATGTACAATATACCTCCCTGAAAGATTGGGCAAAAAGCTCCTACAGGAAATTTCTGCATTTCTGCTTTTAAATACACCACTGTCTATTCATTAAGTGGTCCCTTTGGAGGGGTTCTTCTGTAATTAGAACCTGTATAGAAAGTACGACTTAACCCTTTATCTGATACCTTTACTTGATAGAGAAGCCTTTTGACGTCTTTACAAACACCCAAGCCAATGGACCCAGGTCCGACGACCCTTGTTTTAGTCTGCTCTGATTGCTTAGATATGATTTTACAATATCTGTAAAGGTGAACGTACCCTATGCTCGTATGTCATTAAAAACTACAGCTAATACATATTATTCTTGATCTCATTGATTCTTGCATTAATACCCAAGAGGTTAGGGGTTATGTAAAAGGAATATATTCAGATTATCAGTATTTTGATTTCTTTAACACTTTACACCATAAATACGCATTCCTACACCTTTGCAAACAGCGTATACCCAGATCAGTCGGTGCATGTAGTAGCCGTCTGATCAGGGTCAGCTCTGTTTGCTTATGAAATATAGATATGAGTCTACAGTTTCAATTTAGGCCAAAACCTCCCATGTCCATGTGCAATTATAATAATGGATCCAATTGAAATTCATGATGTGGTTATTACTTACATGAATATTCATGGAGTGAAGAGTTAACTACATGGTGTGTGGTGGTCTAATGGTAACGCGTTTGACTACTAATCCGGAGGTCCGGGGTTCAAATTCCGGTCCCTCCCGGAAATTTCAGAGACGCTTTTCAGTGTCTCCCATCCGCACCTCCTCTCCACCCAGAGGTTAAAATGGGTACCTGTGAGGACCACTTGCCGGTACTGCGGCTGCATGATTGCGCCATATGTTCGCAGTGCTCAATATTGTAGACGAATGACTCAATGACCAGTGGAGTAGATGTACAGTCGGCTGAGCGGTCCTTCGGACTGAAAGAAGACTATAACTTTATTTATAAACAAAATCATCCTTGCGTTTTTTCCAAAACAATAACCATAATATGGTGAGTAAAAGGACAGGTTTTTCCCAGTTCTGGGGAAAAGAGGTCCAGGCCCATAGCCGGGGAGAAATTGTAGCGTGGACGAGCCAAAATGGGAGTTTTCATTAAATTGTGTACAATCTATTTGTGTTAAAATCTTAGCTTATTATGTTTATAAATATGGCCAATTTAGCTATAAATAGCACAAATACAACCATTTACTTATTCCAGAATTGATCTATATTAACCAATGAATCCTCTCTAAAAAGACCACCTCTAAGAGACTTAAGTCCGTGTCTCAAAGTCAGGTGGTAGCTTAATGCTGGAAGAAAGTTATACGGAAAGCGCTTTGATTTCAACAATATTTTATTCAATAAAGAAACGGATTGGAAAACAGGCATAGCCTATGTAAGTCCTCTCCAGGAAAGCGCTTTCGTCCAGCATTGAGTAAACACACCTATTTTTAAATACACCAATATTTAGTCATCGAACCGAATTCTACTGTATGCTGTTATGTTTCAATCTCGTTGTGTTTTACCCATGGGAATCTCTTTCTATTCGCGGTTTATTATTGTGGTTAAAATGGGTTTTCTTTCTTTTCTAATTTCCTACACATGACTCCTATCAGGAGTTATTCAAGTGTTTTAGAGTGGTAATTTGGACATGGTAAAACCTCTCTAATGCGACTACCAAAATGAGGTATAATTCTGGTTCAGGACGAAGGTACTTTCGTCCTGCATTAAGCAACCACCTACTTTAAAAGACACCAATGTATCCTCATTAAGTGGTCGCTTCAGAGGATTTTACTGTATTCCAGTCCATAAACACATGGTATAACTATTTTCAGACTGTATAGTGGATGCCGCCGTTGGACAGTGTCGAGCACGTATTCCCAAGTACTTCTTCAACATCACATCCGGGCAGTGTGAGCAGTTCTACTATGGTGGCTGTGGAGGAAACTGGAATCGATTTGATACTCTGTCGGAGTGCCACGAAACATGTGCATGCAAAGCTCCGCCGGAAACCGGACCTTGCCGAGGTCACATGCGGAGATGGTTTTACAGTCCGGCCGATGGCTGTTGTCGGCCCTTTATATATGGTGGCTGTGGGGGAAATAGCAACAACCACGCCACCTGGACAGAGTGCAGCAACCTTTGCGGCTATCCGACTATCGACAGCAAATGGTGGAAATGGGGAGCAGACTGGTGGAATCTGAATGGACATTTCAACAAGACTTCTAATTCCACTCAGTCTAATGCTACAAGTTATAGCCAGAATGATTTCATGCGTGACTGGATACTGTGGGGACTCTTGACCGGGGGTGAAGGGGAGCTTGAAATGGAGGAGATGGCCTCTATAGTAGCTCGAGCTAATGTTCTGGGCTTTGGGAAGGCAACTGGTACATCTGTGCGTTCTGGACAACAATACGGTGCCAATTCCTTTGCTGGAGGACAGGCTTCGACGGGGTCTGGATATCTCGACAAAACTACCGGACAGGCACAATTAAATGCTAATATGTACAGTAATAGAGATTTCATGCGTGATTGGACACTGTGGGGATTGCTGACTGGTGGTGAAGGGGAACTCGATATGGAAAATATGGCGACGATGATAGGTCAAGCTCACATTCTTGGCTTTGGGCAGGGAACCGGTAATTCGGGGAGATCGAGAGGTTTAGGAAAGTCAAATGCACAACAACGTACTACCAACTCCTTAGCTGACACACAAGCTGCCCTTAGATACTTTCAGCGATATTTTGGAGGAGAAGAGTCGGCGATTGGAGGCGGAATGGGCGCAGGTATGCAGAACTATGGTCCTGCTTACAACATTCCAAAACCTGGATCATTTACCCCCCTTGGACAAGTAGGGTCGGTAGAAAATATTATCAGACTACACTCGGGATCGGGCGGTGCCGTTTCAGAAAACGGTGGTAGTATGTCAGATGTAATTAACCAATCGGGAGCAGGATTGCAGTCAGGACAGTTTGGACAAGGGTCACAGTCTGGACAAAACGGACATGACTTACAGGCTGGACAATTCGGGCAAGGCTCTCAATCCGGACAAGGATTTCAGTTTGGCTCATTCGATCAGGGCTCGCAGGCTAGACAATTCGGACGAGGCTTTCAGACTGGACAATTCGGACAAGGCTCGCAAGCCGGGCAATTCGGACAAGGTTCACAAGCTGGACAATTCGGACAAGGCTCGCAGGCTGGACAATTCGGACGAGGCTTTCAGACTGGACAATTCGGACAAGGCTCGCAAACCGGACAATTCGGACAAGGCTCGCAATCTGGACAATTCGGAGAAGGTTCACAGGCTGGACAATTCGGACAAGGCTCGCAGGCTGGGCAATTCGGACAGGGGTCCCAGTTAGGAAAATTGGGACAAATATTTCAGCACGGTCAAGGCCTAACCAATTCTAGAAATCAGGCATTGCATGCGTCAGCTGGCGAAAGTAATTCACATCAGTCCTGGGGACATAGAATTTCTCAGAATTTGGGAAATACAAGAAATGGATGGGCACCACACGGTGAAAGTGTGTTGCCAGTAGTTTCAGGGTCCGGGCAGTTAAGTAGTGCTGCTTCTGATGCCGCTCTAAGCGATGGTGGAGCTGCGATCCTATATGTGATTGGTCAACTGCGGTCGGGTAACTTCAATCCTGCTAACCTGATGGATATTGCTAGGAGATTTGGTGTTATGCAGCCTAGTGGAAGTATAAATGTTGAAACGCTCGCGCAGCGGATAGTGGGTTCTCTGCATGGACAGTCTGGGGAGTCACGGCAAGCACATCTTAAAGGCGTGGCTAAAGCATTGGGCGCCTTGGATAACAAAGGTAATGTCAACATCAATGCACTACTGACGGCACTAGCGCGCTCAATAGGACGCGGGGATTTATTTGGTTCAGGTGATAAAATGGCAACGGTTCCGGTTCTGGACCACGTGGAAACGGGGCGGCGAGTGGGGGAGTCGGTAGATGGCAGTCCAGTGGGAGTATTAGTACCGGGGGCTCTTCACAGGGAACAGCTTCGGTTAAACTTGGCGGTGGATCTCGTAAAAAGTCATATGGAAGGAAATGAAAATACATGTAATTGTATTGATACATATACACTACGTATTATTTATAGACCTCGGCGTCTTTAATGAACTCGGTCATTATTTCATTACCGTATAAATAAATGTTCAACTGGTCCAGGTTTACATTCTTATATTTTCCGAGCTTGGGAACATGTTTGTCGTATAATGGTTAACTCTTTATTTGTTAGGTACCGGTACTTGTCAAACAGTTTCGATCCTGGTGAGATGGCGAGTTACATTGCGTCTCACCTGGATCCAAACGTCGTTGTTAGTGTGCAAGACGTTAACACTTTTCCTGTTCTATGTTTATTTCAAATTTAAATACCTACTGAATATTCATGAACATAATAGTTATAATGAAATATGGAAGTGGAACATTGTAGCCATTTTAGAAAGTAAAGAAACAGAACTATCAAATTCCATTAGCAAACAGAACAGACCCTGACTAAACGGCTACCTCTAGGGGCCCGTCTGATCTGGGTCTACTCTGTTTGCAAATGCGTTAAAACACGTTTATATGAAGTAAAGGGTTAATTCAAAGGTCGGCAGAATGTTTAGGGTAGCAAAAGTGTAGATAAATAAAGTCTTTATTAAAGGGCATAATTTGAATACATGTATTTGGGTTTTTTGTCCATATCTATGTTGTTTTCTGTTTGTATACAGTTAAACCTCTCTCATCCGGACGTTCAATTTAGTATAAATATCGGCCTTGGAGACAGTATAGAGGAGCTTCCTGCATGACTTTCATCCTGAAATACGCATCCCTCTGTCTCCAAGACAGATATTTATACTAATTTAACGTCCAGTTTAGAGTGGTTCGACTGTAGTTTGATGCGCTTCATAGATAACAGTTTGTCTGTTAAGCACGATCTAACTGGCATCTGCAAACAGCATGGATCCAGATCAGACGCCGAGTAACTCGGCATCCCATTAGGATTTACGCTGTTTTGAACGAGTCGGAAGTAGGCGAATATTGAAACAGGTCGAATTTAAAAAGTATCAGTTTATAGCAGACAATGGGTTAAACAGCTTAGTCTCGACAAACTGCATTCTCATATAACTTTACGTACAAGCCTGTTTCTTACATTGTTTTCTTTTTCAAGTATCATCACAAATGAAGCAATGACAAGAATCTGACCAATCAGATACTTGAACATGAGCTCAGACTCGGAAGTTTTATAACATGGGACCCAGATCAAACTGAAATCATACTATTGTTAATAGCAGCACGAAGTCTGTATTTACTTCGTGATAGCAGTTATAAAAGTAACAAGAAGTCAACCAACAGCGGTAATAATCGTTATGCGTTCTCATATACAGTAAAACCTCCATAATTAGATATTTTAGGAAATAAGAATTGAAAATATCTCAGACAGGTAACTGTGTAAGGCAGAATGAAAGTTCCAAGAGAAACTTTCTCCATGACATTCACCCTGCATTAGACTAACACCTGCCTTAACCCATTCTCTCCTAGTCTATTTTTAGACCCAACCTCTTTGAATAAATCTACCGAAAAGGAGCATTTACTAGAGAAAAGGAAATTTTTATAATTGTGTAGTATTGAAACCATTGCGATAAATAGAGCATTTGCTCCTATGGAGCAAATGCTCTATTTATCATCACAATGGTTTCAAGAAGTGACTTTTACATAGGCGCAATAAAGCGTCAATAGGAGAGAAAGAGTTAAAGACGAGTAAATCTGTGTCTTATCTGGATCCAGGTGCAATGCGGATGCGAGATATATGTTACACATTTTACACTTAAATGAAGCTGGACACATCTTATGATACATAAGTTTAACTATTTCCTTCATATAAATATATAATTTTTGTCACGCCTTTGCAAACAAGGTAGACCCAGATCAGATTGATAATGGTGTGCTTTGTTTTCTTATGGCATTATAATAGATATGACTCTACAGTTTCTACCAATACGAAAAGGTCCGGTGAACAGATGAAATGATAAAAAATAAGCTGATAAATATTCATTATGTCATTATTTTACATTAATATTCAACAGGGAAAGTGTTAACAGACAATTTGACTGAGCAGTGTGTATCGGAATGGCTGTTCATCAAATGAACACAGTAAAACCCCTTTACATCTTACATTCAATTAATTATCAATGTCAGTCTTACAGACATGTTGGAGCTAAATGAAACATGAAATAAAATTATACATAAAGCTACTTTAGAAATTTACTACATTACTTTCATCCTGCATTAAGTGTTTTCTGTGTGACTATCATCATGCATTAACCTGCCACCAGCCTAAAACGAATCAATTCATCTTAACTAAAAATAGAACAGACCTCAGACAGGAGATGTCACACGAAAGTCAACAGCAACCCCAGAAGCACAAATGAAGTATGTGCACCCATATACATTCACATAACTGACATTACGAATAGTAAGTAATAAAACAAGTCAACAACAAGCAATTGTTAAATGCATTTCATCCTGATGACAATAATAATATGAACGAAAAAGAAATATACATGAAGCTTCGTTACATTTTTGTTGACATCGACTTTACGTTTGACCAATGTGGTCGCAAATTTATGTCCTCCGTTTATAAGATCCTCAATACTAGTTGCTACATGTAAAGTACGACGCTTAATTTCAATAAATAATTCGATTATCATAGGCGGATCCAGGCGGGGGCGGACCCGGCGTACGCCCCCCCCCCCCCCCCCCCCCCCCCCCCTAAAATCGCCGAAGTAAAATTATGTTTGTGCCTTGAAATCCATTTTTGTAGCATAGAAAAATGCAAAAGTGTTTTTTTTCTGCGCGCCAAGCGCGCAGTTCACATATAAATATATCAATCATTTTTCACTGATGGTATTTGCGCTAATATGCACAGTCGGTTTAAACTCTTATCCCGCTACTCAAGTCGAATTTCGCAATTCAAACGTAGCCTATCCCTCTTTTTGCACATTGATTGTGTTTTCGCTGATTTTTATGCCAACAATTTGAAGATGGATGCAGCCAACTCCGCATTAAAGCATATTAACAATTTGCTTTCCCAATCCAGGTCGGCAATGAATGAAGATAGATTTAATGCACGTGCATTAATGCTCATGCGTACATAAGGATATTGGCATAGATATCAATGAGGTTATAAACCTCTATGTGACAAGACATCCTCGTAGGATGCTGTTACTTAACACTCTGTCTGACTGTTAAGTGTAATTGAAAATCAAATTTAATAAATGCAGGTTTTTAGGTGACCGTAATACTGATAGTGGGTGTCATATTCTGTTTCTCAGTGTTGTTGTTATAATGAATACATTCTGAAAGTGGGAGATCATTCGAAAGCAAAAGTAGCAATGTGAAAAGAGAAAATTGCAGACTCGGTTTGAGTGAGCATTTTCATGAGTAATAATTAGAAGTGCAACACTACTCACGCCCCATAGCATCGGCTTAAGCAGTATTCACTTTTCCAAAACTAATAACTTAAAAGCTTACAATCCCGAAGCACCAGAACATATAACAACACTGAGAATGAAGTACTTTTTACGGCCGCCACACACGCACTTAAATTCAATGAAAACTACTTCAGCTTGGTCAATATCTTACTCAAATTACTCAACAAATGTCTTAAAATGGTCAAAATTTGATGAGTGAAAGTCCATCAAAACATCACCAGAAACCAATATAACATGACACCGCCGGACGAGAAGGAACAGAACAGAACATATATTTTTATTCATCTCAGTTACAGAAGTAAAACATGAGATATGCAATAATAGTTTTATCTAAATACAAAGCTTCCGATAGTAACAATTATCTGGTAGATGTAGTAAATATATTTGGCAATGCCCGTTTTAACCCAAGAGATGGGTAATATACTTCATGGACAGAGCTTGACTTAGTTCAATAATCTTAGGCACATTTAGTCTATGCTTTAGAGTAATCTTAGGCACATTTAATCTATGCTTTAGAGTGTGCCTCTGTGCATGTGGGGATCTTACATATATCATAGCGTAAGGCATCATTTAACTGATAAAATAAAGATGACAAAGCCTTCGAAAAAAAGCAAACACATACGTACAGTATAGTCTGTCAATTTTCCTACTATCAATAACATAACTGTGGTTAAGTAGAATATTTGTAGTTGGAAAAACATGTTTTCTCAAAGATGGTGTATCATGTACGTTGTTAGCAATGGCTTTATTTCAACCAAATATTTTTCGTTGTAACATATCTTCACTCAAGACTAAAATGTGCCTAATTTATGTTACATATATCTAAAATATAACATAAATGGTGTAATCCGTGAGTGCACTCTCATATGCAGTAGAACCTGTCTTAAGCGACCCTCTAATTACGGGTCTGTAGGGCAGGCGACAGCTTAATACAGGTCAAAAGCAATGCAGAAAGCTCAGTTAGTGGTCCTCCGCATTACTTCCGCCCCGCACCAAACAATCGCCTGCTTTCCGTGACTTCTGAGCTCAAGTCGTTTAAGACAGGTTCCACTGTAAGTACAGTTAACATTTAGTAAACGTAGTACCGTAAGATACGTGCACGATCTTTACGAATGGAATTGAAAAGAATGCTATTGAGTCCTTAATTGGTAGCCGTCAAAAAAACGAGTATGACTGCGTGAACAAGTGAAATTACAAACTCGGTACGATACGGGCCTTTCTATTCCAAAAAGTGTGATAACACTATAAGCCTGCGATTCGTTATTCGTTTTGCCGGATATATATATCTATATAACGAATTGTACTTAACGGCCAGGTTAGTTACTTACAGAGTACATAAATATAGCTTTCCTAAGAAAGTTCAATATTCGAAAGGTGTAAAAAGGGGTATTTATGCTTTATAATTCTCCTATGCTCATTTTTAATTTGCCGCATGTGTCAAAGATCTGTACACTTCGCAATTTGTACTAAGTAAGGTGTAATTAACCATTCGACTAATGCTCTTGAATTACTAAACAAGAGGTGAATATAACATTTAATCAATGCCTGATGTACAGTTTTAATAGCATCAAGACCTTTCTAAAAATTCATTAGAATACATCTTATGAAAATACTAAGAGGTTTGAGCACTTGCATATTTCGATTTGACAAGAGTCTCTCGAAACAATATACATTGACATATTACATAGTCGTGTTAACTTTTGACTCTCATAATCGAAGAAACTACATTTTAAAAGATAATGTTGTTCTGAGCCGACAAGTCCAGAGTTGCAGGGGATGTGTCCCTCTCGTGCTCTCCACCTCCCTCCTGCAGCGGCCCATACCTTCGGCGCGGGCTTCATTATATCATATCTTCTGGCTAAATCCATAGACCTATACTGTTTATAAAATGCCATGCATTTTAGCACGTTACTCTGATGCAAGCACATAATAATACTCGACATGCTCGAGGAGTGCTTGTCTAAGTATTCAAAATCACTAAAATCCAGGTGCTTCAGCCCCCCTGAACCCCCTACCAAGGCTTTGCCCTGGACCCAACAGGGGCCCTTGTGGCCCCCTGGACCCCCAGCATATATTTCAGTTTACGCCCCCTCTAACAACAATTCCTGGATCCGCCCATGATTATTTTAGGTTTTGCTTCCGTATTTTATAATCAAATGAGCGGTGTGTGGTAAACTGTGTATCGAGTTAGCTTTGCGGGATAACTCATCCTGTTTTATCATGAACAATTATACACATTCCATTTGCTTTTCGCTGACGATCTGTGTTAGTTTCCGAAACTATCGATGGGGTCTTCAGACGCTATTTACACTTTCTTCCATATAAACGTCTTTTTTATGCATTTGCAAACAGATTAGACACAGACCAGACGGATCCTATGGGGCCGTCTGATCAGGGTCTGCTCTGTTTGCTTATGATATAATATAGATTTGATTCTACAGTTTTGTCAGAGCAAACAAATCCCTTGGGAAAAAATATTATAAAAATTCAGCTCATAAATATTCACAAAATCATAATTTCTTACATGAATATTGATCAGGTAAAGGTTAAAGTACATAGTACTGCAAGGGGATAAAGTTCACGTTGCCATTATGGATTTAGTAAGCCCCCAGGCGCTGTCCATAATGAATTACTCCTAACCAACGTCACAATACGACATCAGAAATAGGACCCTTTCTCGGATAGAGGCCTTTCTGTGTCAGGCAATTAAAGGGTAATGGTTTAATAGAATGGTTGCTTCATCTACAGTACCTGTAATATATGGTGCTCCTCATGGGTCTGTGTTGGTACATTAATGGAATGCCAATGGCTGTAAAATCTAATCTCAAACACTTTTCAGATGGCCACCAGCTCTTCAAGAGATACTGATCAGGCGCAGAGAGACAATCTGGTCTTGAATTTGGGAGAAGAGACGGGGAATATCTTTCAAGATTTACAAATTTTCTGTCATATTCTTATTTTGGGGTTGAAATTACATCCACTTTGCAGTGATTAGCTCATACAAATAAAATGTCAATCAGAGTTTATCCACTCATATTGAAAATAAACTTACAAAATCGGAATATATAACACCTTTGCACGGCCAACTCTTGAATACAGTTCCTCGGGTTGATACCCATATGTACAGAAAAACAACGGTAATAATTCATTTCAAAAGCATTCAGAAATCGTATAAAACAAGATTGACAAAGGTCCAGGCACTGTGATAAATGTCCCCATATCTTGACTTGGACTGGAATCCCTGGAAACAAGACGACATATCCTCCGGTCTAAATCTTTTTTTATGTCTTGTTTTGCAAGTACAGTAGAACCTGACCTAAGTGGCAATTCATTTATTGAATATATGAGTCTTGGAAAGCAGGTGGTTGCTTAATACTGAGAAAAGGTTACGCAAAAAGACCCTATAGGAGCGTGTTGCATTACTTTTGACCAGCAATAAATGTCCACCTGCCTTACTCATATTTATTCTTTTTATGGTCGCACATGTTCTACTAATTTGGCATTTTCGGGACACTTGCAACAGTCCTGATATATATTTACCATATAATCCGCATTGTGTGAGTGCCGTAACAGAGTGCCGTTATCACGAAAGTGCATTTTTATGCAAATTAGCAATCGTTAGCCAATCGTAGCACTCATTTAAGCGTTAGCCAATCGTAGCGCTCCGTGTGCGTAGTATATTGTATTACTACACTGTTTGTAAGCAATGGCCGAAACAGCCATCATCTATAGCCTGCTTCATGTTCTATGCCATTTGTAATGCTTATATGAAAAAAAGAATCTTACATTCGTGTTCATTGCAAATTGTTTTCATGAAATGTGTTTGCTATAATGAATATGACACGAGCTTTAACTCATTTCATAAAAACAATTTGTCATGAACACTCATGAATGTAAGATAATCTATGTACTATATGATAAAAACATTTACGAAATAGTTTGACAATATCTCAAAAAATCTTAAATCGATATAATTCTTATAATGTTCTTTTAATGCTTACATGCCTTACACTTATCAAATTAATTTAGAAGTGTTGACAATTGAGAAATCATCAAAAAATATTGGTTTTCAATACGTTTTGTTAAATATGTGAGTTGTGTTACCTTCTATAAATTATAAAATGTACACCTTTCCATTGTAAAATATGACAGGGAGAGGATCTTAACAGTTCTAGACGTATGTATACATCACGTGAATGTAGGAAAAAATGCCACTGGAAAATGCCACTGGAATAAATGCTACTAGAAAGAATGCCACCCTTTTTTAAACTGTTTTTTTTTCAGGGGTTCTTTTTTTTATAGTTTTGTATAGTGGAGACCCAGTTCAGGCCTAGTAGATTGGGTCCTAGATGAGGCCTCACTTTTGCTGGGCCTCATCTGGATCCAAACTGTTTGCAAGGGTCATCAACGGTCTTCAAAATTCATTGCTAGCAGGCAATGACTTAAAGAAGGTAATGAGTGCTGTTAGTGTGCAATGTAAATATACGACATAATTTTAGTGCTTTTAGTGTGTTTGTAAATAGACAAACAGTGTAGATCCAAACCATAAGGCTCCATTGTGAACATCATGATCTGGATCTACACTGTGTGCAATGTAAATAGACGACATGATTTTTTATGGGTGATAAGTGCTGTTAGTGTGTTTGTACTATATCTAGGATATGTTCATTTTAGTGTGTTTGTAAATAGACAAACAGTGTAGATCCAAACCATAAGGCTCCATTGTGAACATCATGATCTTGATCTACACTGTGTGCAATGTAAATAGACAACATAATTTTTTATGGGTGATATAAGTGCTGTTAGTGTGTTTGTACTATATTTAGGATATGTTCATCATAAGGCTCCATTTTGAACCTCATGAGCTGGATCTACACTGTGTGCCATGACGACATAATTTTTTATGGATGATAAGTGATGTTAGTGTGTTTGTACTTTATTTAGGATAAGTTCATCAAATAGACAAACAGTGCAGATCCAAACCATGCATAAGGCTCCATTGCGAACCTTATGATCTGGATCTACACTGTGTGCAATGTAAAAAGAAGACATAATTTAAGTGCTTTTAGTGTGTTTTTGCTATATTTAGGATGTTTTCATTAAGTAGAGAAACAGTGTAGATCCAAACCATAAGGCTCCATTGTAAACCTCATGTCAGTCTTACCATCTAGTCTGTCTGCCTGTCTCCATCTCTCCAATGTTTGCAAATACAGTCAAGCCTATCTTAAGCAGACAGTCAAGGAAGCTAAAAATTGCTAATGACAAGTGGCTGCCTAACACAGGTTGACTGTATAATAACTGCACGAAGTTGTTTTTGGGGTTTTTTAAAAAAAAAATAGATTAAAAAAATAACTAACAAAAAATAAAGGGTGGCATGTTTTCCAGTGGCATTTATTCCAGTGGCATTTTTTCCACTTAATTACAACACGAAGTAAATACAGATCTGTATTTACTTCGTGATTACAATTATCATTTAAGAGCGTACTTTTTTAGTAGGTCCTGTCAACCCTAGTAGGAGCCGTCTGATCGGGGTCTACTCTCTTTGCAAATGCTTAAAATGCGTTATTTACAACCGAGATTCGTGTTGTTACCCGAATGATATTATAAATGATTAGTTGTAATTAGCTCCCTTTGAAAAATGGCGGGTGTCATCTTTGACATCGAATGCTGGCAAGCGATTTTACTATGTTTCCTTTTCGCTGTTATGTATGTTGGAAGCCTTTATGTATGGGGCGAACAGAGAAACAAGAACAGGTATAATGTTACCAAATTTGACAATTTCAGTCATTAAAATCCGCGAAATATGTAAGCCAATATCGGAACAATAGTCGCGAAATCTGACCACTTAAAAAGGAAGCCACACTTAAATGTGAAGGGCATTTTATAGTTAAGCTAGGCTTTACTACATCTTACCGGATGTGAACTATATATTCGGACAAGAAGATGGTGTTCTGGATACCATTAGGAACGCTCACGAGAATTCCAGTTAAGAAATGTTGTTCACTGAAGTTGTTGGGAAATTTATAACTGTGCATATTCAACAGTTCATGTTTATGAAGTCTGTAAGGCTTGCTTTTTCCCAACAGAATATATTTAATATGTCCTTTGACTGTCGGTCAGAGCCATCTCACCACTAGTTCACATTTGTGTACTCTAAATGGTGATATCGAGCTACTTTCGGTTTTAACGATATCCTGGCAGAGGGTTAGGGTTAATAAGACGGCAAACATCACAAAATTAGCATGCTGTCTTACAGCTCATTAATGAGACTACCTCACAACCAGCACTTGTCTGTAGGGCTGAAACGAGTACCCGGGTACCAGACGGTCGGGTAGAAGTTGGCGGGCACCCGGGTACAAAATCACTACCCGTTACCCAATATGAAATCTTAAGCAGAATCTAATAGTTATTTTTCGTAACTGAGTGTAACCGGGTGTTCTTATAAAGAAACATACCCGCTCAGACCTGGGATCGAACCCGGGTCGCCAGGTTCGCAGTCATGCACTCTACCACGTCGCCATAAAAGCGCGCTTGCACAGCAAGGCCGTACAAGTGATGATAAACCTACACACTGTGACATACTCCCCCAGCAAGTTGAAATTCGTCCCGAATTTCTATGGGCATGAGAACGACTGGGAATCGAACTCGGAGCTCATACAGTCACAGGCCCCCGTTGGGCGCCAAATGTAACCGGGTGTTCTTATAAAGAAACATACCCGCTCAGACCTGGGATCGAACCCGGGTCGCCAGGTTCGCAGTCATGCACTCTACCACGTCGCCATAAAAGCGCGCTTGCACAGCAAGGCCGTACAAGTGATGATAAACCTACACACTGTGACATGAGTGAAAGAAAGAAAGCTAAAAACATGTTAAATATGGCATTTACTCAAGCATCCTTTTGTTTATGAGCAGATAAAGCTTGAACAGGCAATTACACATAAAAACAGACATATGAAACAAACCTCTGTTAACACATTGTTCGTTCGTACGACTGGTAAATGTGCATTTGTAACTATTCGTTGTATTCCGTAAGGGATCGAATATAGAAATAGCTGTGTTCCTTGTGGTAAAGTGGTGAATGTTGCTCCGCAGAGAGAATCAACCAATCAAATTTGAGGCCGCGAATTAGCCTTGACATTTGTTAGTGTAACACTTTCTCAACGAAAAATATCAATATATAGTCTACATCATGTAAGGTGTATAACTGCGGACATTACCTTGATCTTGAATCAGTTATCTATTTACACAAGATTTACGTCGTGGGGCAACCGAAGAATAATGGAATAGCCTACACTTTCGCCAGTTATGTACAACACATTTTGCTTTCACAAACAATAAAACTTTCTCAATTCCATGCATGGCCCAGCACATCTGTAACCGTCAGGTTTACGTCACATTGCTGCTTTTTTTTAGCGAAGTTCAAGCAACGATTCTTATTTCATTTGAGAAACCAATAATAACCAAGGGAGTATACTACAGTAGGTACTTACAATGTACCATACGTCTATACTATAGCGTTATCAGGTACCCGCGGGTAATTGCAGAACGGGTACCCGGGTAGAAAATTTGTACCCGTTTCAGCCCTACTTGTCTGGGTGTTGCTGTTATTGGCTTTGATATGCAGTTACAGCCATAGTACATACCGCTCCATGGGAGTCTATACATACTATATAATAACAAAGGTTCCAACTGAAAGAACGGACATCTGTGTACAAATACAAATAGGACTGTATCTCTTACAATTTAAATGATAACTTCGTAATTCTTTCGGCTATTGAAAGCCAATATATTTTACTACCAAATATACCAATATACCAAAATATACCAAATATTTCACCCTATTGCAGTGAAAACCTGGCGATATGCAGTTGATGATGTAAAACTTGCGAGTTTTGTCAGTTAGCTTCAAATCGAGGAAGGGGCCATTGTTCCTGGCGTCAAGAATTTTCCAAGTTTTCCTTCGCTCATCCAAATAAATGGCTCCAATCATATGTGTTTGCAATAAATGTTTTGTATTGTGTTATGTTAATATGTACTATAGGCTGGAGGCCTGACAAAGTATCAATAAACATTGTATTGTAAAAAAAAATTTAAAAAAAATTAATTTGTTTGCAAAATGGCATCCTCCGAAACAGAAACATAACAACAGACGAAAAATCTGCTGTTGCTAGTTGCTTGCTTATTTAGACGACAAAAGAAACTGAGAATAGTGTTTTTAACCATGCCATCTTTTGAATAGGTGATTAGGTGAAACCGGGATTAACAAACATTTGTCCATGACCCAGAAAACACGTGAAATTTTTAGAAAATCATTGTTAAATTGATAGTAGTGCATAAGTTACCGCAGTAGATTATATCTATTTGGTTGTAAAATATATTGGTTTTCAATAGCCTAAAAAATTATGAAATTATCATATAAGAGTTACAGACTTGTTTGTACTTGAGGTACACGGATGTCCATTCTGTCAGTTGGAACCCTTGATTATTATATAGTATGTATAGACTCCCTGTTAGTGTAGAATGACGTCTACATTTTGTATATAATTCCTTAAGCAAACAGAGCTAACTCTGATCGGACGATTCCTACAAGAGCCGTTTGATATTGATGTACTCTGAAAAGGTGTAAAAAAAATTGTTTATATGAAGGATAGGGTTAAGAGTCATAACATGATGCTAGATGGCTATTACTACTTCAGAGATCATCCAGACACTATTAGAAGGAGGTTCATCAGTGTCGCAGTTGTTTGTGTAGTTGTTCTGCCAATTCTATGGTTGTTTGGGTCATCATCTAATACTGGAAAGGTATGATACAAAATCTCTTTTACACTAAATAATGCTCTTCTGCAGTAATGTCTGCCCAATTTTTCAAATAACATTTTGTTTTTACATTTCTTTCCAAAAATGCACTCAGAGTGTCAAACAGTTGAGTTTGGATTCCTGCATCAATGAGCTGCCATGTTACAACTGTTTGCAAAGGTCATCCATATTGGCCCATCATGTTGAAAGGCATTAATAGGTGTCTCTATGACCTATAGATTTCCACATGACAGCCCAATTTCTTATTCACTTTGCAAACAGTTTAGATCCAGACGAGATGTATTGTAAATCAGTTAGTTTGGATCTTGATCAGATGTTTAATCTTTACTCCATAAATAGGCCTTTATAGGCCTTTGCAAACAGAGTAGACCCAGATCAGATGGCTCCTGTAAGAGTCGTCTGATCAGTGTCTGCTCTGTTTTTTCTTACGATATAACAATTAACATAGATATGATTCTACTGTTTCTGCCATAGCCAAAAAATCCTGTGTTCATGTGTTATAATAAAAAATAATCTAATTAATGTTTATGAATATTCATGGAGTAAAGGGTTAAGTTTTCACACATTTGCAAACAGTAGACCCAGATCAGAGGGCTCATAGGAGCTGTCTGATCTGGGTCTGTTCTGTTTACTTTTGATATGATGTAGATCTGATTCTACATTTTTTCTCAACGCAAAAACTTTCCTTGAATTGTTTACATTATAAAAATTCAGCTAATAAATATTCTTACATGAATATTGTACTGCAAAAGGGTGAAATAGAATTGCCAACAGTGTTAAGAACACCAAACATTTAATTCGTCTGTGCTAAATTCTTTTATATAATATTATTGTATTCTGCCCTATTTACCCAAAGTATTTAGACGTTCACTCTCCCCTCTCCATAGGTTTGTAAAGCTGAATAATTCAATTTTGCACCATTAATGATTTAGATCTATAGCTTTAACCCTTTACTCCATGAATATCCATATAAGAAGTAATGACATCATGCATATTAATAAGCTTTATCATTATAATAACATATGAGTACATGAATATTTAAAACCAAGGCAGAAAGGGTAGAATCAGATCAATATTATATCATAAGCAAACAGATTAGACCCTGATGAGACAGCTCCTACAGGGGCCGTCTGATCTGGGTCTAATCTGTTTGCAAAAGCATAGAAAAGCGTATTTATGGAGTAAAGGGTTTTATTACACAGATATAGTAGCAAATAGCATAGACCTTGCTCAGACACCTCCCTCGGGAGCAGTTTGATCTAGGTCTGCACTGTTTGAATAACTTTGTCTGTCTGAATAATTAGGATAATTAGGTATTTTTATATAATAGGGTACATGTTTTTCTCAAATTTTATGTGGTTTTACAGGCGCGCAGTCTTCTGGAATGGCTGGGAATTCGATTTTATGGTTTGGTTACAGCTCTAGTCATACCCTTGATATTGACAATGGTAAGGTTATTTCCACCATTAAGTTGTATTCATAGAAATTCTTTGTAAACATTCTCTTCTAAACAACAGCTGTTGTTGTTGGTTTGTTAACTGACACATATTTTTCTCTAAAGAAAGACTTTCTTCAGCTATTAAAATGCTTATCTGCTTGAACTCTTATCTGTTCTTTTGATTCATTCAGGCTTTTGGGGGGTCATTGACATAACACTTTCCTCCATAGGCTATTTTGAATAAATCTACCGAAAAGGAGCATTACCTAGAGAAAAGTAAACCTTAGAATTTTGTAGTTTGAAACCATTGTGATAAATAGAGCATTTGCTCCAATAGGAGCAATGGTTTCAAGAAGTGGTTATTACAGAGGCATAGAAAGGCATATTTATGGAGGAAAGAGTTAAGTTGCATCCTGGTGTGATGCAGAGTTACTGTCGGTCTCTTGTGCATTCAACTAGTGTACAAATGCCAGCCAGGTTGGACTTAGCAAAAGGGTTAAATCATTTATGTATGCATATATAATGTACAGAGGCCTAGATAAGATGGATGAATAATCATTTAAAACATTTTCAAGATTAACTTCTTTGCTTCTCCACCAAGCCCAGTTTTGTGACCACTCTTTAGAATTGTCTCAAAGAGACGATTCTAAAAGGTGGTCACAACATAGGGTTTGATGGAGTAAAGACCATTTTAGTAATTGATTCTGCACATTTATCTGTTGCTGTGGATGTCGGATTGGATTGCATCTTAATTAGCTGCTACATGTGGAGTTGACTGAAAACTTTCAATCCGTTAATTATTAATTTTGTCCTTTTATGCATTTGCAAAAAGAGTAAAGCCAGATCAGACTGCTTCTGTAGAAACTGTCCCATCAGGGTTGGCTTTATTAGCATATATATACAGAGCTCAAGATAAGATGCATAAATTAAAACATTTTCAAGATTATTTTTTTCTCCTCCACCAAACCCTATATTTTGACCACTATTTAGAATCATCTCTTCAACACAATTCTAAAGAGTAGTCACAACGTAGGGTTTGATGGAGAAATGCCAATATTAGTACTTGTACACATGTTTATCTGTAGTTCTGTATGAAACAGGTCTGATTCTCTGTAGTTGTCACAATAAATTACCTTTTCTGTTTGTGTCACCTACTTAAATTTGTCATGCTGGCAGAAAAAATTAATGATCCTTTCAAAACTTTTTTTAACCCTTTCCCTGTTCTATGGATTCCAAATTTCAATACCTACTGAATATTTATGGACAAAATATATAGTGGAACATTGTAGCCAGTTTAGAAACTAAAGAAACAGGTCTATCAAATTTTATTAGCAAACAGAGCAAATTCTGATCAGATGGCTACTGTAATCAGATGGCTCCTACAGGAGCCATCTGATCTGGGTCTACTCTGTTTGCAGATGCATTTAAAACGTGTTTATATGAAGGAAAGGGTTAATACAAGAACGAATTTTATTAAGATTCATAAAGGACAGAGTCTTGCATTAATATTCATCAGATAAAGGGTTAATTCACCAAATTAATTAAAAAACATGTGCCTATGAGCAGTACATTTATGCATTATTTGTTTTTATTGATTTCAGATTTTGTTTTTAGGACCTCTGTCTCTGCACTATATGGATGGGGTGTTTAGGTTATATTTAGGTGAGTAATTCTTCCTTGATGATATATGATCTCATTCTGCAGTTAAATCTGAGTACCGTAAACACTCTAGTATTCGGACAGACAAACTTAGACAAATAGTCAAGACCTGGATCTTCATGCTGTTGAAGGAGTAGTTTGATAAGGGCTTCACTATTTGCTTCTATTTTAACCCTTTCCCTCATATAAACGTGTTTTCACGCATTTGCAAACAGAGTAGACCCAGATCAGACGGCTCCTAGAGGAGCCGTCTGATCAGGGTCTGCTCTGTTTGCTAATAGAATTTCAAAGATCTGTGTCTTTACATAAAATGGCTACAATTTTCCATCTTCCATATTTCGTTATAATCATTTTATCTATGAATATTCAGTAGGTATTGAAATTTGGAATGAACACAGAACAGGGAGGGGGTTAAAGATATACAGATGATGTTAAATTGGCAGCTAAACGAAGGAATGGAGTGGGGAAATTTGATGTCTGAATACTTAGGGTACTAGGTTTAGAACAATTGAATATTTTTTCATACATTTCTTGTCACATTGCTAAATTTAAAGAATCAAAATTCTTCAGCAGGTACATACATGTATTGTAATAGTTATGTTTAATTACAATTTCCTTAACTCTTTCCCAGACCTGTAACATAAAGAGCTTCAAAGCATACATCAAACAGGTTTGAGTTTTTCTGTGAAACTTTGTGTAAATGTTTAAGATCATAATAGAATGTGGGCATGCAAGAATCACTCTACATTGACCATGGAACACCAGAGTTATGGCCCTTATTTGCCAAAAACGTAACATCTGCCTGTCCAGAGCTATACCAAACTGTAGGAAGTTTTTCTGTGAAACTGTGTAAATGTTACGTAGCATAAGGAAATTGGCCTGACAAGTATCATTCAGGTTGACCTTGAAGCAATAGAGTTATGGCCCTTTTTTGCCAAAAAAATGATGTTTTTGTCCATCCAGTCTGGCAGAGTCATGTTTCAAATGGTTTGGAGTTTTTCAATGAAACGGTTAAATGTTTAGTACCGTAATGAAATGCGATCCTGTAGGTATCGCTCACCTTGACCTTGGAATATCAAAGTTATGACTGTTGGCAAAACACTTAACCTTTTTGTCTATCTGGTCATTGACTCAGTTATACACTTAACCTTTTTTTCTATCTGGTCATTGACTCAGTTAAATACTGAGGCCAGCACTTGTTTGGCGGGGATATCAATTAAGCAAACTTGCTTCTGTTGATCTAATTCTGCAGTTTCTGCAATGGCCAAAATTGCTGTGTTCACATGCCATTATAAATATTCAGCTAATTAATATTCATGATGTCATTATTTGTTGCTGGTTAAAATGATTGAGTTTGAAACTGTGTTTTATGAATAATGACAATCTTTTGCCTTACAGAACCAAAGTATTGGGTAACTAGTCTAAAGAACTCTGTCTGGCTGAGGAACCATGTTGTGGTAGGTCTCATTCCTTCAACGAATCAACCCTAATTACACTAGGTATTTGGATAAACAAACTTGGGCAAATAGTGTAGTGCCAGGTCAAACAGCTCCTGAAGAAGCCATGTGATCAGGATCTACACTATTGCTATCAATATGGTTGCATATTGAGACTGGGTGTCCGGATATTTAGGGCAATTGGGGTCTATATGTATAGTAATTTCTGCATTTATTCATCTGACAGTCTATATAGATCATATGCTATATATATTTTACTGGGGCTGCTGATAGGTAGTTTGACTTGGTTTCTGATCAGTAACTGAAAAATTGAAATGATATATTGGCATATTATAAAACGACCTTGCATGGAAAAATAGTGGGATTCCATCAATGGGTCAGTGGTAATGGCCAAGGTGATCAGATACATTGAAATAAAATATAGGAAGTCTGTGTCTGGAGTTGCTATTCAGTAGAACCATTCAGTAATGACTGCACAAAAGAAGTTCTATTATGGGTATTTAACATACATGTAGGAGGTAACTTAATGGAGGACAAACATTTTACAGCCCCTTGTATTACTGCCATTCTGTATTAACCCTTTCCCTGTTCTATGTTTATTACAAATTTCAATACCTACTGAACATTCATGGACGAAATAGTTATACTGAAATATGGAAGTTGGAAAATTGTAGCCATTTCAGAAAGTAAAGAAACAGGTGTATCAAATTCTATTAGCAAACAGAGCAGACCCTGATCAGACGGCTCCTCTAGGAGCCGTCTGATCTGGGTCTACTCTGTTTGCAAATGCGTGAAAACACGTTTATATGAGGGAAAGGGTTAAGCAGCCACTTGCTTTAACCCTTTACTCCACGGATATATTTATATTAGAAATAACGACATCATTAATATTAATTTACTAGATTAATTGTTATAATAGCATATGGACACACACTTATTTTGACATAGCAGAAACTGTAGAATCTCATCTATATTATATCATAAACAAACAAAGCAGACCCTCATTAGACAGCTGCTTTATGAGCCATCTGATCTTGGTCTACTCTTTTTGCAAATGCATATAAAGGCATATTTTATGGAGTAAATGGTTAACCCTCAAGTTTTCAGATGCTAGGGGAGGATTTTCCCACCATTTATGATCTATGCAGTCTAACAGTATGGATTCGGATCAGGCCCCAATCAGAGTCCAAACTGTTTATTACTTGGGCTCAACTTCTGCAAAAATTCGGAAAAAGAATTAATTGAGCAGATGACAAAATTACTGAGCATGCAAAGAGTTAACTTCTTAGATACACCTTTTGACTCAAATGGACAGTCCCTGAAAAACTGTCTGATAAGATTAGGGTAGACCTGGTCTTAATGGAATAATACAGTTTCTGCCAGGGCTAAAACATTATGTCTTCATATGCCGTTATAAAATATCATCTTAAATATTGATATTCATGATGTCATTATTTCTTACATGATTATTCATGAAGTAAAGGGTTTAAAGACAGTTTAGGACACCCATATTTATTTATTACATTAACCCTTACAGTGTAGGAAACGAGTCACAAATGTCATTTGCAAATAGTGTAGACCCAGATGAGAGGGCACCTCAAAGAGCCCTCTCATTAGGGTCTGCACTGTTTGTCATGTTACACTTTTCTTTAGAAAAAATCCCTAAATATTCACCATAAGCTTGAGCTGTTTGAATTTTGGAATAGTCCATTTGAAAATTCATCATTGTAAGGGTTAAGTAGTCCCTGGGGCACTACAGTGTGAGGGTACAGTGTACAGATGATTTTCCCAGGCAGATGTCTGGTGTAATTTAGTGTCTGTGAACTCAATTTTTTCAGGCTCCAGTGTCAGAGGAGTTTATTTTCCGAGCATGTATGCTGCCACTATTAGTTCCTCATCTTGGAGAAGGCTGGTCCATATTTGTCTGCCCACTCTTCTTTGGAGTAGGTAAGTTAAAACATGCATTGTGCTTATAAATCTTCTGAAACCAGTAAAACTTAAACTGGGACACAACCAAAAAATGTTTTTACCAGGGGGCCAAGTCAGTCTGAACAATATGCTGTAGCCTGGTAATGGTATAGAATGGAGCTTAACCTTTTCCCTGTTCTGTGTTACACATTTCAATACCTACTGAATATTCCTGGACAAAATAGTTATAATGAAATATGGAAGGTGGGACACTGATCATTTGAAAAAGTAAAGAAACAGATCTATCAAATTCCATTAGCAAACAGAGCAGACACTGATCAGACAGCTCATTGAGGAGCTGTCTGATCTGGGGTCTACTCTATTAGCAAATAAGTGAAATGGTGTTTATATGAAAGAAAGAGTTTATATATACAAGTATTGGGGCTTTGCAGTATACAATATTCCTGTTTATTCCACAGAACATTGAATTAAACTAAACTATTCTTCTCACTAAAGGCTGTTCCATTTAAATGTGTATGGGGGTGCAGGGAGGCACTTTCAAATATGGCCACCCACCCATAGAAGGTTTTTTTTACTAATGCACAACCAAATAGTAGCGTTTTTGCAGCAAAACCCACCCATGCATAGCTGGGTTTTTTTTAAAATGCCTTCCTGCCAAACCATACACATTTAAATGGAACAGCCCTAAAGTGTTATGTTATACTGTATATGCTATATTAATTATTCCATTCTGTCTTCATTGCAGCACATTTACACCACATGATTGAGAAGATAACACAAAATACTGATGATGTTAAAGAAGCATTTAAAACTTCAGGTAAGAAGTTGCACAACATTGATCATTGCCCTGAAAAATCATTGACATGGCAAAGACATACGTTATATATGCAACAGTGATCATTGCCTGCAAAAAGACATTAGTTATAAATACAGCTTTAATCATTGGCATGACAAAGACCGCAGCTATCATTGCAATGTACAACAGTGCATTGATCATCGTCATGACAGAGACCTCAACTATTATTGCAGTGTTGATCATTGCCATATCAAGGACCTCTGCTACCATTGCAACACAGGTCAATACATTAGTCATTGCCATGAGATGACCTCAGTTATCAATGCATCATTAAGCATTGCCATGACAGAGACCTCTGTTATCATATTTATTGTAAAGGAAAATATTCTGAATTTTAAAAGATGTTCCGTTTTCACCAAATCGGAATGTAGACATAGAAGCTCAGCCAAGTTTGATATCCAAGTTAAATTATATTTCACATACAAAAGTTATATCCCTTGAACTGTTAAAATGACAAATGCCCAATGTTCTCAATCTGAAAAGTTTTTTATCTAGTTTTACATGCTTGGTCACATTGTTTATTGGCTAAATGTCTCTAGACAAAATTGATATCCAGCCAAATCATCAAAGACATACCTCTGTTATGCCCATTGAATTGCTTAAATTTGAAATGTTCACTGTTTTCAAGTTTTAAATTCTGGAAATAAACATCATTACAAAATAGACAGCATTTGCCACATCTGGTTGCTAAGAAACCACCAGCATATAATCAATCTGAAATGTGTAAATTGCAAATGTAAACTTGTGTAAATTGCAAATGTAAACTTAAACATATAGCATACAAGGCAAACATATATATCATGGCTCGTATCAAGTGAATATAGTATTAAAATCTCAATGGCACATTTCTCATGTTACAAACATATGTATTGTGTTCATAAATTTTTTATTTGTCATATTTCCAGCATATATAGTGGCAACTTGCATATTCCCACTAATGTATTTATTAAAATAAGTTCCTTGAAAATGTTGTACCAGGCAATATGTGAAACTCAAAGAAGCAATAACAATTTATTTATCCAAATAGCAAGTGTTTTTTTTTGTCACATGTGATGTAGGAAAACCCTGCAGAGTCTGTCCATCTCTCTGTCAGGTTGTTTTTATTTTAACTATTACTTCCTGCATACATCCTACAGTGTCTAAACCCTAATTACCCAAACTATTCACACACCCAATATCCCTTCTCCATGAGTTTGTACGGCTGCAGAAATCAATTTGGCACCATTTTGATTACTTTAACCCTTTCCCTCATGTAAACGTGTTTTCATGCATTTGCAAACAGAGTAGACCCAGATCAGACACCTCCGATAGGAGCAGGGTCTGCTCTGTTTGCTAATGGAATATAATAGATCTGTTTATTTTCGAAAATGTTCCACCTTCCATATTCACTCTACCTATTTTCAGTAGGTATTGAAATTTGGAATAAACATAGAACAGGGAAAGGGTTAAATTAGACTGACATAGTGACAAATAGTGTAGACCCTGATCAAAGTACTCCTTCAGGAACAGTTTGATCTGGGGTTGCACTATTTGCCTGTGGCGCACGGCAGCAGTGCTTATCCGATTATTTAGGGTTATTGTTTGTTTACAGCTTTTCAGATGGCATATACCACAGTGTTTGGGGCGTACTCGGCATTCTTGTTTCTCAGAACAGGTAAGTTTTGTTCCGTATTATTGGTTAACCCTTGACGTGTTCAATATTCATGTAAGACATAATGACATCATGAATATTTATTAACTGAATTTTTGTAATGTAAAATTTTCAAGGACATTTTTTGCTTTGACAAGAAATGTAAAATCAGATCTGTATCATGTCATAAGCAAACATAGCAGACCCTGATCACAATGTTCATAAGGTAAAAGGCCCCAACGGCGGGCATATAGTAATCGCATTGCCCATCCTTCCGTCTGTCCGTCCTTCCATCTGTCCATCCCAAATTTCGTGTCCCTTTTATAACTTTTTTATCTGTTAATGGATTTCAAAATAATTTGGCACAAATGTTCACCACACAAAGACGATGTGTCACGTTGAACTCCCTGGTCCATGGGTCAAAGGTCAAGGTCATCCTTCAGGGTCAAAGATCGGGGAATAAGTGTTTCACAAACACACTCTTGTTGTTTGTAAAAATGTTTGCCATAAATTTTAGGGCAAGAGTGAGTATCACTTTAATTTGTTTGATTTAGTAAAGAAAAATATTTTAAATGTCATGTGTTTAACTCTTATTGCTGCCAAATATTGTCATCTGCAAAAGTATTTGTTACAATTTCCTTTTTAGCGATACTTTTTATCGGACTTCCCATTGATGAAACATTAAGAGTTTTGGCACTGTTAGATCTGTTATAAAAGTATCTGTTGTGTTTTGTTTTTCAGGCCATTTCATTGCTCCAGTTTTAGCCCATGCCTTTTGCAATCACATGGGATTCCCAGCATTCAATGAAGTATTGGCATATGATGACAAAGCTGTGAGAAGAAAAATAATGGCAGCATTTGTTGTTGGCCTTGTGGCATGGATCTATCTACTGGACCCTCTCACTACTCCATATCTCTACTCCAATGATATTTATTACTTAGAATAAGGGCTTGTATTGTTTATACAGTAAAAACCCTCTAAACTGGACATTCAATTTAGTATATATATCAGTCTTGCAGACAGGTGGCAGCTTAAGGTAGGGTGAAAGTCATGACTTTCACCCTGCATTATGCAGCCACCTTCCTAAAAGTATCTAAATTCTTCTCTTTAAGAATTCCAGTTTAGAGGGGTTTACTGTACACTAATAACCCTAGGTATTCGGACACCCAGTCTCTTATTTCCATCTGTTTGTAAAGCTGAATAAATCAATTGGGCACATTATTGATAACTTTAACCCTTTCCCTGTTGAATATTTATGTAAGAAATAATTTTTTGTATTGGTAGAAATTGTAGAGTCAGGTCTATTTCATAAGCAAACAGAGCAGACCTGATCAGACAACTCGTACAGGAGTCATCTGATCTGGGTCTACTCTGTTTGCAAAGGAGTGAAAAAGCGTTTGTATAAAAGAAAGGGTTAAATTAGATTACCATCGTAACAAATAGTACAAACCCTGATCAATCTGCAGTTTCAGGAGTTGTTTGACCTGTGTTTGCATTACAGTAAAACCTCTCTATAACGGCCACTAAATTGTGTGTGTTAGTTGGTATTTAGGGCAGGTTGCTGCTTAAAGCAAGGTGAGAGTAAAACAGAATGCTCCTATAGGAGCGTTCTGTTTTACTTTCACCTTGCTTTAAGCAGCAACCTGCCTTCAACACCAAAATACTTGATGTAATTTAGTGGCCGTTGTAGAGAGGTTTTACTGTATTTACATGTGATTGGCTGTCCGAATACATCACAGGGGTCTGTACCGCTTCATGGGGGTCTATATGTTCTCTTTAATAACAAGGGTTCCAACTAGCAGAATGGACATCCGTGTACCACAAGTACAAATATGAATTTAACTCTTGCAATTTCATTGATAATTTCGTATTAATTCTTTCGGCTATTGAAGCCAATATATTTTACTATCAAATAAATATAATCTTCTGATGATAACTTGTACACAATTATCAATCCAACAATGATTTTCTCAAAATTTCACATGTTTTCTGGGTCATTGACAAACGTTCGTTCACCCGGGTCTCACTATATCACAGCAATAACCTGGGGATTAGTAGTTAAAAAGATGGCGTGGTTCAATAAAACAACTCAATTCTATCACCCATCTCCATTTGTTTTGTCCTTTAAATAAGTAAGCAACTAGCAACAGCAGCCTTTCCGTCTGTCGATATGTTTCTATTTTGGATGGTGCCATTTTGCAACAAATATGAATGGAGCCATTTCGTTGGATGAGCGAAGGAAAACTTGGGAAATCCATGACGTCACATACAATGGCTCCTTCCTCGACGATTTGAAGCTAACAAAACTCGCTAGTTTTACATCATTCTTTTGATTCTCGGGACTAAAAAGGAGATCGGTGATAGAATCGAGTAGTTAAATTGAATCACGCCATCTATTGAACTGTATATGGTCAGGTTATCACTATGATAGGGTTAGACCGGGATGAATGAATATTTGTCATTGGCACAGAAAACACGTAAAATCATTGTTGGATTCATTTGATACTGTCAGAAGAGTATACTTACTTGATAGTGAAATATCTTTACTTTCAGTAAGTAACCGAAAGAATTACGAAATTATCATATAAAATGTAAGAGTTACAGACTTGTTTGTACTTGAGGTACACAGGTGTTCGTTCTGTCAGTTAGAACCCTTGTTTATTGTATAGTATATATAGACTGTCATGAAGCGATAGAGACCCCTGTGGAATACATTGGGTAATTAGGATACTTGGGTTATTGATGGGAAGCTATCAACTTTCATATCTATAAAAAGGTGTATACATTTATATTATAGTTGTTGTTATTATGGATCTGTCTCTGAGCATATTATTTTACAATTTTAGCTGATCTGTTTTTCAAAGGAAACCAATTGAGCTATTGCCATAGCCTTTGTGTTGTCGCTGTTGGTGTATTGTGAAAACTGGAATTTGGTTAGTAACACATGTTCACCATCATAAGAGGTACAATCTGAGAAGGGGTCAATATTCTACCATGCATATTTTAAATAGCATGAGTTATTGCAATAATCAATGGTTGGCATCTGCATGCACTGCTCTGACATGCTAATTGGTTATGTTTGATCATGTATTTTTAGTCGTGTGATCTACTATTGTTCGAGTAGAGAGCTGAAGCTATGTTGTACTATCCCAACAATAATGACAGCTGGTTTACTTATTATACCCTATTTACACTAAGTGTTGGACAGGCAAACTTAGACAAATAGTGCAGAACCAGATCCTATTTACCCTAAGTGTTGGACAGGCATACTCAGACAAATAGTGCCAAAGGAGCCATTGACCATGGTCTTCACTATTTGCTGCTATGTCAGACTACCGGTAATTTAATGCTTTATCAAGTATATGGTACCAAGTTGAATTTACTGATTGAGAGGGGAAATTGGGTGTCCAAATAATTTGGGTAATTAGGACAGGATAGCCCTTTTTATGCCCCCGGGCATATAGTTCTAGCTCTGTCTGTCTGTCGGTTGGTTTGTCCCCAACTTTAACGTTGGTGATAAATTTTGTTGCCATTGCATATACATACTTCAGAGTTGCCATTGCATATACATACTTCACATTATGGAGACTAACGTTTTTAGGGGTGACTTATTAAGGTCAAGGTCATACATCACGGTCAAAGGTCATATTTGGGGCGTAGTGTTTCACAAACACATCTTGTTTATATAATGTGCCTAATATGTAACTAAATAATTATTTATACACAGAGACAATTTTTTTTTATAATTTTTGCAAATAGTTTGGATCCAGATTAGACATGGAATGATTTGGCATCTCATCAGGATCCAAACTGCTTGACACTTTGAGAAGAAATAGAATACTGTATTGTGCTGTTTATTATCAACCGCTGGGTTCTTTATTCACTGATCATGATCACTCTTAATATTTACTTCACCACATTAGGGGTATAAATTCTTACAGGCATTTTCCATTTGAATGAATATTCATGTACATGTATTGTTAAGGAAAACCTGTATTCGGCGACCATTTAAATTAGGTCTAATTTGGTTTTTAAGGCAGATTGTAGCTTAATGTAGGAGAACGTTATGCAGAAAGCCCCTTGAAGCTTGCTGCATTACTTTCATTATGCATTAAGCAAGCACCTGCTCCTACCAACCTGTATATTTATTCGCTATATGGTCACTACAAGCAGGTTCTACCGTATTTGATAGCGCCATTTTTGCGAGAGGCTTTTTCTCAACTATTCCATAATCATTGACTATAATTTATTCATACAGAAGGATAAGCTTTGTTGTTATGGCCTTCTGATGTATTTGTATAGGATATATTTAGCTCCATTCTTGTCTGGTCTTTATGTGTAGGGACTATTTGCAGGATGAAGCTTTGATATTAAAATCAGATGGCATGATTTGGCTTCTGGGAAGCATCCATCCATCGGTTTTATTGATACCTTTGACAGTGTTGAACTTCACAAGAAGAATTACATGTTTTATAATGCTCTCTATTCTATTGTCTGTTAAACCTTTCAGTGCAGGGAAAAAGTCACTAATGTACTTTGCAAATAGTGTAGACCCATATGAGCCCTGTCATTAGGGTCTGCACAGTTTGTCATGTTACATTTTTCTTTAACAAAAAATCCTGATTATGCACAGTAAGCTTGACCAGTTTGAATTTTTAAACAGTCCATTTGAAGATATAGTGTTCACAGGGTTTATTTGAAGTTTAATGTTGTTTTAACAAAACTGACCAGTTTGCTGGGCAAATGTAGTTGTGTTTTATACCCTCCTCAACATAGTTAAGGGAAGGGGTATACTGGAATCAGGTTCTTCATCCGTCTGTAGACACAATTTTGCATTTACAATCAGTCCTTTTCTACTGATGGAATTGATCTGAAACATGGAATTGATCTGAAACTTCCTATACCGAATAAGCATGATAAGAGGAAGTGTCATGCACAAGGTCCATAACTCTAGCATCAATAATTTTTTTAGTTATTCCCTTTTTTCGTATTTTCTTCTTCTTTTTTTTATATATTTGGGGCATGGTTTATGGGTAAGTTCAAATTTCTTCATAACACACAAAGTCCTTTGGACGAGACTATAAACCGAGTTCTGATGTATTAGTGCTTTACACTGGGCATCTAAAAGAACCTGAGAAACTCAAATGATAATAAGAGTAGGGCGTGGTGCCAGGGTTTCTCTGTATCCTCTTACTTCTCTGGGGCGTTGAATTAGCCCATAGTGAGCAGAAACGGACGTTCAACAACACAATCATAACACTCAAAGCTATTGACTTGTAACATGGAACATGTACTAACCATCTTTTGTAGTGCAAGGAGCGAAACTGACTTGAATTTTATAAAATTTATGGTTCTTTGTGAACTTACAAAAAATTGTGTTTCTTAGGAATATGTCCAATATTCTTCATAACTATCAATGCAGTTGGCTTGTAACTTTGAACACTTATTTACTATTATAAGTTGATAAGTTCACGAGCTGTAACTCTTACTGCATTTTATAAGAGTTATGGTATGGTTCTTTGTGAAATTGGCATTTCTTGGTACAGTGCTCAGTTGTATTTATTTACTTAAGATGTTAAGGGTAGGCTAACTTGCATAAGAAACTGCACCTGTGATTGTCATTAGGATTGGCTTGCATAGGAAACTGCACCTGTGATTGTCATTAGGATTGGCTTGCATAGGAAACTGCATCTGTGATTGTCATTAGGATTGAACTGGACTACAAATGTATTATTAACCTCCCACTCGCTTGTATGGTGTGAATAAAGAGACGGTGTGTGTTGGGGGGGGGGGGGGGGGGGGGGGGGTTAGTTACGTGCAAGCCTTTGGCTTACAGTTCTAGTTCAGATTGAATGACTTTCTGGCATATTTAGGATTTTAGCGTTAAATATTTGTGCAATACATGACTGGTAGATGTGTGTGGCAATTTTTGTGGATGAGCTTATAGAGATATGTATTTTAGACATCTGACTTTAGCTTGCTACATAATACATTTGTACTTATGTTGATATTTGAACCCTTCTGTATGAAAAACAACTGTTAGATTTTGCATTCTATAGAAGCAGATCAACCACTGTTTCTACACTGTTGCCAGACCAGTCAGCAATACGCTCTGATGGACGTCAAATAAGGCAGTACCTAACCAAATGCCATGTTTTAAACATGGTTGATCTGGATCTATGCTGTTTGTTATATCTAAAGGTTGGGGTTCACTTTAATTCTTTCCCTAATGAACATTTATTCATGAATTGGTCACTTCAAGAATATTCATTAAACTATTTTTATTGAGTAAATAGGGAAAGTATTGGCTTAGATAAAAAATCTGTAGGGTCATAATTTCATAAACAGAGCAGATCCTGATCAGATGGCTCCATCACTTCTCCCGGTAGGGGATACATTAAGTTCCTTCAGACACTTGTTATGTGGGGTAGCTCATTGAACTCTTTTCCTGATTAACCCTTCGCTTGCTATTCACATCAATATACACACCTGTAAATAGTGAAGACCCAGATGAGACAGCTCCTGCAGGAGCTATCTCATCAGGGTATGCACTATTTACAAGTTGATTGTGCAACCAGTGCATTCCACAGCAGTGGTTACATAGCGAAATACTTGTAGACAGTGAAGATATATGTAATTATACAACAGGGCATGGGTAAAGAAGGAGAAATGTATTTTAAAATTCAGCAAGCGAAGGGTTAATATTCGTGTAAAAATGATTACAGTAAAACCTCTCTGAACCAGACATTCAAATTAGTATTTATGCCGGTCTGTAAGACAGGTGGTAGTTAGAGGAGCTTTCTACATGACTTTCACATTGCATTAAGCAGCCACCTGTCTAAATAACCTACATTATTCTCTACTAGAATTCCGGTTCAGAGGGGGTTTACTGTACTGTGAAATTGTAAAAATTAGTTGAATTTTTACAATAGCATTATGATCAAGGAAAGTGTTGATCATGACAGGACCTGTAGAATTAGATCATATTATTTCGTAAACAAATGGAGCAGACCCATCTTGTTCTGTTGTTTGCAAATGGGTAAAAAATGTATCTCTATCAGTTAAAAGGTTAAGCCTGAGATTATAATACATGTAGTAAGCTTGAACTTAGAAGGGATGATCTTGTATAAACAGTATTGACTTTGAGTTACTGTGATCAAGATCACTAATGACTGTCACGTGTGTACACTGTCGCTAGTGAAGTGATCAAGGTCACTAGTGGCTAGTCAAGGTCACAGCCTATAAGTATTATTCATGCATGAACAATTGGATTTTTTTAAAAAATGTCTTCTTTTTCATTTTCCCCGTTTCGTAACTTTGTTGATGGTAATACATTTTGTAATTAGATCAAAGTCTGTGAAAAGATCTGTGTCCTATTAACACATTTTTCTAATTTATAATGGCATATGAAGGCATGATGTATATGGCCATAACAGAAATCATAAGATTATATCTCTATTATTTCAAAGACAAACTGAGCAGACCCAGATCAGACAGCTCCTACAGGAGACATGATCTGGGTCTACTCTATGCAGAGGTGCCTGACTGCGTCTGTATCAGGTGAAGGAATAAGAAACCCTTAGTGTTGATGGGTTTAACCCTTTCCTCATTAAACGCCCTTTAACGCGTTTGCAAACAGAATAGACACAGACCAGATGGCTCCTGTAGAAGCCGTCCGATCAGAGTATACACTGTTTGCTTATAGAATTTAACAGATTTGTGTTTTGAGTTTTAAATGGCTACAATGATCCACCTTCCATATTTCATTATAACTATTTTGTTTATTAATGTTCAGTAGGTATTATAATTTGGAACAAATATTGCACGGGGAAAGGGTTAAGGAATAAGACTGCGTGGTTAGATGAGTGTATGTTACATTTTCTCTTTGAATAAACTATGATTACTTATTGGTCAGATTTTGATTATTCCCATGTTTTAGCATACTAGTTCAGATAACCAATTCAGCTTTCTGAAGAGGACGCGACATTGCGCCATTCCCTCAAAATTGAAGATTGCACTTAAAATATACGCTGTGGGCATCGAGGGTGCATTAAAATCCCCTAAGTCAAAAAAGCAAAAGGGACGAATGGTACCTCGTATTTTCAGATTACTTGAACCTGGTGACTGAAATCAATCAGTTTGTAACCGTACATCTGATTGGATGTTTTTTCTCACTTCATATGGTATATTTTGATTTTAGCCAACAGAAAGGTTTGTCAGATAAAATCGGCGCCTAAAAAGGCAAAAACTGATAGTGGGACTAATAACCCGCAAGGCCACTGATCTATCAGATAAGTCTCAGTGGCAATGAGAAGTTCCTTTGTTCTCATGCATGTCTTATGTGTGTTACGTACACGAAGCAACAGTCGTTAGTGATTGCCCTACTTTTCCATCCAATCAACGAGCCGCATTTTTGAAAATTTTCAGACTCTAATTCTCATAAATTTTATAAAATCGACTCTAACTTTCGAAGACAAACCTTCCAGTGCGCATGCGCAACAAAACTCCGCCCACTACGAGTTGCTGTTATGACGCTATCGACACGTGAACGAGTATACACAAGTACACGTGTATAAAACGTGGAGAGGAAGACTATGTAATGCAAACAATTGAGAGGCAGAATTATAGACCCAATAGTAATTTGGCAAATAAACTGAGAGGCAGAATTATAGACCCAATAGAAAATGGACAAATAAATCACGAAACATCCCACCTGTTGAAGCAGGATTATATTGAAAAAGGACTAATGTAAATAAGCAAATAAATCAGGAAATAAGCGCAAACCTGTACTCGAAACCGTACTCCGTTCAACAAAACATAAACAATCAAACCTGTAATATTTTTTAATTATTCTTATTTCAATATTCTGATAATAATATAATGAATGTTTTGGTTTCGATACCAGTGAAGATTTAAATCTGTGTAAACCGAGTAGACCCTGGTTAGACAGCATAGGAGTTGTCTGATCTGGGTCTTCTCGGCTTACAAATCTTCGTTAGATAAGTCTGCTAGCTCGGTGCCAGAGAGCAGGTCAACGACAGATTGTTGTCATTATTGTTGTTATTATTTTGCCTCCAGAAAATTGTGTCAAACTGTTTTACACATAGACGGGGAATATTTGATTACGTGACAAAGCCAAATATGGCAATGTTTACAAGAAAAAGGCGCGAAATTAGTTTCACTGTGTAGGATTTTCAAAACATAAACACGTGAGAATATTAACAATGACGACGTTTGTTTGATTGGTGGGTTTTCTGGGTATTTTGCATAAACGGATGATGTTTTAGATGTACCATAATCACGTGACTATATACAAGTTTGTCATTGCTCAGTGGGCGGGGCTTATAAACTGAGCCTGTTGAAAAGTAGGGCAATCACTAAATCGGTTAGAGCTTATAAACTGCAGTCTTCGAAAATAAGACGGCCTAAAACGCTTCGCTTCGCTCGCGTTATCGGCCGTCTTATTTCCGAAGACTGCAGTTTATAAGCTCTAACCTATACTTAACAGCAGAAAAAATCCGAACAAGTACTGTGACAAGACATGCTGAAACTTCAAACAGTTGAAATTAATGAAACTGAAAAAATATGTGTGTACACGTACATTAGTGATTGCCCTACTTTTCCATCCAATCAACGAGCCGCATTTTTGAAAATTTTCAGACTCTAATTCTCATAAATTTTATAAAATCGACTCTAACTTTCGAAGACAAACCTTCCAGTGCGCATGCGCAACAAAACTCCGCCCACTACGAGTTGCTGTTATGACGCTATCGACACGTGAACGAGTATATACAAGTACACGTGTATAAAACGTGGAGAGGAAGACTATGTAATGCAAACAACTGAGAGGCAGAATTATAGACCCAATAGTAATTTGGCAAATAAACTGAGAGGCAGAATTATAGACCCAATAGAAAATGGACAAATAAATCACGAAACATCCCACCTGTTGAAGCAGGATTATATTGAAAAAGGACTAATGTAAATAAGCAAATAAATCAGGAAATAAGCGCAAACCTGTACTCGAAACCGTACTCCGTTCAACAAAACATAAACAATCAAACCTGTAATATTTTGTAATTATTCTTATTTCAATATTCTGATAATAATATAATGAATGTTTTGGTTTCGATACCAGTGAAGATTTAAATCTGTGTAAACCGAGTAGACCCTGGTTAGACAGCATAGGAGTTGTCTGATCTGGGTCTTCTCGGCTTACAAATCTTCGTTAGATAAGTCTGCTAGCTCGGTGCCAGAGAGCAGGTCAACGACAGATTGTTGTCATTATTGTTGTTATTATTTTGCCTCCAGAAAATTGTGTCAAACTGTTTTACACATAGACGGGGAATATTTGATTACGTGACAAAGCCAAATATGGCAATGTTTACAAGAAAAAGGCGCGAAATTAGTTTCACTGTGTAGGATTTTCAAAACATAAACACGTGAGAATATTAACAATGACGACGTTTGTTTGATTGGTGGGTTTTCTGGGTATTTTGCATAAACGGATGATGTTTTAGATGTACCATAATCACGTGACTATGTATTAGTTAGTGTCTATTAAGTGTGGATTTAATGATTTTAAATGCCGAAGCGCAGCGAGCGTTAGCGAGCGAGCAAGGCATTTAAAGTCATTAAATTCGCACTTAATAGACACTAACTGATATAGTGTTTAGCCTAGTTTTTGGACAGGATTAAAAGTGGGCGGAGTGAAGCTGGACTTGGTCGCATGCGTTGCTAGGGGCAACAGCCGAGACCGTGTGTTGAACAAATGTGTCAGTCGTTCAGAAAGGATGTCAGAAATGAAGCCGACGTTCGACCTTCTTGAGGACCATGACGTTAAATTTTACGGACGATGCATTTCAAGATAGCTGTCTAACACAATTGTTAAATGTGCAGACACAAAAGTTGTTAAAACCCGAATTAGGTAAGATATTTCATTGAGTCGATGTTTCAAGCGCTGTGCTCTAAAAAGAAAGCAAATGCAACAAAATGCTTTAAAAATAAAATTCAGTTTTAAATGCAGACGTAGACTACACATGCTATTTAACCCTTTACGCAATTGGTACTTATTTTAACGCCTTTAATTATTCTTCCACTCTAGAAATTAGTTTCACTTTATACCGTCATGGGTAGGCATGGTAAGAAATATTTCCCATATCCTAGCTGACGGTTGCTTAAAGCAGGCTGAGATTAAAGCAGAATACTCCTAAAGTCTGCTTTAATACTGAAACAAACTATGGGGAAAGGGTTAGATCTAACTGACAGCTGGTAATTTTATCATATTTTATAATTTCAGGGCCTGTACAAGAGACCAGTTACATAAAAGACAGGAATTACCATATATAATGTTTAACAGTAAACCGTTGTACAATAGCCATTCAACGGCAAAACAATGAAATCTCTATAGACAGGTCGTTGCTTAATACAGACAAAGGTTGTTCAGAACGCCTCGAGGGAGCATTCTACATTACATTTGTCCTGCATTTAGCATTCACTTGTCTAATAACTAAATAGATCTAGGGTCTTCTCTCAGCTTGGTATTCTACACAGAACATGTATACACATGTGTATTTGACGCTCGCGCTGTAACATGGAGGGACGAGCTAAAGCTCTACGTCACAGGATGTACTCGCGCATGCGCTGGGGACAGCCGACTTAGTCGCTAAGTCAGCGTTTAGTGCCTGACTAAATGAAATTAATCGTGGAGAAATTCAAAATTTCCAGCATTGTGATTGGCCCAAAAAGTAGGTTAAACACTATATACAAGTTTGTCATTGCTCAGTGGGCGGGGCTTATAAACTGAGCCTGTTGAAAAGTAGGGCAATCACTAAATCGGTTAGAGCTTATAAACTGCAGTCTTCGAAAATAAGACGGCCTAAAACGCTTCGCTTCGCTCGCGTTATCGGCCGTCTTATTTCCGAAGACTGCAGTTTATAAGCTCTAACCTATACGTAACTTGCTCAATTTATTGTCCCACGCTAAAGCCGGAGGGATATAGTTTTGCCGATGTCCCTCCGTGCGTCCCGGGATCATACCTAAGGACAGTTTCGAGTATTTGTTTGAAACTTTGTGTAAATGTTAAGCACCATAAAGGAATTGGATCCTGCACGTAACACTGACATTGACATTGGAACCTTTGTTTGCTACAAATGTTTTTGGCCTGTCCGAGCCGGGGCCATTTCTCAGAAACTCTTCGGGGTGTTTTTCTACGAAACTTGTGTAAATGTTAGGTAGCATAAAGACATCATTGATAATGACCATGGAACACCAGTTTTAACCCTTTGTTTGCAAAAATATGTTTAACGTTTTGGTTTGTCCGGAGCCATTTCTCAGAAACTTTAGAGTTTTTCTATGAAACCTCGTGTAGATGTTCAGTAGCACAAAGACGTGCGACTCTGCAAGTAGTATTAACATTGACCTCTCAACACGAGATTTACAGCTCTCTATTTTCCAAAAATGTAACGTATTTGCATGTCCGGGCCATTTCTCAGAAGCTGTTCAGGGTTTCCATGAAACCTCGTGTAAATGGTAAGTAGCATAAGGACGCACGGTCCTGCAATATGAACACTGAGTTGAGTGTTTTCCCTGTAACGCATGTCAGAAATAGTATGGATGGTCGTTTGCAAAACAACTAACATGTACCATGTAACACATGCAATTTTAACAGAAGGCCTGTTAAACCATTTTTATGCTCCAACAGTGTGATGGCATATAGGGTTGCTATTTTCCGTCCGTCCGTACGCATATCTGGAATAATTTGTCCGGACTCTTTCTTGGAAAGTATTACCAAACTTTACACACATGTTTACGGCCATTATATCTTGGTCAAGATCGATAGCCATGTAAATCGCTTCAGTAGCTTAGGGGTTGCGGTCCTTTATTTGCAAAAATGACTTTAAAAATATCTTGTCCGGACTCTTTCTTAGAAAGTATGGCCAATCTTCAGTCGTTTAGGGGTTGCGGCCCTTTATTTGCAAAAATGACTTTGAAAATATCTTGTCCGGACTCTTTCTTGGAAATTATGTCCAGCCCTCACCAAACTTTACACACACATGTCTGTGGCCATTATATCTTGGTCAAGTAATGTAAATCGCTTCAGTCGTTGCATACTTTTCATACATGTTCATGAGCATATTATATCAATTTTATGATGGTTTTGGTCCTTACTTTCTGTGACCAAAGGTGCCCGACGCATGCTTGGACTCGCCCACGGACCCCCCCCCCCCCCAAAAAAAATAAAATAAACAAATAAATAATAATAATAATAATAAAAAAAAGTGTGATCGAAGTATGTAAAACTAGCCTAAAACTCTATCTGAACCTTAAACCACTCCGAAAAACAAGAAAAACACGACCCAGAAAAAAATTTCCAATCGGGTCTATATAACAATACATATATAGACCCGAAAGGAATTTTTTCCGGTTCGTGTTTTTCGGAGTGGTTTAAGATTTAAATAGACAGTTTCAGGCTAGTTTAACATAGATTCTAATTCGATCACAATTTTTTTTTTATATTTTTTTTTTGTGGGGGGGGGGGGGGGGGGGGGGTGTCCATGGTTGAGTCCAAGCATGCGTCGGACACCTTTGTCTGTGACAAAAAAAAACTGAAGTATGCCTACCTGTCGTCGAACTCAAATATAGTTATTGTAACTCTCCGAGCCGCCTTCGTGTAACTCTCCCAGCATAGATGGGGGCATCGGTGATCTATAGACACATTTCTAGTTTAGTTCTGTTCAATTGTTTCACTGATGATGTCTCATCTGTGAAGTGAATACACTCGTATGTATCCTAATTAGACATCGATTAGTTCTGCATCTCATCATGTTTGTTACTGTGACTGTCGTTTGAAACGAACGTGAAGGAAAACGGATTACAAAAATTGTAGCTGACGATAAAGTTTGCAGACGACAGAAAACGTTAACAAATGCTACCCAGTGCTACTTTAAAGTTAAACCATACATGTATGTTGAACAAAATGTCATATTATAGGGGATGAAAGGTTTTCAAACAAAACGGATGTAATGTACATTTTCATTTTAAATAAATGGCTTTGGATAATCTTGAACTATAGTGTTAACCCTTTACTCCATGAATAAGCCTGATTACGCCTTTGCAATCAGAGTAAATCCAGGTCAGTCAGACGGCTTCTATGAGAGTCGTCTGATCAGGATCCGCTCTGTTTGCTGAACGGATCCTACAGTTTCTACATTGTCCTTTATTTATACAGTAAAACCTCTCTATAACGGCCACTGAATTGTTTAATAAGTTGGTATTTAGGGCAGATGGCTGCTTAAAGCAATGTGAAAGTAAAACAGAACGCTCCTATAGGAGCGTTCTGTTTTACTTTCACCTTGCTTAAGCAGCCACCTGCTTTTAACACAAAATACTTGATGTAATTTAGTGGCCGTTATAGAGAGGTTTTACTGTATGCCGCTTTAAAAATATCTTTTTAATATACATGATGTCGTTATTTCTTACAGGAATATTCATGGAGTAAACTCAACGCTTAACCCTTTCCCTGTTCTATATTTAGGCCAATTTTCAGTACCTACTGAATATTCACTAACAAAATAGTTATAAAGAAATATGGAAGATGGAACATTGTAGACATTTTAGAAAGTAAAGAAATAGATCTATCAAATCTATTAGCAAACAGAGTAGACCCTGATCAGACAGCTCCTCTAGGAGCTGTCTGATCTGGGTCTACTATGTTTGCAAATGCGTGAAAACACGTTTCTATGAGGGAAAGGGTTAAGTGGTGTTAACTATACAGTTAACTCTTTACTCCATGAATATTCCTATTAAAATCATGACACCGCGCATATTTATTAGCTTCAAGGGATTTGTTTGCGTGGACAAAAACTGTAGAATCAGATCTATAATATATAGATAAGCAAATAGAGCAGACCCCGATCAGACGGCTCCGGGGCCGTCTGGTGAGGGTCTAGTCTGTTTACAAATGCGGGAATAGGCGTTTATATGATGGAAAGGGTTAAATGGTTTTGGTGTTTATTGTGTAAACAACCTTCCATAAAGGACAAACACCTTTTCGAAAACCACTTCCCAGCTTGAGAGGAATTTTCCTGTCAGATTGTACACATGACATTTCCAACATCTATCATTTTAATTGCCAATACACGTTTTTAAACATTAACGGATGTCAAACCGAATGTCATCAGTGATCTGCTGGCCCGGTAGTTTGACGTATAAATGTATTATGAAGTGTCACTGAAGACAAGGACCTGTGCCTTGAGTGCCTCTCAGCTTTTAACCCTTTACACCATGAATATTTATGTAAAAAGAACAATGACATTATGAATATTAACTTCATTAATTGTTATAATTGAACAAAGACACGGGAACTTTTGATCATGGAAACAACTAGAATCATGTTTATGATATATAAGCAAGCAGAGCAGACCCCGATCAGGCAGCTCCTATATGAGACGTCTGCTCCTATATGAGACGTCTGCTCCTATATGATACGTCTGATCTAGTCTGTTTGCAAAGGTATAGGAATGCGTATTCATGGAGTAAAGTGTTAACCCTTCGCTTGCTATTCACGTCAATATACCTACCTGTAAATAGTGAAGATCCAGATGAGACAGTTCCTGTAGAAGCTGTCTCATCAGGGTCTGCACTATTTACAAGTTGATTGTGCAACCAGTGCACTCCACAGCAGTGATTGCACAGCGAAATACTTGTACACAGTGAAGATATATGTAATTATGCAACAGGGCAGGGGTAAAGAAGGAGAAATGTATTTTAAAATTCAGCAAGCGAAGGGTTAACTTTCTGCATACTGACTAATGTCTGCTACCACATTACTAACCGTCTGAGTATGGGGAACGAGTGTACAGTAAAACCCCTCTAAACCGGAATTCTAGTAGAGAATAATTTAGATACATTTAGACAGGTGGCTGCTTAATGCAGGGTGAAAGTCATACAGAAAGCTCCTAGAGGAGCTTTCTGTATGACTTTCACCCTGCATTAAGCTGCCACCTGTATCCAAGACCGATATTTATGCTAAATTTAGCGTCCGGTTTAGAGGGGTTTCACTGTAATACTATTTGCAAACAGTGAAGGACCAGATCAGAGGGTTTCTAGAGGAACCCTTTCATACTAAATGGACTCAACGTTTGTCTGCAATATCCAAAGGGTTTAATTTCATAGTTATAGCAATAATCCTAAAATACAGTAAGAATGTCAGTTTGAATTCTTTTGTGATGGCTAGTAACTCGTCATCTCACATGGATCACAACTGTGTGTATATCACAGAGCTATAGATAAAGATGCGTACCCAAATACTGAAATTGCCATTTCTCCACCAAACCCTATACTGTGACCGCTCTTTAAAAACGTCTCTTCGAGATAAAATACTTATTTTTGAAAATGTTTTTTATTTACGCATCTTATCTGGATCTCCGTATTAGTTATCACAAATTGCATGCTTTGTCATTCAATTGGTTGAAATGTAACGGGGTTCCATATTTGCTTTGTTTGCTTGGCGTTGAAAGGCTGTCAATGTTACTTGTCTACTTTTTTTCGCTGCGACCCATCAACAGCACTTGCCCATTTGCATTTAAATAGATTCAGGTAGCGGAATATAATATTGATAACTGCTTTTTAATGCTTTTTACTCTTTAACGCCTTCTCAAATAGAATAGACCGACAACATACCGAAACAGAATTGACAGTGCAGACACAGGAGGATAGCGAAGAGTGCAGACATCGGATGGTAGCGAAGTATATACAGGTAGAGAATTATAATTTTGATAACTGCTTTTTGAATATTGCGTTTTAATGATTTATTAACCCATTTACTCTTGACGCATTTACAAATACAATAGACCGAGATCAGACGGTTCCTGTATTTTAGCTTACGAGAGCACAGTGTGCTCAGGATGAGCTTTTGTGATCGCCTGATGTCCGTCGTCAACACTTTGAACCTTTAAAAAGCGTCTCCTCTGAATCTACAGGGTTCTCAGCTTTCATCTTTGGAACATAGCATCATCTATAGGTTCTATACAAAATGTATATGAATTATGTCCCTGGGGTCAAAATTGACCCTGCCCCAAGGGTGCCTTGTTTTATATAGAAACATAAAGTGAAAACTTTGAAAATATTCTCCTCTGAAACTGGAAGGTTCTCAGCTGTCATATTTGGCACAAAGCATCAACTTCAGGTCTTCTATAAAAGTTATTATGCTCCCGTGGTCAAATATTGACCCTGTTTCTTTAGAAACATGTAGTGAAAACTTCTCATTTGAAGCTGGAAGGTTCTCAGCTTTCATATTTGGCACATTTTTAGTTATACAGTTCTTTCCCAGGGTACATGACGATTTATTTCCGGCTGAGGACAATCATGTTGCCCGATCTGTTAGGCGAGGGTTACATGGTCTTGCCAGCCGGGAATAAATCGTCATGTACCTGAGAAAGAACTGTATAACTAATTTATTATACTGCACAGTTTTACGGTTTGAATAATTTATATAAATCTATTTTGGCATGTTGAATCACTAAACATGCTAATTCCAATAAAAGCGCCCCAATACATTATTTCTACCCGAAGGTATCCGAAGTGGTGTGTATCGTATTTCATCGGCGTTCGTGTTATAATAGATGGCTGAACGATGTAACTCCTCTAAAAACTGTTTTATTGATCATTTCAAACAATAGTTTTTTAATTCATTTCTGATTGTTTTTGTTTACGTATCAATATTTGTCAATTATGTTATTTCTCACATACCTTCCCTTATCTCCGAGTTAGAACAACGGGTTAAGATTTCCTTATCTGTAACACGTGTAAGATCACTTTAGAACATATGACGTCATACGTCATATATATGACGTCAAACCATAGAAACCGATGTTTACATGTCATTTAAACGGCGAAAATACACTTTTTTGATATGTGAGAAAAAGAATCTGATGCTCGTTGTCTTTTAAGATCACATGTTCCTAAACTCACCAAGAAAATGTTATTAAGCTCGCCAAGGCTCGCTTAATGACATTTTCTAAGGCTTGTTTAGGAACATGTGATCTTAAAAGACAACTCGAAACAGATCCTCTATATCTTATGGCGTGAACGTCAACGTTAGTATTCCGCGACGTCACGTCGTAGACCCGTTACGCCGACGTCACATCGGTTGTATTTTATAGGGTTAATCCTACTGTAATTTGAAATTTGCGACGGTATATAGAGGTTATTACACGGGTGACTAGGGCCGCAGAGTGATATAGGCCCGTCACCTTGATATTGACCACCTTGATATTGACCCGAGGGCTTTAGCCCGAGGGACTATATCTAGGTAAGGGCCTGTATCACTCTGCGGCCCTAGTCACCCGTGTCATAACCTGTTTATTACATTTGTAAAACATTGACGAAAATTTAAGCAAATCAGAGATAAGGAAGAACTATTTCTCAGCATGAAAACGGTTTTAAAAATGGCGCTATTCTGACGTCATTTGGATGACGTCAAAATGACGGTTTTTCAAGTTTCGAAAAATGGGTGTTGGAACTAGCGGCTAAACTGCACTTTACCGGTACGTGTACTGTGCATGTGCAGAAATTTGAATCGATTCGAGCGAGGATTGTCTTTGTAAAAGCGAGGGTTTGGGAATTGGGGCTAATCCGTATGTGTACGAGCACTTTGACAACATTTGCAGCATCGAAGCTGAACAAGACCTTCGCCTCGTATCGGGGTTCTGTTGGTATAGATTTTGAACAATTATCTTGGCAGCGGGCATATAGGTTATAGGCCCGTCGCTAGGTCCGTATATGCCCGCTCTGACAATTCGACTGAATTTTTTTTATCGATATAGGACCATTTTGAGTGTAAAATGTTACTATTTATAGTAACAAATGTGATAAATGAGGTTTTTAACGGTCGCAAATTATTTTAATGGCGACGCCGAATGCGGAGCCGTTAAAATGATTTAAAACAGTTAAAAATCTCATATACCGTCGCAAATTTCATATTACAGTAGGATTAACCCTATTCTAACGCTATCTTAATATGAAAAAAACAAAATTGTTGAAACCGATTTTAACTCAAGTAATGTCCCTTTCGACCGTGTTTTTTCTCGCTTCTCAGCCGTGCTAGATAAGCTGATATACTAAAAATAGCCGTACTAGAAATCCTTATCTGGAACATCCCGTGACTAGTGTTTTCATACGCGCGATTGGGTAAAATCAATACAAGAGAAGGAACTCTTACAGAATTATACCAACATTTCTATAGGCAACAACCTTATGAATTGAATTCAATATTAGTAATTAGCACGAATATGAAATACTATTTATCATATAAGCACTTAAAAAGCCTATTTAATTAACCGAAGACGTTGTTTTGTAGTCACTCGGTCATTTATATTTTACGCCAAAACCACGTAACGTTTGTGGTTGTCATAACAAATGACGTCATTTTGGTGCCACGCCTAAAGTTATGCTGCGGTTTGTTGCTATTAGATATGGAAGTCGTATTACGCAATGTAAAGTAGTACTTCAAAAATTCGTTAATTTATTTGGTTTTAGGGCGTATTTCAGCGAGAAAAATAATCAAGCATGGGATTTGTTAAAGCCGGGAGGTTCTATACCCTCGGTTGGTCTGTTCCTATCGGAAACTCGCTAAAGCTCGTTTCCGACTGGAACAGACCAACCTCGGGTATAGAAACCCCCGTCTTTAACAAAACCCATGCTTGATTCTATTAATCTATCCAATTCGCTCGGGTGATTAAATGAGTGATGAGGCTAGACATAGTGCACCAGTTTCTCTCAGATTTCTTAAAATAACTGGCTTTTTCACCCTGGTTTATACAAAGTCAAACCGGACCAATTGTAACTTTACTATTTCATTAGGCATGGATAATTATGCGATAGATATATATTTCACATGATCAATGCACATTCAATACACATATCGGGAAAAGTGACGTTATCTTAGCTTTTGGCGCCATACGCAAAACGTCGTCTGTAACACTGACGTCACGTCATGTAACGTTATGTTTGAATGATAAGGTTGAATCTGGATCACAATGCTTAGAGTAGGCCTATCTCAGTAATTATCTACATGACACATGTGTATGTAAGAGACCGGTCAAGTCGTGACAAAATAAACAATGGAAAATAATTTGAAATACCGGGTCTAACTTGAATATATGTCAATTTTATACGGATTTATCATTGTAAACAACGAATATCACCGCAAGTGTTAGATAAACAACGGGCATTGATATGTTTATATGCACATTGTGTTATTCGACAGTTTTCGATTGGTTGAATTTGCGACATATAAAACATTGTTTAGATCTATATGCCGCAAATGTGGTGACATGGGCCAATCAGATTACAGGATATTGTCAGATTGCGTTAGAATATTAGTTACACAGATCATTGGCGGGGTATCTGACTTTTTGTTTCCTGCTGAGGAAAATCATGTTGCCCGAGCCGTTAGGTGAGGGCTACATGTATTTTCCTCAGCAAGGAATAAAGTCAGATATCCCACCAATGATCTGTATAACGATTTTATTATACTGCAAATTTTATTTTTTGTAGCAGTTTAATTAGCGTTGTTAATGTAAGCGTCCTTAAGCGTCTTTTGCTTCCCCTCCGGGGCCTCATACTGTAAGGTAAGGGCTTATATTACTCTGCGACCCTAGTTCACCGTGTATAACAACCAGCTCATTACTTTTGTGGATAGAAAGGGATCTTCCAAGTGCATTAGTTTCTCATAGGGTTGAAAGAATCAGACGTTAGTAAAAAATTCAGCAGATCAGCGGTTAAGCAGACACTGTTTTTCAGCATGAGAACGGTTAAACTTAATTTAGGGAAGGCGCAATTCCGATGTCATTTGGATGACGTCAAAATGGCGGTTTTATAATAATCAAACAAATGAGCATTGGAAGGAGAGGCTATACTGAAATTAACAGGTATTTACAGGTACAAAAATGTTTCTCAATGGATAACTTTGTTCCTCCCAAAAATCTTGTTATTTAGTTTGAGAGCGCGAATTGACGAAGTGAAGCTGGTCGGCCATTTTTATTTTGTTGTAGCAAGTAAACGAGACCCTCGACGGGAGATATTCCATTGTTGCTCATGACTCCGTATATACATCAGCATTTAGAGGGATACGCGGCTTTTACACATGTCTAATTGGCCAATCAAAATCGAGGATTTTACTTTGCAGTATAATACATGTTTATACTTTGAAAATCAGTCTTTATTCAAGTATTGAACTTGTAGGCCGCATTTATAGCCTACTTGCTGTCATAACACTTATGACTTTTGCTACTGTTTAGCCGAGTCGAGAAGTCAGTTATTTTGTTTCTGACCATAGATATGTGGGGCCTGCCATGGGGAATTTCTATGTACCCTGTCAGCTCACAGGGTACATTGGCTCATGTACACGGCTAGTTATCCAATCAAAAGTGAGGATTTAGTATAATAAGATGCTTTACTTACTGCAAAGTAAAATCCTCACTTCTGATTGGTAAACTAGCCTTGTACGTGAGTACAGGGAGATTGTTTAAACTTTTACCATTGCAGACACTACAGAACCAGATACATTTTATTTCATAAGCAAGTAGAGCAAACCCTGCTCAGGCAGATAAAGGAATCGTCTGATCGGAGTCTACTCTGGTTGTAAGTGCGTGAAAATATGCCTCCATCAGTTTAAGGGTTAAACTTGAAAATAGAGAATGTTATTCTAAGCGCTCCAGAAAAGATGCTTGAATTAAATCATTTTCAGGAATAACTTCTTTATTTATCCACCAAACCCTATACTGTGACCACTTTTTAGAATCCTCTCGAAGATTTTAGCATTAGGGCACACACCTTTATCTGTAGCTCTGGCCATGTTAGTCTTATAAATTATTTTATCCATATTTATTGCAGGGGCTTTTAGAGCGAGACTAACAAGATATGTCAGAAACTGCATCTGCCATTTGAGCGACGAAAACTATGTAGTTCGGCATCTTGGATCAGCTTTACGATCGAGCTTAATATACAGTGGGGTGTACCTATATCCACTTTTTTCTTATGCTGAAACACAATTATTGACACCTTTCGCAGAAAAGAGATTTTTAAACAAGAACTGTACTTCAAAATTGTTGAGTGGGCTCAAACAAATTGTTCATGTTTACTGATTTATATAGAGTATTGTTAAACAATTCAGCCCACACAATATTAATTTAGTAAGACGTTGTCTGATATTAAAGTAAAAACATTAAATATATTCCTGTCTAGCAATTACGTAATTATCAAATAACAGGTGCAGATGAGCCATTTTTGAGCTTGTTCGCCAAACTGGGGCATGTACTCTCCGACATTCACTACCAAACTCGACACGCTTTGTAATAAACCCCGCCATGTTGTGTCACTGCTTATCGGCGATACTCGTTGTACTACCATTGTTGGTGTTTACATCAATATGGTCAGATTTGCAGTTCGGTGCATGTATATCAGGTATTTCGGATGTAACACGGTTCCCGCTTTCAGTCAATGAATGTTTGAAAGCATGCAAATGCACAAATGGTTGTGTATGGGCAGAATATAAAACAAAATTGCTAGTGTGTAGGCTTCACAACAACCTAACCTCTACTACCAGATGCCCCGGGACAGTCTTGATGAACATTGCCAGACAAGAACACACCAGCTGGTCAGACCCCTCTGAAGACGGGTGTTCATATATTGATCCGGGTTCTGTTGGTGGACATGTTTCCTACATCGTGACAGCTATAAACTACTGTCCAAAACTGAAAGCGGAAGGATCAACGGACATCTTGGGGAATATGCATTATGTTGGAGCAAAAGCACAGGTGCTGTGCGGGAGAGAGAAAAAGACGATTGCCAATTTCAATATACTTTGTCTTACCAACAGGACGTGGTCCAGTCACAAAGCATGCGAAAACGTGTGTTTCCCCGACACCTTTTTATACCCGAACAATCAGTCACAGATACTTATATTTTCTTCAGAGAAAAGCTTTGTAATGAACACACAGGTATCTGCTCGGAACGATATCATGCCATCCACTTGTATTCCGATACAAGGAGGAGAAACTTTGGGCGAACTATGTCGCAATACTTCAATAGGGAATTATGAACAATTTGCAGTGTTTCAGAGTTCAGCATCGACGTCATACCCTGCGGAATGCGCATTCCCTATCCATACAATGATGCGTGTATGGGACATGAAAAAGAACATTTACTTAAACGTATACCTGGAATATTTCTTGGAAGAAACGCCTTCAGATGAAGGAAATGGAATCCCCGAAAACGCCGTTATGTAGAATTACATAGATGCCCCGGAAGATAAGTGTAGCAACAAAAACGACACGAGTCCATCGCTAGACTTTACAATGGGCCCGCTACCTAAATGTGTTTATTTAAATTGTGAACGAATATCTATTTATACACATACTGGGAATACTCTTAGCAGACATGTCCTTTGAAGATATGGAACCAGCAGACTCTCATTTAAGGAGATATGAACATAGCTGTAGCTGAAGTAGCAACAATAACGGCATTAGTGCATGGCTAGACTATACACTTAGACCTATAAAATGTGTTTACCTATACATTGTGAAAGAAGATTTACTTATACGTGTACCAGGAATATTTATTGGCAGACACACGCTCAGTTGAAAGCGATGTAAACCCAAAATACTTCTTTGATAAAGTTGAAACATAGATGCCCTAGAAGAAAGTTGTGGTAGCAGTTGTGTTTACCAATACATAGTGTCATGTAGAAATTATATATACCTCGTAAGTGTGTCTGTCTATTTATAACAATATATCAGTATATATGATGAGTGTGTATATATAGCACTTTATGATATATTTCCTTGTACAACCATTAGGGGTATTTATATATATATATACGACCACTTTTGGTACATGTATATATATATAAGTTTACATTTTTACCCCAGAATAAGATCTGATATGGGTTCCCCATATACGACCAGAAGTATGTATATATATAAACTATAATAGAAAATAGAAGTTTTGAAACCATTATGATAAATAATGCATTTGCTCCTATGGAGCAAAGGTTCTATTTCTCATAATGGTTTTCGAAAGTGACTTCTATATAGGCGTGAAAAGGCGTCAATATGAATGAATATGTTGACCGACTGTTTTTATGACACTAACCTGGCTGTTTTTTATTGCATTAACCCGTCCTCAATATAGTCAAAGAGTTTGGTAAGAGCAACACAGAAACAGCGTCACAGAAACAAACAAAATATGCGTGTTAATAATGTTTATAGTGGCGGGCCCGGTAAAGTGTACCTGATGTGTATTATAAAGACGTGTTATGTGTTTTTTGTGCAACACTTTGCTGTTAATAATCAAATACTGTTAATATCGTAAACATGCGTCTGAAACACACGGGGAATTATATTTACCCTTTAGTCAATAGATACGTTTTAACACCTTTGTAGATATAGTAGACCCAGCTTAGACGGCTCCTGTAGGGGCCGTCTGATCAGGATCTACTCTGTATGTTTATAGAAATGGGAAATATATTTTTATTATACATTTTCTGTCACGACTATCATGTCATTATAAGAAGCAACCATCTAGAACATGTAGTTGATATTCATAATTGTATTATTTCTTACATGAATGGTCATGATGTGAATAGTATTGTACATTTAAAATACCCGAAACACAACAATACCAACTTCAAATACGATATATATTATAAGCGCATTTAATTAAGATGTACAAATTAACTCACCATTTGATCGTTAACTACCCGAAAGTAATACTGTAAAACCCCTCTTAAGCGGCGTTCAAATTAGTATATAGGTAAAGGTCTTGGATACATGCGGCGGCTTAATGCAGGGTGAAAGTCCTGCAGAAAGCTCCTCTATGAGCCTTCTGCTTGACTCTCACCCTGCATTAAGCCCTGTCTAAAATCATCTAAATTCTCTACTAAAATTCCGGTTTAGAGGGTTTTTACTGTAATCAAGAATGTCTCTAACTTGGTAGAATCAGAATAAAGTTGTCTACGTGTTGCCGACGGTCCTACGAACAGTTACAAAAGGTCAGATAACGACGGCCATGATTATGTTCAGCTGCATCCCAAAGGAAGCGCTGCCCATTTCATCTAAATCCATTTTGATAGTTTGGTGTTTTTGAGTAACTTCTGATAATAGTGTATTGAAATACAATTAAAGGACAATGTCATAAGTAGAGTAACGTTTTCACAGTTATTTTGACAATGTTATGGCAAACGATAGTGAGAAATTCATTTTTGCTTGAACTGAGACTCTCAAAATAGTGTCAGCGACCATTATCCTTTTCACCAGAGGGACCAGAAAGTTCTACCGGAAACACTGGTCAAGACACTTGATCAATAGTTTCTCAATAGCTTGATCGTATTGGAAGTACAGTGCTCCCTCTCTACAACGACACCCTTTGGGATACGAAGATTGTATGTGTTGTTCAGAGGGAGTTGTTATAGGGAGGGAAAATCAAACATAATTAGCTTGTTCGCAGATCCCCAGATAAGGTGTATTTCGAGAACTAAAACCGTTATGCCTCCATCAAACCCTATGTTGTGACCACTCTTTAGAATCGTCACAAAGTGACGATTCTAAAGAGTGGTCACAACATAGGGTTTGATGGAGGCGTAAAGAAAATACGATGGAAAAAGTTGTTTCTGGAGCCTTGTTGTTTCGGAAACAGTGACACGCGTTGTTGTAAGGAGGGGATCGTTATTGAGAGGGTCGTTGTAGGGAGGGAGCACTGTAGTCAAAATTACACCAGATCCAAATTTGAGCAGACATCATTTTACAGCGGAGTAATGGACAACTGTGTTAACCCTTATCCTGCCTAACTCGGCTCTGTCACATTTGGATCCAGATGAGACACCCGAGTAACTCGATGTTTCACCAGTATCCAAACTGTTTATCACTCTCAGTCATTTTCTATCATCATTACCCCCATTCTCTCCTACTGACACTCCATTCTCTCTCCTACTGACGCCTTTTGCGCCTCTGTGGAACCCCATTGTTTTTAAAAACCATTGTGATAAATAAAGCATTTGCTTCATATGAGCAAATGCTCTATTTATCACAATGGTTTCAAAACTACCAAATTCTAAATTTCTCCTTTTCTATAGTTAATGCTCCTTTTGGGTTGATTAATTTAAAGAGGTAGGGTCTAAAATAGTCTAGGAGTAAATGGAATCGGAAGTCGGTGAAAATAGAGCAAACATGTATTCGCTTTTGTTGGCGAAATGAGACTTAACCATTCGCTTGCTATTCACGTCAATATACCTACCTGTAAATAGTGAAGACCCAGATGAGACAGCTCCTGCAGGAGCTGTCTCATTAGGGTCTGCACTATTTACAAGTTGATTGTGCAACCATTGCACTCCACAACAGTGTTTGCACAGCGAAAATACTTGTACACGGTGAAGATATATGTAATTATACAACAAGGCATGGGTAAAGAAGGAGTATTGTATTTTAAAATTCAGCAAGAGAAGGGTTAAGAGGATGTGTATATACATGTTTAATCCTAGTAGTTATATTGTTCTATACATGTCCCATTTGTTCTGTATATAGTTACATTCAATAATCGTATCGTTAAAAATGTATAAATGTGTAAAGTGTATGTCAATCATCTGTCGGCCGCTTTTAATCAATTCCATACGAGTATAGGCTATTTTCAGATCGATTTATTTTATGTAAATGCTGACTAACAAACACTAACCTATACAAAAAGTAAACATTTTAGAATTGTGTAAAACAGTTGTTTTGAAACCATTGTGATAAATAGAGCATTTGCTCCTATGAAACAAATGTTCTATTTATCACAATGGTTTTTAAAAAAGAAACTTTTACAGAGGCGTCAAAATGTGTCAATATGAGGGAATGGGTTAGTATGAGGGAATGGTTTAAGATGTTTCACTCTAGATCAACGGATAAATACAGGGATAACTTGAATTCGGTGTTTTTGTACAATAATCAAAGGTATACGTATGTACTTTCAATCATTCTATCCAGGTCTCCTTCTGTGCACGGAATAATGAAATTGTTATTCAGTGCACGGAAAACCTCTGGGGGTTTCGCCACCCGTAATTAGCTGGACGTCGCGGTATGACTAAAATACTTAAAGCGACGTAAAACACGATATAAAAAACAAACTTTCAATGAACTTTGCTGTAATAGTTGAAACAAATCAGCGTGGCTCTCTTGTCTAGTTTGTCAATCAAAGAATATGTTCCTGTATTCTTGCACAGAAAAAGTAATTGAGAGTAATTATGTATTGTATATTGTGAAACCTATTTATTTTGCACGTTTACCTTACCTGATTACAAAGTGATTAAGGTTATACTCTGCTCACATTTTGGAAACTTTTGCGTAACAAAATGGCTTCAGAATCTGAATTAAATGAATTGGAACAACTTAGCGCAAACGAGTATAGTAAGGAGGAAAGAGTATCGAAAAATATAGAGAATGTGAATGCTGCGGAAACCGATGTGAAAGCATACACCATTGACAGGAATCTGTCGTAAAATCAGTTGTATGTACCGGCCATACTCATTTCCATGTAGGTAAAATACTACACAGTAGACGTACTCTTTCGCCGTTGTTAAGTTTCGACTGACCTGTTGTGTCAGTTTTTGACGTGAACACATATTTTCGGAAATGCGTTCGGAGTCAATCAAAGCATCGTCGAACATTTTCATTGATTTCCGCAGTTTTCCGCCTCTTAAAAAGTCAGCGGTTGTCTAAGAATTTAGCAATATTCAGATATCGGTACTATTTACCTGAAGGCACATATACCATGGAGAAAATGGACCGCAAACATTGTTTTCATGATATGAATATGTGCACAACTTTTAGTGTTAATTGCCTTAAACGAAAACTGAGCAGAATATAACTTTAACGGGAGCTATTATGACCACTGTCCAACCATCGTCCGTCCGGGATGGGTGTGGATGTTGGTGTGGTGGAGTTCAATTCATTTTGTCACCATCTTGTTTAGTGACGTAATAACATGGTGCATGTGTTTCACCTGGATCGCCATCTTGTTTAGTGACGTCATTGACGTAATAACATTGTGTCTGGAGTGAATCAATTCATTCTGATATTATCTTTTCTCACATACCTTCCCTTATCTCCGAGTATGAACAACGGGTTAAGATTTCCTTTTCTCGCTTCTCAGCCGTGCTAGATAAGCTGAGTTACTAAAAATAGCCGTACTAGAAATCCTTATCTGGAACACCCCATGACTAGTGTATTCATACGCGCGATTGGGTAAAATCAATACAAGGGAAGGAATTCTTACAGAATTATACCAACATTTCTATAGGCAACAACCTTATGCATAGAAATTAATACAAGTAATTAGCACGAATATGAAATTCTATTTATCACATAAACACTTTAAAAGCCTATTTAAATTAACCGAAGACGTTGTTTTGTAGTCACTCAGTCATTTATATTCTATGCCAAAACGTAACGTTTGTGGTTGTCATAACAAATGACGTCATTTTGGCACGCCTAACGTTATGCTGCACTCTGTTGCTATTAGATATGGAAGTCGTTTTACGCAATGTAAAGAAGTACTTCACAAAATTCGTTAATTTACTTGGTTTTAGGGCGTATTTCAGCGAGAGAAAAAAATCAACCCTCGGTTGGTCTATTCCTATAGGAAACTCGCTAAAGCTCGTTTTCGACTGGAACAGACCAACCTCGGGTGTAGAAACCCCCGTCTTTAACAAAACCCATGCTTGATTCTATTAATCTGTAACACGTGTAAGATCACTTTAGAACATATATGACGTCATAAGTCATATATATGACGTCAAACCATGGAAACCTATGTTTACATGTCATATAAACGACGAAAATGCACTTGTTTGATACATGTGTATGTGAGAAAAAGAATCTGATGCTCGTTGTCTTTTAAGATCACATGTTCCTAAACTCACCAAGAAAATGTTATTAAGCTCGCCAAGGCTCGCTTAATGACATGTTCTAAGGCTCGTTTAGGAACATGTGATCTTAAAAGACAACTCGCAACAGATCCTCTATATCTTGTTTAGTGACGTAATAACACGGTGTCTGATAAACGTTTTGATATTAGGTCAGTAGAACACGTGGCAATTTATCAGTTATCTCTGTATAATATTGCATAAATGTTCCTGTGGCGAATTACTACCAATGGCTTGGTATAAATGACCTCCTATGGCTTTATAGCAATTACATATTTTACTGGATGTACCAAATTCTTCAAGAGTTTGTAACTCATAAAAACGTAGGATCACCCATGACAAGGTTATAATTGTAAAATAATTGGACAAGCTTTCCTGGTCGCATAATGGTTCACATGGCCCAGGTGAGCGATATATGGTCACTGTTGCCCTTTTGTATCTATCATTGTTCGGTTAATGTATATGCAGAAAGGTTGTTAATTTATAGTGTAAATATATGTTGTAATTTGGCAATAAGTATACTTGAAAACCCCTTGATTTCATTATTCTGTCCTTTCCGTATAAATCCGGCAAATGTTTATGCATTAACCCTTTCCCACATGAATATTCAATGAATACACCATGAATATTTATTGGCTAAATTTTTATAATGGTATAATTGTGTACTCTTGAAATTTGTAGACATTGTTGAGTCGAATACATAGATATATTTCCATAGGCAAACAGACACGACCCTTATCAGACGGCTCCTAAAGAGTCGTCTCATCTGGGTAACATATGTTTGCAAATGCGTTAAAAGGCATTGAATGATAGAACGTGTTCTCCAAGGTATTGGATTAATACAACAATGACATGTATGAGCCTCCACCGATATTCAAATTCCCAATACAGTAAAACCTCTCTAAAACGGCCACTCAATTACACCAAGTATTATGTGTTAAAGGCAGGTGGTGCCTTTTAAAAAGCAAGGTGAAAGTAAAACAGAACGCTCCTATAGGAGCGTTCTGTTTTACTTTCACATTGCTTTAAGCAACCACCTGCCCAAAATACCAACTAATTAACAAAATTTAGTGGTCGTTATAGAGATATTTTACTGTATGCTCATTTGGAGACGGATGCTATACCACGGATCCAATGAGGCACATTGTTCGAAACTGCGGGTACGATCTCTTTCTTTACGCTTATGGTTGATGTTGAATGATTTGGGTATAGAGTAAAACCTGTCCACAGCGACCATTAACCATTTCCCTGTTCTATGTTTATTCAAATTTAGATACCTACTGAGTATTCATGGATAACATAGTTATAACAAAATAATAGAAGGTGGAAAATTGTAGTCATTTTAGAAAGTAATGAAACAGATCTTTCAAATTCCACGAGCAAACAGCAGACCCTGATTACAGTGATTAGACGGTCCCTATTGGAGCCGTCTGATCTGGGTCTACTCTGTTTGCAAAATGCGTCAATACACGTTTGTATGAAGGACTTTCTGTATTACTTCCGTCATGCATTAAGCATCCATCTGCTCATATCGACCTCCATATCTATTCGTTATATGCTCATTATAAAACACGTTCTACTGTACAATAGCGATTGGGTAGAAAGTACATTTGCAGTGCAGCCGACGTGGCAGAACACATGACATTTGAGATGGAACCCCAGTAGGACCGTTAAATATTCCATTTTGGGGCTTGTTTCAGCCACATTTCCAGACCAGCACTGGCGGAAGCGTGGTACCGTCAATATGTGGGTGTACCCTATGATGTACAAAGATGGTATATGTTTTATGGGTAAATTCACATTTATGGTAACATCCGTAATATTTGTTGTACCAACAACATGTATTGGTATACCCGTAAATCCTAAGAGTGTATCCTCATTAAAAGTTTTGACCTTTTTAAGAATCTGTCTTCAAAATGCACATATTATAACGTTCTGTTTTATCTCTAAAACGCGGTCGTTATCAGCCAATGTGGTTTAATGTTTATAAATGCTTCACCATCAAACTCTGAAGAAACGATATCAACCCTAAGACTTTCTTTCATACAACGCCTTTTCCATGACTTTGGAAAAGAGTAGAACCAGACCAGGGAAAAGGAGCGCTATATAAATGTGGTATAAATGTGGTATAATAATAATAATAATGATAATAATAATGATAATAATTATTATAATAATAATAATAATAATCAGACGGTGTCTGGTCAGGATTTGTTCTGTGTTTATGATGCTATAATGGAGTTGACCCTACAGTTTATAGCAATACCAAAATTACTGTGTACATGTCAATGGAGAAAATAAGATAATAAATATTCATGATATAATTTCTTACATGATTATTCAACAGGGAAAGGGTTAAAATTAACCTTTTAAATACTGAGTATTTCTCAAACGTAAATGACATTCTAGTATACTAAAAACAGTTTCCCAAACAGTCTAAACTGGATAAATGTCTTGTGTTAACCAGTTATAAACGAGCTCACCCCGTGATAAACGTTTTGTGTTAAACAGTTGTAAACGAGCTCACCCCGTGATAAACGTTTTGTGTTAAACAGTTGTAAACGAGCTCGTCCCGTGATAAACGTTTTGTGTTAAACAGTTGTAAACGAGCTCGTCCCGTGATAAACGTTTTGTGTCAAACAGTTGAGTTGTAAACGAGCTCATCCCGTAATAAACGTTTTGTGTTAAACAGTTGTAAACGAGCTCACCCCGTGATAAACGTTTTGTGTTAAACAGTTGAGTTGTAAACGAGCTCATCCCGTGATAAACGTTTTGTGTTAAACAGTTGTAAACGAGCTCGTCCCGTGATAAACGTTTTGTGTTAAACAGTTGAGTTGTAAACGAGCTCATCCCGTGATAAACGTTTTGTGTTAAACAGTTGTAAACGAGCTCGTCCCGTGATAAACGTTTTGTGTTTAACAGTTGTAAACGAGCTCATCCCGTGATAAACGTTTTGTGTCAAACAGTTGAGTTGTAAACGAGCTCATCCCGTGATAAACGTTTTGTGTTAAACAGTTGTAAACGAGCTCATCCCGTGATAAACGTTTTGTGTCAAACAGTTGAGTTGTAAACGAGCTCATCCCGTGATAAACGTTTTGTGTTAAACAGTTGTAAACGAGCTCATCCCGTGATAAACGTTTTGTGTTAAACAGTTGTAAACGAGCTCATCCCGTGATAAACGTTTTGTGTTAAACAGTTGTAAACGAGCTCATCCCGTGATAAACGTTTTGTGTTAAACAGTTGTAAACGAGCTCATCCCGTGATAAACGTTTTGTGTTAAACAGTTGTAAACGAGCTCATCCCGTGATAAAGGTTTTGTGTTAACCAGTTGTAAACGAGCTAAACCCGTGAAGGCATCGGTCTTGACAAGGCGTTTTGGTTGTTTATTTTTTCAATCTTGTTTTGCGATATAATTTAAAAAGAAGAATTCGAAAATAAGCATGTATGATATGCAAACAGTAGCAACAACTTATCGCGTTCATGCAAAAATACAACCCTCCTTTTTAAAAAACAACAAACAAACAAATAAAAAACTATCCGCGACTTGACTTGCATTTACAAAAAGGTTCAGAGTAGACGCTGAGTTAAACTATCGCTACTTGGTTCAATTAAAATCAGGAATTCAAATACTTAGATTCTGGTGCGCAATTTATACTTTAGACATCGCTCACTGGTCTAGTTGTTACAGTACTGATGTAATTCATTTTTCCCGCCCATAATAATGACAAAGATAGCAATCTTAATGTCCTTATTGAAGTGAAAATCAAACAGCAAATACACACGCTGTGAGTCGAATTAAAATAAAATTGCAGCACAAATTTATATTAAAATATATTCATATTCAGCTAAACTCACTGATCCGATTTGATATACAGTAGAACCTCTCTATAGACATTGAATAAGCCCGTGTGTTTAAACAGAAAGAAAATAGTGCAGAAAACTACCCTGAACTTTTGCTGCAGATTAACCCATTCCCTCATATTGGCGTCTTTTGACGCCTCTGCAAAAGTCACCTGTTAAAACCATTGTGATAAATAGAGCATTTGCTCCTATAGGAGCAATTGGTCTATTTATCACAATTGTTTCAAACTACAAAATTCTAAAAACCAATCTTTTCTCTAGTTAATGCTCATTTTCGGTAGATTTATTCAAAGAGGTTTGATCTAAAAATAGCCTATGAGGTAATGGGTTAAGCTACACATGTATCTGGCCCTTTACTTGACAGAGACACCTATGCTAACAAAGCTTATGGAATTATGTAGACCCAGCACGATAAAGTCTGCTACAGCAAAACTATCATGTGTTCATGCTGGTATTGCATTTAAACATTCAGACAATACATATTCATGCCGTCACTAATTCGTCAATGAATATTCATGAGGAAAGGGGATAAGCCTCCAACCCAGACCTTTTTTGCGTGACTGTACCAAGGTGGTTTTACTGTACATGTCAATATTCATATGAATAATATGATGTGGAACTACATTGTTGTGCAGATATATATCACGCCATGTTATGGGAAGATTTGTAAAAATGCACCGTAACACGAAACTTTGACAAGGTCACTCATAAAGAGGTCTACACCCACCGGGGATTCACCTTTAATATGCTGGATAAATAACACTGGCTCCTCCTTTTCTGAATGTTGATTTAAATACAGTTGTATCAAAATGTATCACTGAAGAAAACGTATGACAAACCATGCATGCCCAGATCAAAGGGCTCCACAGGAGACCGTGGGTTTACACTATTTGATTTGCAAAGCTCTTTTATACTCGGTTCCCACACATTAACGGTTAAAGAATACAAAGCAAAATTATGAATGGAATCAAAACGTCTTGACTGGGGCATTATTTTATGGCTGCACTAAGAAGCCGCCTGTTTTGAAGAATTAAATGGCCGGTTTAGAGAGGTTCTACTGTGTTTTACAGTTTGGGTGCGTATATATGTATTGCAGTTTGGGTGCGTATATATGTATTGCAGTTTGGGTGCGTATATATGCATTGCAGTTTAGGTGCGTATATTTGTTTTGCAGTTTGGGTGCGTATATAAATTTGTATTGCAGTTTGGATGCGTATATTTGTATTGCAGTTTGGGTGTGTATATATGTATTGCAGTTTAGGTGCGTATATTTGTTTTGCAGTTTGGGTGCGTATATCATTATATATGTATTACAGTTTGTTTGCGTATATTTGTATTGCAGTTTGGGTGTGTATACATGCATAGCAGTTTGGGTGCGTATATTTGTTTTGCAGTTTGGGTGCGTATATTTGTTTTGCAGTTTGGGTGCGTGTATATGTATTGCAGTTTGGGCGCGTATATTTGTATTGCAGTTTGGGTGCGTATATTTGTTTTGCAGTGTGGATGCGTATATATGTATTGCAGTTTGGGTGAGTATATTTGTTTTGCAGTTTTGGTGCGTATATATTTATTGCAGTTTGGATGCGTATATTTATTTTGCAGTTTGGGTGCGTATATATGTATTGCAGTTTGGGTGCGTATATTTGTATTGCAGTTTTGGTGCGTATAGTTTGGGTGTGTATATTTGTTTTGCAGTTTGGGTGCGTATAGTTTGGGTGCGTATATCTATATCGCAGTTTGGGTGCGTATATTTGTTTTGCAGTTTTGGTGCGTATATATTTATTGCAGTTTGGGTGAGTATATTTGTTTTGCAGTTTTGGTGCGTATATATGTATTGTAGTTGGGTGCGTATATTTGTTTTGCAGTTTTGGTGCGTATATATTTATTGCAGTTTGGGTGGGTGCATATATATGTACTGCAGTTTGGGTGCGTATATTTGTATTGCAGTTTGGTGCGTATAGTTTGGGTGTGTATATTTGTTTTGCAGTTTGGGTGCGTATAGTTTGGGTGCGTATGTCTATATCGCAGTTTGGGTGCGTATATTTGTATTGCAGTATGGTTGCGTGTATTTGTATTACAGTTTGGGTGCGTATATTTGTATCGCAGTTCGGTGCGTATATTTGTATTGCAGTTTGGGTGCGTATATATGTATTGCAGTTTGTGTGCGTATAGTTTGGGTGCGTATATTTGTTTCTCAGTTTGGGGGCGTATATTTGCATTGCAGTTCGGGTGCGTATATATGTATTGCAGTTTGGGTGCGTATATTCGTATTGCCGTTTGAGTGCGTGCAGTTTGGGTGCGTATATTTGTATCTCAGTTTGTTTGCGTATATTTGTATTGCAGTTTGGGTGCGTATATTTGTATTGCAATTCGGGTCGCTAATGTGTGAAATTCTATTTGAATGTAATATCTTGGTACGACATCAGATGCATTATGTTAAGATATTTATCAGTTCTTGCATCATTGAGATTAGACAATTAGAACTATTAAACAACCCGAATTTCATCCAATCTCTGTAGTTCAAACTGTCAGGATTCATTGTATAGAATAGACTACGTGTAACCATTTCGTCCATGAATATTTCAGCTATTAAAAATTAGAATAAATATGGAACAGGGAAAGGGTTAATGGGGAAATCTGTCAGACAGTCCCAGCTACCTGTTTCAAATGGTTTAACATGACGGGATAATTCTAAAAGGGTAAAAAAAAATCAACCCGACTTAAAAGGATGAAAAATCAGTTTGTCAAGTTTCTTTGGTCATAAAACATACACATATTAAGTAAAGAAGGATCGGTTAGTCGAAAATTAATTACCACCATTTAAAATATATAATGTGACTTTAAAGATAATAGTAAGTGATATGTTTAAGGATTCCTCATGTTTTCAGTCAGCGTTTTCTTGAATGCAGCAATTATTTCAGCACTGACTACATGAGTTGGCAGGGAGTTCCACAAGACAATTGTCGTTGGAAAAAAGTATTTGTAAAAGGCAGTAGGTATTTGGATTCACGCTGCCCTCTTTTCATGTACGCCGACAGGAAGGCTTGGTACTCTATGAAGACAACCTCTTAAATCCGGAAACGAAAGAGGAAGTCGGATTTTTTGTCGTACCCTTTATTACTTTTCTAAAGTTACTCTGTTTGCAGCTCAATCATTGAGTACACTAGCGATAGGTGGATCTATTTTGTTTTACTTAAATATGTTTTCGTTTTACATGCAATTTACCGCTGTTTTTTTCTTCGCGCTTTTTGTAGATTAGTAGGAGAGGGGATACGTATATTTTCACTGTTTGTCTTTTTAGGGTGGAGAGGGAATAGGTGTGCGGTTGGGAACCCCTAAACCGGTTTAACACCCCCACCCCCAGTGACAATTGTCACTGACCGTTCCAAGGTGGTACTTCCTTCTTCCCCTTTTCTTTGTTTGGTATGTCTTTGTGCGTCTCTTTGTGTCTTTTGATATGTGTGTGCATTTACTGTTGTTGTTTTTTGTCGCGGTGTGCTTTGTATGTAGTGTTTCTTGCATGGACTAATATATGTACTTTTGCTATGTGATGAATATGTCTTGACTGTCTGTAGTTTGATAAAAGGTATTGGCTCAGACCAGTAGTGCTCAACATGTTTATATGTCATATTATGGTACACCTTGAGTATGCTGCATTGCCGCCTTCTTTAGAGAGATTAAATAAAGTATTTAGTAGTGACAGTGTCAGGGGTCTTACAGTAATTGCTTGCAATGAATCATCGCTGTCAGTTTCTGTACTTCCTTTCTAAAGAAACGGGTGCCAACTGCTTGAACAATACTCCAAAGGTGACCGAACAAAAGAATTATATGCAACTGCTTTAGTTGTGCTTTTTGTTTTGTGATTTTCTATTTCTGCTCCCACAAAGACAAATAATCCTACTGGCAAAGTTCAGTACCTGGTCCTGACCTAACAGGTATATACAAGTCAATGTTCAGCAAAGATGCGCATCTTAATATCCACTAGTATTTGTATCTTCTTGCCATTTATTGTTTTATAAAATGTCGGTGTAGAAGTGTTTCATATAGTTTTCCCGTACTTTTCAATTATGACGTCATTTAAATGATTACGTCGCTGGTTTACCTCTAACGTTTATTTTAAAGTCATTTCGTTTTGACACATCGTTATTCATGTTGTGAAGAATTTTATTTACATTTTCGATATTATTGATACGCGTATTACTTTTTACAAATCAAATTACCATCTTTTACCACCTCGACCTAGAGTTACATTTCGGTACTTGAAGAAAAACATTTCTAATTTTCATTCAGATTATGTTCTTGTTCCTGCTGACAAGGCATCAAACAATGTAATCATTATTTGAAGATTGTATTATGTTGATGTTTTAAAGAAAGAGCTAACTGATTCAAAAACTTATATAACAGTTCAAACACCTGAAAAATATATAGTCTCGGAACATGTAAAAAGGTGCAATAATTTTAAGTCTGGTCCTAACATAAAACAACATAAACTTTCTACTTTGTACTGGATTCCGAAACTACATAAAAACCCTTATAAGGCGAGTTTTATTGCCAACTCTAGCTGTTGTACCACTACTAAATTATCTATACTTTTGACGTCCTGTCTTACTACGATCAAAGAACATGTAAAACGCTACTGTGATAAAATATATGAAAATTCTGGTATTAATGTTTTTTGGTCCATAAAAAATTCAAATGATGTTTTAACAAAACTTGAAAATGAACAGTATAACATTTCTTTCCTGAGCTCTTATGATTTCTCTACACTCTGTACTACTCTACATAACCATCTTATAAAGGATAAACTTATTAAATTAATAGAAAAAAACCTTTGCCAGAGAAAACAAAATGTTCATTGCTTGTAATGTTCAACGTTCATTCTTTTCGAATTCAGAAGTTGAACATTACACCATGTGGACTTGCTTTGATGTTTGAAGATCTCTTACCTTTCTTTTAGATAATATATTTGTGCGTTATGGGGATACCATAGATCGTCAAGTTGTAGGTATACCCATGGGTACAAATTGTGCCCCTCTTGTTGCAGATTTGTTTTTGTATTGCTATGAGAGGGATTTTATGCTTAGCTTAAAACCTGATACACAGACCGATATTGTTAATGCTTTTAATAAAACTAAAAGGTATTTAGACGATATTTTGAATTTAGATAATCCTTATTTTGATACTATGGTTTCTTCAATTACCCAAAAGAACTGTCTTTAAACAAAGCTAATCAATCTGACATTAATGCTTCATTTTTAGATTTGAATCTTTCAATTACAAATGATAAAGTTTCGTCCAAAGTATACGATAAAAGAGAAGATTTTAATTTTAAAATTGTTAATTATCCTTTTCTAGATGGAGATGTGCCACGTTCTACATCTTATGGGGTTTATATTTCTCAACTTATTAGGTTTGCCCGAGCCTGTTCTTTGCTTGAAGATTTTAACAGACGTAATTTAGTTATAACTGATAAACTTCTTAAGCAAGGTTATGTACAGATATCACAAACTTCGGAAATCTTTTTCTAAATTTTATTATCGAAATTTACCTCTCATTAGTAAATATAATTGCAATCTACGGACGTTACTGCGGCAAGGCATTTCTCAACCAGAATTTTATGGGGATGTTATCTACAAACTTAGGAAAATTCGGGGTCATATCCATTTTCATGATTTGTTTATAAAACACATTAAAACATTTAAAAAGAAAGGTTATGATCCTATTATATTGCAACGCACTGCATGTTTGGTTATCGACCCTTTTACAGTCGGTAGCTACGCTTCCCTCTTTGCTTGCGCGATGACAGGCCGAGGGTACTCTATGATGGTATACTCTTAAACTTGGATACAGGATGAGCTTACCAGACTCATGTATTACTTTTTCCCTGTCGTGCCCTTAACGGCTTACCTGCAGGTGCTCTGACTTCAGCAAAGTCATTGAGTACATATTTGACGGATTGTCACAGTTATTATGCTATGTTTTACACGTTGCCCTGTGTTCACCGTCGTCTATGTTGTGGGTAAGTCCGACGGGGATACCTTTATGTACACTATTTGTAAAGCTAGGGTGACTTTGAGAGAAGTGTGAGGTTAGGACGTCCGTAAACCGGTTTAAACCCCCAGTGGTGTTTTTGCTATATTTGTAGCGGTACTCTCTTTGTCACCCTTCCTTTTGTTTGCTTTACGTCTTTGTGTTTGTGATTTTGTTCATGTGTGGAGTATTTGTCTCTAGTTCTTGTGTGTCTGTTGATGTTTTCTGTGTTTATCTCGTGCGTGAGTGTGCATTTGGGTGTGTGGTTGTGTGTGTATGTGTGTGTCATGCTGGCTATCGGTGTTTTGGTGGTGGTTGCGTCTTGTATGTGGCTTTGCCTGTTTGTCTTTACTACTTTTCCAAAGAAACTGGAATTTGTTGACATATTTTATCATTAATACGTCTTATCATAATAAGTTAAGATGATATTTCCATCACAATTCTTTCGAAATCTTTTAGACCAACGAAATTCGATCGGTTTGATGTGCTAAATAGAACAACCAACAAATAAAATAATTTTGAAACAAATGCATATACTTCAACAGTTTTATTGAACATGAAAACAAATTCAAAACGAAAAAGTAGTAAAGTCAAGCATAAAAAACGCCACCATCAAAAGTATTTTTATGACCGTTGTAACCTTTAGAACTCTACTGACAAACTAAGGGAAGTAACAAATCCGGTTATAAATTTTGTAACCGATTAATCGCCATTCCGTAATCGGCAACGGTTAATCCTTGATTTGCTCTGAACTGGACCGAATGCTTTAAAACATGCGTGTTTAAGTTTGTCAGGAGTTGTATCCACACTATGTCTGGTAACTTTAATTTTTGAAATACTTTCATATGGACTAGGCGAAAGATCTGACAGCTCTAGACTGGGATCACTTTTGAAAACCGACGACAATTGCCTGTTTAAAACTTCAACCTTTTCTTGAGAGTACGATTTCAACAAACCGTCATCTCTTAGAGGAGCGACATCACATGAAACATGAATAATTGCGGATGCGTTTGACAAAACTCCAGAAATGCTTAGTTCCATGTTTATGTATATCTGTGGCACAAATGATATCGTTCATACAGTCCAAGTGAGAATTTTGGCATACATTTTCATGTTGTTGTAAATGGTAAATGATGCTTGCAAGAAACCTTTTTGCTTTGAGTTTTAGTTGAGGCGAGTACATTTAGCAATGCGAAGGTGGTATAGTGTTAATTTAAAATAATCCACAACTGGACATTGTTTCGGAGAAGTACGTTTTCTCAGCTCCTCCTTGATCCCAGCCCAGTTTGTCTTTCTAAATAAGAAAATATTAAGCCTTTCATTCTGAATAATTCAATTGAAAGACCATCAAAAGAGAAACAATGGTCACTAAGTCCAGGGATGACTTTTACAATGCCCACTAAAGAATGTTTGGAGAAGGACAAACTATCTCTTACAAACTATCCAAGCATCTCTTACTGGTATCAGTTATTTTGGTAGCCACTGTGAACGACAGTAGAAGTATCGTATTGCTTTCTTCCAAATGAAAGGCGTCGCTATTTACAGATTTAGGTTTCCAGTTTATATCCCCAAATTAAATTATCTACCAAAGTACTATTTATATGATGTGTCTGGTTGACTGTTCTCTCTATCTCATCTATGACATTAAAGAGGAAGTCCTTACAATGATCGCATATTTTCAATAATGTCATAAAACTTGGGATTTGTTATGCTCTATCATCATTATGAAGGTCCCCAATTTGAACTTATATCGAAAAATGTCCCTGTGATACAAATAAACCGATTTCATCAGTACTGATAATTTTTGTTCTACAACACAATATTATCGACCTTTCCGTTAAATTCTTCCGCGTTTTGCCGATGATCACCCGATCCCTCCATTGTTTACGTAATAGCTTTCTCGTAAGTGGTCGGAGAATCGCGAGTAGGGCGAACCGTTACGAAACTAAAACTCAACCCGAATAAAACTTCGTGGAGTAAAACCGGGATCGGCGATATCAAACACATGGATGTTTTGTCATTATAAACGGTAATTGGATGGGGCTTTTTGCGATATACTACTTTTCAGCATATAAACAAATGAGTTTTGTATATTTTAAGTGTTTATGAAACGCGTCAGATGTAGGGACATCCCCTTTAAAGCCCATATCTGGTCTGTACGTACTACAAATAAGCAAATACCTTTTACCGTTTTGTTTAATATTTACCCATTTTTCATCGTATACACTAATAGAAATACTCCTGTCCTTCTTATATACCCAATGATCTGTAAGAAAGCCCAGGACCATCTTCTTGACTGATTGACAGTTTACAGTGATGACTTTATAGATGTTGCAAATATTGGATTGTATATGCCTTTGGCTTGGGCTGGCGATTTGAACACGTGCTGCTATTCAGATTCATCTATAGAGGAGTTCTACTGGGTAACGTTTTACTTTTGCACAGAATAAATTTAACTGCTTAGAACTGTTACTGGCAGATGGTGTATCTGAGCATATTGTCTTTGAATCGCCTACTGTTTCTAAGTGGTGAAAGAATGATGAAATGAAGTGATGTACTCCATAACGTATGCATTGCCCCTGTTCCGCAAAATGGTCGCCATGAAATTGATACATGCCTGAGCTCATCCTTTGTGTTTTTGTTGTGGGCTAGAAACTATATTCTTCGAGTTTTGAGACCAGACCCTATTATAAAAGTCATCTGTGTAGTCATGTTGTCCATTAATACTGCTAGGTGGTTTACCATTACACTTATATTGCTTTTCTATAAGGTATCCACCCAGTCCAATTCTACTGTCTGTCAAAAACATGCCTGCGTGTCTGTTCACTCCAACCGAGCGAATATTTAGCATGAAGAGAAGAACCAAGCATTAGCCCCATCATACACCGTGCATACCTACATATTTTAGCTACCCAGTCAGTGTAACGGCGCTGCAACAACTATTGACTAAGCTGCTGTCGTTGTTGAGCAGACAAGGAACAGTCCTGTAAAGGCCGTGTATGAAGGTATATTTGAGCGCGCACTTCATTACAAGTGCTTCTGGTATTGCTATGGACTTTTGTGTGTCATTGGGCTGCGAAAGCAGCCCACAATTATACGGCTTTGAATTTTGCCCATGCGTTTCTGCGGTCCTGTGTTTCTATAAATGCCAATCTTTTTTAATAAATATGGTTTACTGTGAGACAAGTTTTTATTTATATATATTCATTTATTTTATTTATTTTCATTCATATATTTTTCTTTGCATATTTTAGTCGGGGATATTTCTTTCTTTTCTGCCATGATCCAGTTTCAATGAAAATGCTAGTGAATTAGGTATAAATGATTAAAATCACATTGGCAAGCATAGCTGTCAGCGTGGTCTAAGGGTTATAACGATGGACTAGGAAACGTGAGGTCGTGGGTTCGATCCTCGGTGGAAGCTGAATTAATTTTTTTTCTCTAATATTTTCTTAGCACCCTTAGTATACGTGCTTTTGGTTTAAAACCATTTTGTACATAAAAATATAAGACCTTTGTTTGCATTTTGGCTTTGTTAAAGTTATTTAGCTGAGACCTTGTTGACCGTTTTGCATATTTCACCATTGTGAATTTGAATTTGCTTCAACTTAACTGTATTATACTAACTGTTCTATACTGACAATACAGAAGCCCACACAACACAACACTAACCTGTTCTTAATTTGGGGACAAAATAAATGAAAAGGTTAATGGGCATTGAGTCGACCTATCGGAATAATTTCATGTAGACTGTAAGTATGGGAGTTTGTATGCCTTGTGAACATCACTTAATGTGATAATGGTTTCTACGTCAGTGTGTTTCAGCAAATGAATAACATTGATCTATAACGTAATGTGTATTATTGGTGTCAAACACAGGTATTATGCATCATGGCTCATTAAAACATTCCCCCCGTTTCTGCTACATGTATTAATTCATACATAACAGTCATGTTTTCCCAATATTGCTCCCTCTTTTTCTTCTATCCTGCTTTAATACATGTTACGCAGCCATTTTACGCTTGCGTAAAACCTTGCTTGTTTCCTGATGTCCTACCTGACATCCGTCCTATTTTAGACGCAAATAAAAATCGACTTGATCACTACGGAATAAACAAGCTTTTGAAGGATCTCGGACGTGAGTAGTGGTGCACTTTAATAAGTGCCCATGAACAGATTCTGCAATTTTCACTTTTCGAAAGATCGATTTTCAGATTTTTTACCGCGAAAACTGATGGCAAAATTGCCGGTCTTATATAAACAAATAATTTGTTTGAAAATGGCATTCTGTGCCGCCTGTGAAGCATGGCAGACATATATACTCAGGGAGCCAATGGGGTCTACCGTGCACCCCCCCCCTTTTTTTTTTTTACTTTTTTCGTGGGTACCAAAATGTTCAGAAATGTCTCCTGAATCAGAATCGCGAATGTAATCAAGTTTAACTTATTTTAGGCTATGTGCATTTTAACCGTGTCCATGGCAATCCCCCCGGTTTTCGTAAAGATTACCCATACCTGCAAATTCGCCCATATCACAGCAAGTTTTTGTCCTAAAACTATAATACTGGTACCAAATGGAATATAAGACATTGTGCTTTTCTTTCCAATTGTTTTTAAAATTACCTTATTTGCATACTCATGAATATTAATGAGAAGATTAAAAATAGTAAAAAGGTGTAGAAGTAATGTAAACCTTTCATTTTTATTATCCTACAAATATCAGAAAATAACTTCAAATGCAGTTAAACATGATGACAAAAAACCCAGGAAACAAAACATCCAATTTGAGTATCAAAACATTAACTTTAAGTACCGTTTCCATCGTTTCCATGGCAACACCCCCAGTTTTCGTAATGAGGGTCCGTACCTGCAAAATCGTCCATATCACAGCCAGTTTTTGTCCTAAACCTATAACACTAGTACCAAATTGGAGATAGGACATTGTGCGTTTATTTCCGGCTTGTTTTTTAATTACCTTATTTGCATACTCACGAATATTAATGAGAACATTAAAAATAGTAAAACAATATAGAAATAACATAAATAATGTAAACTATTCACTTTTTATCCTACAAATATCAGAAAACATCTTCAAATGCAGTTTAACATGATGACAAAATCCTCAACAAACAAAATATCAAATTTGAGGACCAAAACTTCAACTATATGTAATTTTTTAACTGTTTCCATAGTTACCATTCATTTCACTCTGTTCACACATATTTTGTTAGTCGACACCTACCTGCAAAATATTCCATATCACAGAAAGTGTTTGTGCTAACTGTATAAAACTGGTACCGTATTAAAGCTATGACATTGTGCTTTTGTTTAAAGGCTATACTTAGAAATTACCTTATTTGCATACACATGAATATTAATGAGAATAATTAAAAAATAGCAAAACAAATACAGAAATAGGCCTAATGTAAAAATGTCAATTTTTATTCTACCAATATTAGAAAACAACTTCAAATGTAGTTTAAATTGATGACAAAAATACTCAGAAAGCAAAGTATCTATATTGATACCCAAATAATTAACTGTAAGTAACATTGTAACGGTTTCCATGGTAACCGATCCTTTACAAATTTTGGAAATTTGACATCTACCTGTAGTACTTCGCTAGATCTCAGTTATTTTTGATGAATCATGAAATCATTGTTACAAACATAGATAAGAGGCATTGCTTTAATAGCAAATATTACTTCTCTGATATTAACTTATTTGCATATGTATGGATATTTATGAGAACAGTAATAGATGTTGAAATTTTCGACAGACACCAGTCTTTCTTTTATAAATCAAACAAAAATGCAAAATGGTTAGATAAAGTTTACAGTGGTCACTGAATATCACCAAGATTGTTAGATAAATAAATTTGGGACAACGTATGCACTATTGGTGATATATCTGTTTCCTAGGCAACCATTCTAACCTCATTGTTCATATTACAGAGTCTTTAAATACCTGCAACATACAAATATATAGAGGATATTTGTTATTTTCGGTGGAAGATCGAAATTTATTTCATCGAGTGAACACCAGACGGTATATTTTCACGAGTGGCAAAGCCACGAGTGAAAATATTACTGTCTGGTGTTCACGAAATGAAATAAATTTCGATCTTTCATCGAAAATAACAAATATTCTATTTATTTCATGCTTTAATACAACGTTATATAATCCTTTTGTTCAACGGATTTATGTCTTAACGAAATCGAAAGTACGATTCGCTCCCCGTGGGGAGCCCCAATGATAAACCGTAGTTCACATGTTGCTTCACGACAGAAGATATAGTTCTATATAATCGTCTTAGAAATTGTAAAAAGTCCATAAAAATATATTTTAAAGTTCAAAATGATTAACACAGAGGGGTTATATTGCATGACGTCATTTTGAATATCTGACAATAAAACTAAAAGATTTTTTGTTGACATTACTGCGCGTCATCTTTACGTCATAAGTCATATAAGCGTGTCATAAGTCAGACGTCCGCCATCTTGTCCGAAACAAACGCGGTGGGAAACCAACAAAGAACGAAACTGAGACGTTATTATAACAGAAAACATGTAGGTTGTGGGCTTTAACTGAGCCACAATTGTCAGGAAATAAGAATGGATAATGCCACGTGTTGAATATTCACTGTCATTGTCGGAAAATGGAATTCTTTTGAACAGTGAGTCTGCACACCCGAGAATTTGAGCCTAACTGACAAAGAGGTTACGTTTCTGAAACGGAGTTGATAACGTGTTATCGATCTAGCAACTGGTAACATGAACATGGAAATAGCAGCCAGGGAAGACGCTGGTTTGAAATTCGCTATTGAATCCAGTAGATAATCACGGTTGGTTTGTTCCGCCTAGTGTCAGTTGATGATGGCATCGAGTAAGCGGCTTGCATTTGCTGTACTTGAAGGCTGGTAGAGTCGATTCGATACAGGTACTGTACAGGTAGAAGTTTGGTTTAATTTATAAATCTTAATGTAAAATCAATTAGTGGACAATTGCATCATTTTAAACTAAATTACGAGTGCAAATAGCAGTACATTTCGTCCAAATGGTCTAATGTGAGGACGTCTTGTCATTTTTTGACAGAAGGTCTGGGTTCGAGTCCCAGTTTGGATTTCATTTTGTACTGCTGTTATTTCAATTGTTATCAAATTCATTCCATGTGATTGTTTAATAAAAATTAACAAACTTTGCAAAACGACCCCATTAAAGAAGAATTTTATTGGTTTTCTAAATATCTAACTGCTTAGTGCATCTTAAAATCCCCATTGGGGGAACAAGTAGTCCGGTAACATTGAAATTATCAAATTGATAATTTCGCTGTTCAAAACTGAGTTTATTTAAGAAATAATAAATTCATACCAGTGTTTAATCGTGCAATCGAACACTGGTAGGAGTTGAGATGCGTATTAATTAAATCACAAGGCCGATAGGCCGAGGGATTTAATTATAAGCATCTCAACGACTACCCGTGTTCGATTGCACGATAAAACACTGGTATAAATTTATTATTTCGATTCTAACACTTCAATTTAACTATAATTTGCACCGCCACAACGGCACTACGTTTCTTGTCGTACGAATTTTCGAAGCCATATTACGTCACGTTAAGCTGTTACAGCGCGTGCGGTGTTTTATTGAGAATTCAAACATAGATACTTCTTTGTTTATGTAGATGTGTGCGCGAGGTGTGTTAGAACAAGTGATAATCCACTGTTATATCCTGGTAAACCACTGGAAAGCATGAAATAAAACATGTTTGGCAGTATGCCGAGCACAACATTATTATATCATTCTCCAAATATAGCTTGCAATAATAAGTGTACCTTTTGGTGATAAATAAATAAATTCTGTGTCCAAAACTGTTACCGAAATGACAATGCACTGCTTCCATGGAAACTGTTGAAAGCCAAGTTCTTATGAGACCCCAAACAATCTTCTGTTATTGTAGACACTTACAATGTTACTTACAGTTTATTGTTTAGGTATATAGATACTTTGCTGAGTATTTTGACATCAATTTATACTACATTTGAAGTTGTTTTCTGATATTGGTAGGATCAAAATTGAGAGGTTTACGTTATTTCTGTATTTTCTTGCTATTTTTTAATTATTCTCATTAATATTCCTGTGTATGCAAATAAGGTAATTCCTACGTATAGCATTTAAACAAAAGCTCAATGTATTAGCTTTATTTCGGTAACAGTTTTACACAGTTAGCACAACAACTTTCTGTGATATGGAAGATTTTTGCAGGTAGGTGTCGACTAACAAAATCTGTGAACAGAGTGAAATGAGTGGTTATTATGGAAACAGTTAAGAAGTTACTTAGAGTTAAATTTTTGGTCCTCAAATTTGATAGTTTGTTTTCTGAGCATTTTGTCATCATGTTAAACTGCATTTGAAGTTGTTTTCTGATATTTGTAGGATAAAAAGTGAATAGTTTACATTATTTACGTTATTTCTATATTGTTTTTACTATTTTTAATGTTCTCATTAATATTCATGAGTATGCAAATAAGGTAATTTAAGAAACAAGCTGGAAATAAAAACACAATGTCCTATCTCCAATTTGATACCAGTTTTATAGTGTTAGGACAAAAACTGGCTGTGATATGGGCGAATTTGCCATCATTACGAAAACTGGGGTGTTGCCATGGAAACGATGAAAACGGTACTTAAAGTTAATGCTTTCCTCCTCAAATTGGATATTTTGTTTCCTGGAGTTTTTGTCATCATGTTAAACTGCATTTGAAGTTATTTTTCTGATATCTTTTAGGATAAAAAATGAAAGGTTTATGTTATTTCTATACTACTGTTTTTACAATTTTTAATGTTCTCATTAATATTCATGAGTATGCAAATAAGGTAATTTAAAACAACAAATTAGAAACATTAGCACAATGTCTTTTCTTCCATTTGGTACCAGTTTATAGCGTTAGGACAAAAACTGGCTTTGATATGGGCGAATTTGTAGGTATGAGTTATCATTACGAAAACTGGGGGTTGCCATGGAAACGGTTAAAATACGCATAATCCAAAATAATTTAAACTTGATTACGTTCGCGATTCTGATTCAGGAGACTTTACTGAACATTTTGGTACCCACGAAAAAAGTCAAAAAGGGGGGGACTGGATAAACTAGGTTTAGGTACTTTTTATTGACATAATAACGTGTACGTACAGATAGCCTACTCTCTGATAACGGTTATATAGACAATCCAAGGGCAGAGTCTACCAGTAACTTTTCAACATTCCCCCGTCGTCTTTCAGTGTGGCTCTGATATTGTTATGATGATTATCGTTATCTATTTATAACATAGTTAACTGTAACACATTGTCAGTGTGCTTTTCAAGTAGATATCTACTGAAGTTTTGCTTAAAACATTAGAATCATGATATTGGTCAGAACCTCAAACCGAAAGTAGGAAACGTGTTCATTTAAAACTGGTTGCTACAAGCCATCCGGCTGGGATTAAACTTCTACTGTGATTTGTTTGTAAAACCGTGTCACGGTTTGTTTATTACCTTTAGAAGTGAAAATCTAGAGATGCGTGACTGATATTGGGCGCTCTAAACACACACACGCATGTGTAGTTCTATATCATTATGCAAGTTTCTGCTCGGTCACCTTTAAAAAATGATCCTCGTCGGATAAAGCTCTCGGTATGTCATTTGCTATAAAATCGCTTTGGGCAGATCTACTAAATATATCATAATAACAATACAAAGCTATCATACATTGGGCTTATAGATGATCCAGTACTATTCCACACCGTCTGATGCACCGTTTGACATTTCCCCGTGCAGTTCACTGTAATGTTTCAACATTACACCTTGAGAATAGTGTAAGGTCACTCTCCGATTGCTTCATTCGATATTCATATCTTTGGGATACGGATGGGATATATTCTAATTTCAGAGTAACACCATTAGTGAAGATCTTTAGCGCATTACTTTAACATTTAACCCTTGTCCTCATGTAAGTTACGTTTTTTCATGCATTTGCAAACAGAGTAGAACCAGATCAGACGGCTCCTAGAGGATCAAGGTGTGCTTTGTTTGCTAATGGATTTTGAAAGATCTGTACCTTTACTATCTAAAATGGCTACAACTTTCCACTTTCCATGTAGATCTATTTAATTATAACTATTCTGTTCATGAATATTCAATATATATTGAAATTTGGAATCAATAAACAGGTGGAAAGGGTTAACATGAATATTCATATGGGAAATAAGGGCATCATGAGTAGATCTAGTTATTAGTTGATCTTTTATAATGGCATTAGGCACATAGGATATTTCATAGCATAAATTGCAGAATTAAAATTATATCATTTCATATGCAAACAGAGCAGACCCTGGTCAGACAGCTCCTATAAAAGCAGTATGATCTGGGTCTTATTCTCTTTGCATTTTAGCTTCACCAACACGTTACAAATCAACATGGATTGTCAAAATATTGAGTCACTGTAATAAATTGTAAAGATGCAATATGTAAAAAAGAATAATGTGGAAAACTGATTAGGTATTTAAGTACTAGATCTACTAGTACTGATTTGGTTTCGAACCACATGTATAATTTTCAACTACATATATATACACAGTCAAAGGTTTTACTTGTTCATTGAATGACGATGATTTAATAATATTAGATTAACACATTTTACTTAATAAATACACCTTTTAAAATCTTTGCAAACTAAGTAGACCCAGATCATATGTCTCCTTCGGATCATTGTCTGCTTGGTTTGTTTATAGAATAATAAAGATCAGTTTCTACAGTTTCTGCCACTAGGCAAAAAAATCCTGTGTTTGTAAATTGCCTTTTAAGAATTCATGTAAATAATGATCATGATGTAATGATTTCTTACATGGATAGTATTGGATACAGAAAAGGTTTTAAACCAGTTGATATGTGATTTTCAGTATAAAGAGAACTATAGAAATACTGACATAATCAGGTAATGGATGCAGATAGAATTCTCAGCTGTCTTGGAGGTTGGGGAAGGTACCAGTTTCTCACATATACACTGTTGGGATTTGTTTACCTCAGAGGAGCTTGGCCTGTGCTTGCAATACTTTTTATTGGTAAGTGTTACAGTTCATATCTCTCATTGTCATGTATGTGGTCACATCTTTCTCGCTGTCTTGAGTGTGTTCATATCTTTCTTGATGTCTTGAGAGTGTGGTCAAACCTCTCTCGCTGTCATGAGCATTATCACATCAATGGTGTGGTCACATCTCACTCACTGTCATAAGCATATTCACATCTCTTTCACTGTCATAAGCATATACACATCTATTTCACTATCATGGACTTACTGTAGTTACATTTCTCTCAGTGTCATGAGTAGTTACATTTCTCTCAGTGTCATGAGCGTGCTGTCATGATAAGTATAGTCGTATCTCTCTCGCTATCAAACATGCTCACATCTCTCTCACACTATTATGGGTGTGGTCACAGTTCTCGCTCACTGTCATGAATGTGGACACATCTCTAGCTGTCATGAGCGTGTTTACACCTCTCTCTTGCTGTCATGAGCACGATCAGATCCCTCTTATTGTCATGAGTGTGGTCACATCTCTCACTGTCATGAGCGTGGACACATCTCTCACTGTCATGAGTGTGGTCACATCTCTCACTGTTATGAGTGTGGTCACATCTCTCACTGTCATGAGCATGATCAGATCCCTCTCACTGTCATGAGTGTGGTCACATCTCTCACTGTCATGAGTTTGGACACATCTCTCACTGTCATGAGTGTGGACACATCTCTCACTGTCATGAGTGTGGTCACATCTCTCACTGTCATGAGCATGGACACATCTCTCACTGTCATGAGTGTGGTCACATCTCTCACTGTCATGAGTGTGGTCACATCTCTCACTGTCATGAGTGTGGTCACATCTGTAGCTGTCATGAACATGGTCATATCTGTGGCTGTCATGAACATGGTCACATCGCTCTTGCTGTCCTGTCGAGCATTGTCACATCTCTCTCATTTGTAATGAAAGTGGTCATATCTCTCTAAATGTCATGAGTGAATCTGTGACCATCTTTGCAAAGAGTTGGATCCAGATAAGATACTGAATAACTACTGTGATGATGTTTTTGAAACAAAATGGACAAAGAAATCAACAAAAGAAAACTGAACAGATTACCATTATTGCAGGTGACAAGCTATCATGAATAATAAATTTAATATATATTGATTAACCCTTTCTCTGTTAAATATTCATACATGTCAGAAATAGTGACGTCTTGAATATTTATTTGCTGAATTTTTATAATGGTATTTTTAGTTTTGGTAGAAACCATAGATTCATATTCATGTTCAGTATTTGCAACTTCTGAAGGTACCTGCTCTCACTACAAACTTATGAATCATAGGAAATACAGAGAAAGCAGTAAAACGTGCACCATTGGCAATACCTGGCGGTCACCCATCCAGCCAGGAGCCGCACAGACTGTTGCTTAACTATGCAACATTTCCAAGCACTTAATAAACCATGTCACCAAAGAGCTAGCTCCCCGGCAAGGAGAGTTTATAGTGCTTATATACCTAACAGCCTCGCTGTTACAGCAGAATCAAGCTGACTTTGTGATATATACTGGTAGACATTGGAAAAGTCATACTCTACCTTGTTGAACTGAAAAAACTCTATATACAGTAGAACCTGTCTTAAGCGACCATCAAACAGAGGTCTTGTTTTGGGTCTGTAAGACAGGTGGTTAAGCTTAACCCTTCGCTTGCTATTCACGTCAATATACGTACCTGTAAATAGGGAAGACCCAGATGAGACAGCTCCTGCAGGAGCTGTCTCATCAGGGTCTGCACTATTTACAAGTTGATTGTGCAACCAGTGCACTGCACAGCAGATTGCACAGTGAAATACGTGTACACAGTGAAGATATATGTAATTATACAACAGAGCATGGGTAAAGAAGGAGAAATGTATTTTAAAATTCACCAAGAGAAGGGTTAATGCAGGTCAAAAGTAATGCAGAAAGTTCCTATAGGAGCTTTCTGCATTACTTTTTCCCTGTATTAAGCAACTACTTGCTTTTTAAAAGATCCCTGTGTTCAATTGATATAAGGTCGCTTAAGAAATGTTCTACTGTATACAGATTTTTTAAAAAATTGTCCCGTTTACTACATGTATGTATACAAATGTATATCAATGTAACAAGGTTTACAGCTTCGATTTTGCCCATTATTTGAATGCTTTACAGCCTCAGACTAAGCATGAGGATTTACCCCTTTCCCTCATACAAATACCATTTCTAACCTAAATGCAAACAGAGTAGACCCAGATCAGACAAATCCTGTAAGAGTCATCTAATCAGAGTCTGAGGAATATAATTTAACCCTTTTTCTCTTATAGATGCCTTTTAATGCCTTCGCAAATGGAGTAGACCCAGAGCAATTCCTGTAGGAGTCGTCCGATCAGAGTCTGCTCTGTTTGCTTATGGAATTATATACATGTATATCTGATTCTACAGTTCTTGCCATGGCCAATACATTTCTGTATCCATTCACCATTATAAAAATGCAGCTAATAAATATATATGATATCAATATTTCTTACATGATTATTCATGAAGGAAAGCATTTAAGTGGATATTTCTGAAATAGACAGCAAACCGAAAATTATCTGAAATTTCAGAGTTGAACGAAAATAAGAATGGGTAATAAAAACAAATCACTGAGGTGCAAATGATATATGGGGAATTTTCTTGTTGATAGTCATGATTGCTGAAGCATAAAGTTAAACAAAATTATATAAAGAAAAGTAAAAAACTGCAGTAAGTTACATGAACATGTACCGGTACTTAATATTGAGATTACATGTAAATGATTTTTATATATCTGTGTCAACCAGTTTTTAGGTAAATCAATAAATCTAGTGAAAATTTGATTCATATATGCGAGTCTATCTTGATTATTGGCAGTTAGAGTAGTAAATAATTTTTCAAAATTGCTCTTGTTGTTGTTTTTTAGCTCACCAGAGCACAAAGTGCTCAGGGTGAGCTTTTGTGATCGCCTGATGTCCGTCGTCCGTCGTGGTGCGGTGTGCGTCGTCCGTCGTCCGTCGTCCCGCGTCAACAATTTGAACCTTTAAAAATCTTCTCCTCTGAATCTACAGGGTTCTCAGCTTTCATCTTTGGCACATAGCATCATCTGCAGGTCCTCTACAAAAGTTGTATAAATTATGCCCCTGGGGTCAAAATTGGCCCCGCCCCAGGGGTGCCTTGTTTTCTATAGAAATATATAGTAAAAGTTTGAAAATCTTCTTCTCTGAAACTGGAAGGTTCTCAGCTTTCATATTTGGCACATAGAATCATGATCAGGTCCTTTACAAAAGTTATATAAATTATGCCCCTAGGGTCAAAATTGGCCCCGCCCCAGGGGTGGTCAGTTTTCAATAGAAGCATATTGTGAAAACTTTGAAAATCTTCTCCTCTGAAACTGGATGGTCCTCAGCTTTCATATTTGGCACATAGCATCATCTTCAGGTCCTTTACAAAAGTTATATAAATTATGCCCCTGGGGTCAAAATTGGCCCCGCCCCAGGGGTGGTCAGTTTCAATAGAAACATATAGTGAAAACTTTGAAAGTCTTCACCTCTGAAACTAAAAAGTTCTCAGCTTTCATATTTGGCACATGGTATCATGTTCAGGTCCTCTACAAAAGTTATATAAATTATGCCCCTGGGGTCAAAATTGGCCCGCCCCATGGGTGCCTTGTTTTCTATAGAAATATATAGTAAAACTTTGAATATCTTCTCCTCTTAAACTGGAAGGTTCTCAGCTTTCATATTTGGCACATAGCATCATGATCAGGTTCTCTACAAAAGTTATATAAATTATGCCCCTGGGGTCAAAATTGGCCCAAACCCAGGGTTAGCCAGTTTTCAATAGAAACATATAGTGAAAACTTTGAAAATCTTCTCCTCTTAATCTGGAAGGTTCTCAGCTTTCATATTTGGCACATATCATCCATGTTCAGGTCCTCTACAAAAGTTATATAAATTATGCCCCTGGGGTCAAAATTGGCCCCGCCCCAGGGATGGACAGTTTTCAATAGAAACATATTGTGAAAACTTTGAAAATCTTCTCGTCTGAAACTATAACGTTCTCAGCTTCCATATTTGGCACATAGCATCATGTTCAGGTCCTCTTCAAAAGTTATATAAATTATATCCCTGGGGTCAAAATTGGCCCCGCCCCAGGGGTAGCCAGTTTTCAATATAAGCATATAGTGTAAGCTTTGAAAATCTTCTCCTCTGAATCTATAGGGTTCTCAGCTTTCATATTTGGCACATAGCATCATGGTCAAGTACTCTACAAAAGTTATATAAATTGTGCAATTTGGGTCAAAATTGGCCCCGCCCCAGGGCCAGCTAATTTTCTATAGAAACATATAGTGAAAACTTTGAAAATCTTCTCCTCTGATTGTCTGGTGAGCGCTTCAGGGCCATTCTGGCCCTCTTGTTTAGTTCAGTGGGGGTCTATTATACCTTTCCCTGTTCTATACTTAGTCGACATTTCAATACCTTCTGAATATTCATGGACATTATAGTTATAAGGAAATATGGACGGTGGAATATAGTAGGCTAGCCATTTTAGAAAGTAAAGAAGGGAGCCGTCCCTGTAGGAGCCATCTGATCCGGGTCTACACTGTTTGCAAATGCGTGAAAATATGTTTATATGAAGGAAAGGGTTAAGATATTGAATATGTATTATACATCAGCATCTGCTTTGTTTGCCTATGAAATAAGTAGATCTCATTCTTCAGTTTCTGCACTGGTAAAATGTACTCAGTTCCTGATTCTTTTATGAAAATTCATCTAATCAATATACATATATTATTTGTTGCATGAATGTTCATCAGTTATAACCCTTCTCATGCTATTAACATACATATCTGCATTTGAAAAAAAGTTTAGACCCATATCAGACAGCTCAGGGTTTGAAAATTCCACTTGTCCTGCATACCCTTTCCCTTGTTTGTCTATACTGCATATAGGATGGGTGAAAGTTTTGATTTGCTTTCATTGTCTATTATAGAGGAGAAGTGACAAGTTTCAGAATTTTCGACACCCTGCAGTTCCTAAAGGAGCTGTCTCATATGAGTGCACTACTTGCCATTGTAATTCAATTTATCCACCTTTGGAATGATTCAGCTGCTTTGCATACAGTGTAGACCCAGATGGAGCCCTCTCATCAGGGTCTGCACTGTTTGTAATGTGACACTTCTCTTCAGAAAAATCCCAAAATATTCACCATAAGCTTGACCTGTTTGAATTTTGGAATAGTCCATTTGAAGATTCAGAATTGTAAGGGTTAAATTGTAAGTTGTTAAATTTCTATATACAGGACTCTAGATCAGTTAAGCATTTAGGATATGTAGGTAAAACATTTTCATTATTTCTTTGCCATACCCTTGTCAGAACTTATTAAAATAGTTTTAGAGCCATTCTCATAAGTACCAACACGATAGGGTCTGGCTGAGAAATAAGATTTTGATAGATCAGTATACATTTTATGTACAGCTTTGATATATGTATACATGTACTAAATGATATATTTTTGTAAAGTTATAAAGAAATATATATGAACAAAGCCATGGAGAAGTTATATGTAGGGCTTTACAAGCATCTTGTATACCAAGATCAGCCACTGCATCAAACTTCAGCACCTGATCTACACAGATTTTCATCAGTATTTTCCAAAAGACCTTTTTGTGTCACCTGCTCCACCAATCTATTATCCTTTTTACTTTTGTCACATTTCTCCTGGCAGGTGATACCTGTTTTAATTAAAACACTTTTATCTCATGTACATGTAGCAAATCATGTACCATACGTATTGTATGAATGCCAGAATACACTCATTGGCAATAAAGTACAACCTGTCTTAAGCGGCAATCAAAAAGAGGTCTAATTATAGGTCTGTAAGGCAGGTGGTAGCTTAATGCAGAGCAAAAGTAATGCAAAAAGCTCCTATCGGAGCTTTCTGCATTACTTTTGTCCTGCATTAAGCAACCACCTGTTTTTTAGCTCACCTGAGCCAAAGGCTCAAGGTGAGCTATTGTGACCGCCTGTCGTCCGTCGTCCGTCTGTCCGTCTGTCCGTCTGTCCGTCTGTCCGTCCGTCTGTCCGTTCACTTTTATTTCAAATGACTTCTTCTCCTAAACCACTGGGAGGATTTCAACCAAATTTCACAGAAATGTACCTTAGGATGTCCTCTATCAGTTTTGTTAAAATCATGACCCCCGGGCAAAAAATGGCCCCGCCCCACTACTTTTACAGGTTTTTTTTTTAAATCTTTAAAAATCTTCTTCTCTGAAACCACAATTTCTAGAGCTTTGATATTTGGTATATAGCATCATCTGATGGTCCTTTACCAAGTTTGTTAAAATGATGACCCCCGGGCCAAAAATGGCCCTGCCCTTGGGCTTGTAGTTTTTACATAGACTTATATAAGGAAACCTTTAAAAATCTTTGTCTGAAACCACATAATCTAGAGCTAAGATATTTGGTATGAAGCATCACCTAATATACCACTACCAGGTGTGTTCAAATAATGACCCCTGGGCCATAAATGGTCTCACCCTGGGGTTTTATGCTACTTAACATCAGAATCTGTAACACTTAAAAGGTAATTTCCTCACAGTTATTTCCCTTGTCCCATCAGCATAGCCATAAGGGACAAAGGGAGATAACTGCATTGGAGTGCTAGTATCATTCTATTTATAACTATTTATAGTAAAATGTTGAAGGTGAATCAGTGTAGCTGTTTTAGAATGCATAGAAACATCTATCAAATTCCATTAGCAAATAACAGACCTTGATCCTATAGGAGCCACCTTATCTGGGTCTACTCTGTTTGCAGATGCATGAAAACAAGTTTATATGAGGGAAATTAAGGGTTAAATAGGCTCTACTGCAGTTAAAGGGTTATAGCTCTGGGCAGTAAAATCTCTCCTGGTCAGTGCATGACTCTTAACTCTTTGCATGCTACTGGTGAAACTGTGATTACCTATGCCAACAGTTTGGATCCAGATGAGAGGCCGCATACTGCGGCATCTCATCAGGATCCAAACTGTTTGTCATCTTAACCATATTTTTGCAAAAAAATGAAAGTAAGTTTATTTTAAGAATTGAAGCAGATGACAATAACTTTTTGTTGCAGACAAAACATTAAAGGCATTTTGACCCATTAACCCCAGTGTGTAGTGTGAGTGATGTTACATGGTGTCTTCCAATGTCTCTCAAATTAGATGTGAGAGATATAGGAAAGTAACAATTCAGCCAATCAAGGAAAATGATCACCATCTAGACTTTTGATCTGGGTCCAAACCCAACTGATGTAAGTCATGGTAATGTTTAAGAAAACTGTGAAAACATGATTATGCAATGGCCCAACTGATATAAGTCATGGTAGTTCTTAAGAAAACATGATAATCCCCCCCCCCCCCCCCCCCCCAACAATGATAGGTGTTAAACTTACTACTGTGGATTAAGTCTGCTGCACCAAAAAGCATCGTAAATATAACTTTTTTTTATAAAATTTGATGACAACACATTAAAAAGTCCTAAAATGTCTGAATCTTGTATGATATTAATGAAATAACTGAGTAAATATAACTTAATTATAACAGTAGACGTAACTCTTCTCAATTTCAATTGTTAAAAATACTAATGACCCATTTAATTGAATTATCATCAGATATTCACACCTAGAGCTAGACTTATTTCTAAACACCTACTAAAGACTACTTTTGTTTGCTAATGCTTAAAAAAATTGTTAATGCCATAAATAGAAGTTTTAGCTTTGAAAAAAACTGTAAAATCAAATCTATATCTTGTCAAATGTAAAAAGAGCAGACCCTGATCAGACAGCTTCTATAGCAGCCGTCTGATCTAATCTACTCTTATTTTTAATGTGTAAAACACATTATTTCTCTGAAGAGAAGTTTTTGCTTTGACAAAAACTGTAGAATCCGATCTATATTGTGTCAAAAGAAACAGAGAAGACCCAGATCAGACAGCTTCCATAGGAGTCGTCTGATCTGAGTCTACTCTGTTTGCTAATGCATAAAAACAGCTTTATATGAGGGAAAGGGTTAAACGATTTTTAAAGATATTCTTATTGGTCATTTCACACAAAAACTGGCATTATGTACTGCCTAGCACTCTATTTGCCTATATACCTGGGTCAAGGTATAATTGCATAGCTTTATTGAAGTCATTTGAATTTCTCAAAGACCAGTTTTAGGCATTTTGAGCTAAGGCAAAAATGGCACAAGTTGTAAACAGTTTAGATCTTGGTCAACTAGTCACTTGGTATTAGTTCTGAATTCAGTTCAAGTTTATTCAGCAGTGAAAGGGTGAAAGCAGTGCACTAAGCTTATTTCATCTGCTAGAAATGTTGTCCACTGAAAAATTAACATGTCAATATACATGTATTACTGTAACTCAGGTGAGCGATATAGGGCCAATGGCCCTCTTGTTTTATTTTAAGACTCCTATGTTTAATAAATAAATGGCTGTTTAGGACAGGATCTATTATACCTGTCTTTTCTATATGCTAAACTCTAACAGGAGGTGACCCTACTATACCTGTCTTTGCTATATGCTAAACTCTAACAGGAGGTGACCCTACTATACCTGTCTTTTCTATATGCTAAACTCTAGCAGGAGGTGACCCTACTATACCTGTCTTTTCTATATGCTAAACTCAAACAGGACGTGACCCTACTATACCTGTCTTTTCTATATGCTAAACTGTAACAGGAGGTGACCCTACTATACCTGTCTTTTCTATATGCTAAACTGTAACAGGAGGTGACCCTACTATACCTGTCTTTTCTATATGCTAAACTCTAGCAGGAGGTGACCCTACTATACCTGTCTTTTCTATATGCTAAACTCAAACAGGACGTGACCCTACTATACCTGTCTTTTCTATATGCTAAACTGTAACAGGAGGTGACCCTACTATACCTGTCTTTTCTATATGCTAAACTCTAACAGGTGGTGACCCAGGTCATGAGTGCCATATCCCTGCATCAAACAATGAAACAACACAGATATACAGGCATGCTGATGATGACTGTAGGCTGACTCAAGAGGTAGATGGTTATAATGTGTCCGACAGCTGCGTATATGGCTACCAGTATGGGGATGCTTTCGAATCAACCATCCTGTCGGATGTAAGTTATAGTTACAGTGCTTATCTGTTAAATCAGAATAAATCTTTCTCTGTTGAATATTTATGTAAGAAATAATGACATCATGAATATTACTAACTGAATTTTTATAATGGCATGTATACACAGGAGAGTTTGGTGTTGGTAGAAGCTGTTGTCAGTCAGATCTGTTATGATGTCATATGCAAACAGAGCAGAACCTGATTTTAACCAAATAGGGCAGACCCTGATCAGATTGCTCAACGGAAGCTGTCTGATCTGGGTCTATTCTGTTTGCAAAAGTGTGAAAAGGCATTTACATGTATATAAGGGAAAGGTTAAAAGCCAGTTTTTGGGGCAAGTATAGTGGACAGCTGCTTATTTGATAGCAGATAATGAGGAGAATAGAGCTTTTTATTTTCCTGCAGATTTGTCATACATACATGTATGTATACATGTTACTAAAATCTTATTGTATACCAAGGTACATGTGCTCATAGGCAAACAGTACAACATCTCTAAAGGAGTCTAATTCTGCATTTTAAGCATTTCCCTGTTCTATGTTTATTCCAAATTTCAGTACCTCCTGAATATTCATGCACAAAATAGTTATAATTGAATATTGAAGGTTGAACATTTTAGCCATTTTAGTAAGTAAAGAAAGAAAGTTTTAAGAAACAGATCCTATCAAATTCCATTAGCAAACAGCTCCTATAGGAGCCATCTGATCTGGGTCTAATCTGTTAGCAAATGTGTGAAAATGCATCTGTATGAGGGAAAGGGTTAAGACAGATGGTAGAGTAATCAGGACTATTTTTTTCAAGTGATTTTATAGCCTTTACTGGGGTTTGTTCTTAATGGCAAAAAGTGTGTTTTTCCCCAATTCTGATTGAAAATTTTCCAATTCAGAGGTAAAAAAGTTTAGCCAGAAAATTCATTCAGACCAAAACTTCTAAAATTCCTAAACAAACAGCTGACCCAGATCAGACAGCTCCAACAGGAGATGTCTCATCTGGGTCTGCTGTTTGTTTATGAATTTTAAAGGTTTTGGCCTGAATGAGTCTATTTTGTTTGCAATGGACATTGGTAGGAGGGAATTTGTTGAAATCTTCTTACAGCTAAAACGAATTCATATCAGACAAAATTCCCAATTTCAGGGGCATTGCTCATCTTCCTAAAATGGTGAAAAAAGGCCCTGGTAATGCAATATTAAATGAGCTTTCTGAATTATTTTTGTTCCGCATGAAATAGTCACCTGCTTTAATTCTTTACTCCCATAAATATGTCTTTCTACGCTTTTGCAAACAAAGTAGACCCAGATCAGATGGCTCCTATAGGAGCTGTTTGCTCAGGTTCTGCTCTGTTTGGTTATAATATAGATATAGTTCTACAGTTTCTGCCATTTCAGGCAATTCCTGGGTCCATGTGCTATTATAACAAGTCATCTACCTGTAATCATTATGTGCATAATGTCATTATTTCTTGCATGAATATCCATGGAGTAAATGGTTAACATACCTGTGTACATGTATCAGGTAACTTTTGAATGCGGGAAATTAGAGTACTGGCATTTGAAACAATGTAGACACAGATCATAGGGCTCCTCTAGGAGCCCTCTGGCTATGATCTGCACTGTTTGTCATTTGACCCTTTCCCTGTTCTATGTTTGTTCCAAATTTTGATACCTACTTAATATTCATGGACAAAATAGTTATAATGTAATATGGAACACGGAACATTGTAGCCATTTTAGAAAGTAAAGAAACAGATTTTCAAATTCCACAAGCAAACAGAGCAGACCCCGATCAGGCGGCTCCTCTAGGAGCCGTCTGATCTGGGTCTACTCTGTTTGCAAATGCGTGAAAACAGGTTTATATGAGGGAAAGGGTTAACATCCTCTTGCAAAATCATACTTTTTGATATTGAATGAATTCTATCATTTAACCTTTCCCTCATATAAACACCTTTTCATGCCTTTGGAAACAGATTAGACCTGGATAGATAGATAGATTTATTTCAACATAAAATGTACAATCACATGGCAATCTGCTATTAAAAACATACATTATAAACAAGCAACAATATGTATGAATGTTAACAAAGTCATGTCAATCAACATTATATGCCAAGGATGACACAAAAAAGAGTAATAGATACTCTTATTTCCATTGTGGTCCTGGATCAGATTACTACTGTAGGATCTGTCTGATCAGGGTCTGCTCCATTTGCTTATCACATGATAAAGATCTGATTCTACAATTTCTGTCAAAGCCAAAGCTTTCCCAAAACATTTTACAATAATTACAAAAAAAATCAGCTAATAAATATGCATGAGGTCATTATTTTTATGAATATTGAACATATAAAGGGTTAACCCTTTCCTTCATATAAACGTGTTTTCACGCATCTGCAAACAGAGTAGACCCAGAGCTATAGGAGCCATATGCTCAGGGTCTGCTCTATTCCCTTATGGAGTTTGATAGATCTGTTTGTTTACTTTCTAAAATTGCTACAATGTTCCACCTTCCATATTTCATTATAACTATTTTAGCCATGAATATTCAGTAAGTACATGTATTGAGTTTTGGAATAAACATAGAACAGGGAAATTAGGGTTAACTCTTTCCCTGTTCTATGTTTATTCCAAATAGAAGCCATCTGATCTGGGTCTGCTCACAGGTGCTAGGCGTGTGGCCATTTCACAAATACTGCTTATAAATACCTTCAAATACGTTTAGACATCATAACTTGACATTATAAAAAAATGAGAAAAAAAATGAATTTTTTTTTTTCCGTATAGTATATTACTATATATAGTAATATACTATACGAAAAAAAAAAAAATTTTCATTTTTTTTTTCATTTTTTTATAATGTCAAGTTATGATGTCTAAACGTATTTGAAGGTATTTATAAGCAGTATTTGTGAAATGGCCACACGCCTAGCACCTGTGGGTCTGCTCTGTTTGCAAATTCGTGAAAATGTGTTTGTATAAGCGAAGGGGTTAACGCTTTCCCTCATATAAACTTGTTTTCTAGCATCTGCAAACAGAGTAGACACAGATCAGACGGCTCCTAGAGGAGCCATCTGATCAGGGTCTACTCTGTTTGCTAATAGAATTTCAAAGATCTGTCTCTTAACTTTTTAAAATGGCTACAATGTTCCACCTTCCATATTTCATTATAACTTTTTGTCCATAAATATTCAGTAGGTATTGAAATTTGTAATAAACACAGAACAGGGAAAGGGTTAAACAAAGATGGATCATTCCATTTTGATATTTCAGTATTCAAAGGGTGAAGTGGTCAGTCTAGAGAAGTACTACTGTGCAAGTCAGTTTAGATATTGTGAGCAAAAGTGTCAGACTTTAAGTTTATCCTATTACTGTTTCAAATGGTGTTTGAAAGTGTTATTTTGACAGAAACACTTATAATGACAAATTGTAACTGTCAGAGACCTCTTTACTCTAAGTATTGTTTATGGTTGACATCTCTTTTATCACAGCCAAACCATATTTTGTTGGTTTCTGTTAAAAATGCATTGGAGAGACAATTCTAATGTGTAGTGAGTACCAACAAGACAGAGCTTGTCAGACAAATATCACAAATATTTGCCACAGATTACCTTCCTCCTCTTAACCCTTTCCCTCATTTTGAATGCCTTTTAACTCATTTGCAAACAGAGAATACCCAGATCAGGAACTTTCTGAGCCATCTCTTCCCTGAGACCCAGATCAAACGGCCCCTGTCTGATCAGGGTCTGCTCTATTTGCTAATGGAATTTGATACATATGTTTTTTTTAGTTTACAAAATGGTTACTATGTTCCAACTTTTATATTTCATTTGTAACTATTTTGTGTATCAGGTATTGAAATTTGGACTAAATGTAGAACAGGGAAAGGGTTATCTAGAGCTATGGATGACATTTTTATTTTCAGTTTGACCTTGTTTGCGATAAGGACTACATGGTAGACCTCAGCTCGACAATTTACATGGTTGGCAATGCTGTTGGTGCGGTACTCATCACCCCATTGTCTGACAGGTTCGGTCGCAAGTGGGTCATGCTGGTATGCCTGTGGCTCCAGGGTATCATAGGATCAGCTGTAGCCTTTGCCACCAGCTATATAATTTTCACGTGCTTGAGGTTTTTTATTGGATTCTTAAACATGGTAATCATACTATTATGAGTCAGTACTCCTATCTCGACCATTTACTCCATGGCTATACCTTTCAGCACCTTTGTAAGCAGAGTAGACCCAGATCAGACTGCTCCAGTAGAAACAATCTGACCAGTGGTCTCCTCTGTCTGCTAATGGAATACAGTGCTCCCTCTCTATAACGACACCCTTTGGGATATGAATATTGTATGTGTTGCTCAGAGGGAGTTGTTATAGGGAGGGAAAATCAAACATAATTAGCTTGTTTGCAGATCCCCAGATAAGGTGTATTTCGAGAACTAAAACCGTTATGCCTCAATCAAACCCTATGTTGTGACCACTCTTTAGAATCGTCACAAAGTGACGATTCTAAAGAGTGGTCACAACATAGGGTTTGGTGGAGGCATAAAGAAAATACGATGGAAAAAGGTTGTTTCTGGAGCCGTGTTGTTTCGGAAACAGTGACATGCGTTGTTGTAAGGAGGGAACCGTTATTGAGAGGGCCGTTGTAGGGAAGGAGCACTGTAGTACAGAACTGATTCTTCCTTTTCTTACTTGGCCAAAATATCCCATGCTCATTTTCCATTATGAAAATTATTCTTATTAATACATTGTACAGTCTAGACTGCCTTAATGACTCCCTGCTAATAACGACTCCCTCCGTTATCCAACTCTAAATGACCTCCTTGTCTTATGTGACATTTGCTCACTCCCACTGAAGGTCACATAAGACAATCTAGATTTGGTTTGATTTCAACTAGGGACAGACTTGTGTTTAGCTTTGCTTTGTTGAACAAACATGGTAAGGTTTGGGCTTGTCTGATATTGACCATTATAATCCAGATATATATGTATTTTTGAAAATGGACTTTGATAGCAGAAGAGGTGGGGGGGGGGTGTAACAGGTCAGCACTTTTGTTGATGTCTGCAACTTATAGCTATTAACCAGATTTTTTAAAGAAAAATTCTAGTAATTAGAATGCATACATTGTTTGGTGTACATGCTGCCAGGCAGGGTAGGTTACATGGAGATTGGAGATAAAGTTTTGGATTGTAAGTGGAGGATGTCAAGGTCAAGATTACTGTTAATGAAAATGGAAAAATGGTTTCCTGACAATCACTTTAGTTGTAGAAAGACTGTTAGACATGTTATGACCAAATTTGATATTAGATAGATAGCATACATGCTTACAAATGTTGATATTGTATTTGTGGAGGGGTATCTTGGGTCAAGGTCATTGTAACTAAGAATAGAAAAAGGACTACTGGAAAATAGTTCTAGGTTGGAAAGACATACTGTGTGACCAAATTTGGTATATGTATAGTGTACATGCATACTGAAGATAGAACAAGAAATGTCGACACAACATCAAACTGGGTTTTCCTTCACTATTAAATAGTGATTTCTAAGTACAAAGGGGAATAACTCCCTGAAAAATTGCAGAAGAAAAAATCCCGCCCGTCCGCCTGCCATACATCACCATTTCAATAACCGGGTTTTCCGTGGAAGACCCCAGTTAAAAACAAATATTGGGGTTGCATGAGTGGGGTGTTCTGGAGTCAAGGTCATATTTTCACATTCTGATGTTAGAGTTTGATCTCTTATGTCCAGGTCAAGGTTGCCATCATCAAGTTTAAACTAAAGAAAATATCTGTTTTTCATGGTATCATATTTGTTATTTTCATAATTGTTTTCGTCTGAGAAGCAAAGCCACTCATAAGCCTTTACTTCATAGATTGCTTGGATCCCCATGGTACAGGTATACTTAATATGAACTAGACAAAGAAAATATAATTTAACTGAATGAAATTTACCAATTCTTTCCTTCACTTGTGTCTAATCTTTCAAATTGTCTCAAGTACCAGCTTATTTCTTTTTGATGCCCCCACCATTAGGCGACGGGGGCATTAAGTTTTACCCTTGTCTGTCGGTACATACGTCTGTACGTCCGAAATTTTCGCCAAGGATTTCTTGGCTTGTGTAACGTGGAATGATTTGGTATTTGGTTTGAAGCATTATCATAGTGAGTTGTACATGTCTGCTCTTTTCAGGTCTGTCGTCCATTTACTTCCTGTTTGCCGACACTTTGATTGAATTTTGGTGATTGTTTAATGACAAAAATTTTCGTCAAAGATTTCTTCACTTGTGTAAGCTGCAATGATTTGATATTTGGTCTGAAGCATAATCATAGTGAGTTGTACCATGTCTCCTCTTTTCAGGTCTGTCGTTCATCTACTTCCTGTTTGCCGGCGGGGCATCCGTGTCCCATGGACACATTTTCTTTTATTATTACTTAAGTCTGAGAAATGTCAAAATAAAACGATCATATTCAAAGAAGTAAGGGAACCAACTCAGTGTAACCAGTGCAATGGTAAAAATTGTCATAGTATGGAAAGTCATATTTTCACTACTTTCCAAGAAAGAAAAGTTAAATTTAACAGGAAAACTAACTAACAGTAACACAATGTTTCTAAATATTAGTTAATTGTTTGTAAAGTATAGGCACTTAAACTCATCATTTCTCTGAAGGAAACAGACTCTAGAACAGGTTCTCAATGTACCGGTACTTGAAATGGCTCCTTTTTAACGTAAAAAATAATTGCACAGTAGAGTAGCAAAAGTTACTAGTGCTTGACAAAGTAAACAATTGGCAGGTGGCGAGATTTATATTTACACCAGTATTATGAGGCCATTGGTATCATGGGGTGCAATCCTACACATTTTATCACTTTTGCTAACAGAGTAGACCAAGATTGGACAGCTCTTGTGGTTTGATGTGCAGACTGTGTTTTTCAATAAATTTGTAAGATAAATCAACTTTAACAGTTATAGGAAAACAATTATTCCAAATGCTTATAAAGGTTAACCGTTTCCCTCATATAAACATGCTTTCATGCATTTGCAAACAGAGTAGATGCGGATCATATGGTTCCTATAGGAACCGTCTGATTAGGGTCTACTCTGTTTGTTAATGGAATTTGATAGATCTGTTTCTTTACTTTGTAAAATGGTTACAATGTTCCACCTTCCATACTTCATTATAACTGTTTTTCGCATGAATATTCAGTAGGTATTGAAATTTGGTATAAACATAGAAAAGGGATAGGGTTAACAAATGTGGGTGCTACAGTCTTGCACTGAACCCTTAACTTATTGTTTGACAGATATAAAGAATCAGGACATAACAAAAAGTAACATGGAGCTTTCTCCAGTCTGATAGAAGATGACACAAGTAGGATGAATTATTGATGTAGAAAATTGCTTCAGTCTGTACAATTTATTTGAATTTTAACTGTGCAACATGACAGGCATTTTGCAAACAGCTTGGATCAAGATGATATGCCTGTTATATGGGTTATAGTAAAACCTCTCTAAACCGGACATTAAATTTAGCATAAATATCCGTATTGGAGACAGATGGCAGCATAATGCAGGGTGAAAGTCATGCAGAAAGCTTCTCTAGGAGTTTTCTGCATGACTTTCACCTTGTATCAAACAGCCGCCTGCCTAAAAGTATTTAAATTCTTCTCTACTAGAATTCCAGTTTAGAAGGGTTTAACTGCACATATTTTTCAAGACAGAAGAGCTACCTCTGTCACTCTATGTCAACATGTTTATTAATTGGTTAGGAAAATGGTTTAGCCCTTTACTTGATAGATATTCGTGTAAGAAATAATGACATCCTGAATACTAATTGGATTAATATTTATAGTGGCACATGAACACAGGAAATTCTACCCATGGCAGAAACTGTAGAATCATATCTCTAATATTTCAAAATAAAAAACAAACAAACAGAGCATACCCTGGTCAGTCAGCTCCTACAGGAACTGTCTGATCTTGGTCTACTCTGTTTGCAATGGTGTTAAAAGGCATATATTAACCCTTTACTTGATGAAATAATGACATCTAACATATTTATTAGCTGGCTGCATATAGTGGCATATGAACACAGGATGTGTGGCAAAAGCAGAAACTGGCAGAATTAGATCTATATAACTGCAAAGTCTACAGTGCAGACCCAGATCAGACAGCTCCTACAAGAGCCCTTTGATCTGACAGCTCCTACAAGAGCCCTTTGGTCAGACAGCTCCTACAAGAGCCCTTTGGTCAGACAGCTCCTACAGGAGCCCTCTTGTCTGGGTCTGTTCTGTTTGCAAAGGTGTCAAATTCATATCTGTCAGATAAAGGTTTAATGGAAACCTAGGACATGCAGAGTGGCATAAAGTATTAAGTAATAAGTTATTTATTATCTTCATAAGAGTAGTGAAGGGTAAGACTCTGCCATGACAAGATGTGATCCTTGAAACGAGCCTTACTCCTTTACCAAATGAGTATTGATTTAAAAGAAAATGACTATGAATATTGATTAGCTGAATTTTCATAATTGCATAATTATGAACAAGAGAAATCATAGAATGACATGGAAGAAACTGTAGAATCATATCTATATTATTTCATAATCAAATGGTAGAATCAGATCTATATCATTTCATAATCAAACTGTACTATCAGGTCTATATTATTTCATAATCAATTTTATATAATTTCATAATCAACTATAGAATCATATCTATATAATTTCATAATCAAACTAGAATCAGATCTATATCATTTGATAATCAAACTGACAACTGTACAATCAATTTTATATAATTTCATAATCAACTATAGAATCATATCTATATTATTTCATAATCAAATTGTAAAATCAGATCTACATCATTGCAAAGCAGCGTCTATTTTGGTAAAGAATTAACCACCGGGTAGATAGCAGAATGTTTAACCCTTCTCTTGCTGAGTTTTAAAATACATTTCTCCTTCTTTACCCATGCCCTGTTGTATAATTACATATATCTTCACTGTGTACAAGTATTTCGCTGTACAATCACTGCTGTGGAGTGCACTGGTTGCACAATCAATTTGTAAATAGTGCAGACCCTGATGAGACAGCTCCTGCAGGAGCTGTCTCATCTGGGTCTTCACTTTTTACAGGTAGGTATATTGACGTGAATAGCAAGCGAAGGGTTAAGAGAACCAACAGGGTGAACAATGCATATTTTTCATAACTTGAGAACAAACATCCAGTAGTGCCTAGGGCGATCCTATTAACGCCTTCCTTGGTGCAAATGCTTCTCACTCACTTGACAAACAGAGGAGACCCAGATCAGATGGTTCTTGTAGCTGATGTCTGATCAGGATCTGCTCTGTTTGCTTAATATGAAATCATAACAACTGACTACAGTTTCTACAAATACCAAATTTTCATGTGAACATATGTCATTAGAAAAATTTAGCTACTAAATATTCATGATGTCATTATCTCTTACATGAGTATTCAACAACAGAAAGGTTCCCTAATAGATATTCATGTAAGAAATGAGGACTGTACAAATATTAATAAGCTGAATTTTTATAATGGCGTTATTAACCCATTCCCACTTAGGCTATTTTTAGAATCAACCTCTTTGATTACATCTACCAAAAAGGAGCATTAACTAGAGAAAAGAAAACATTTTAGAATTTTGAAGTTTGAAACCATTGTGATAAATAAAGCATTTGCTCCTACAGGAGCAAATGCTCTATTTATCACAATGGTTTCATAAAGTGACTTTTACAGAAGCGCCAAAAGGCATCAATATGCGGGAATGGGTTAAAAAGGGAATGCTCGACCATGGCAGAAACTGTAGAATTATATCTATATTGTATCATAAGCAAGTAGGCCAGAACCTTATCAGATAGCTGATACAAGAGCAATCTGATCTGGGTCTAGTCTGTTTGCTTTTAGAAGTGAACACTCAAGTTTTGGTTAAACCTGTACTCCATAAATACGCCTTTGCACACAGAGTAGATCCAGATCAGACGGCTTCTGTAAGAGCCCTCTGATCAGGGTCTGCTCTGTTTACTTTTGATATACATGTAATATAGATATGATTCTACAGTTTCTGCCATGACCAAAAGTTCATGTGTGTATATCCTATCATAAGTATTAATCTAATTAATATTCATGATGTCATTATTTCTTACATGAATATTCATGGGGTAAAGGGTTAACCCTTTACATGAGTACTCATGTAAGAAAAAAGAAATTATGACATCATCAGCATAAATTGGCTGTTAAAAAGTAAAGGGTTAGTGGATTATGCATCTTAACCCTTTACCTTATAAATATGCCTTTTAACCCTTTTTAACTCAATCTCTGCTAGGCTATTTTTAGACCCAACTATTTTGAATTAATCTGCTGAATACGAGCATTAACTGTAGAAAAGGAGAGTTTTAGAATTGTGTAGTATTGAAACCGTTGTGATAAATAGAGCATTTGCTCCTATGGAGCAAATGCTCTATTTTTCAAAATGGTTTCACAGTGTGAATATTATAGAGGTGCAAAAATGTGTCACTAGGGGATAATGTGTTAATGCTTTTTCAAATAAAGTAGACACAGATCAGATGGCTCCTTTGGGAGCTGTCTGATCAGGGCCTGGTCTGTTTGCTTATGAAATAATATAGACCTGATTCTACTGTTTCTGCCATGACCAAAATTTCCTGTGTTCAAATTTGATTGTAAAAACTGATTTACTGGTAATTAATAAAAACTGATTTACTGGTAATTAATAATCACGTGGTCATTTATAATGATTTATCGGTAATTAATAATCATGTCATTGATTTGTTTTATTCATTAATTCATTGATTAATCTGTTATGCACTTTTTAGGCAATTGCACTGATATGCTATGTGATGATAGCTGAGCTGTTCCCATCAGACCTCAGGACACGCCCCTCTATAGGTGTCAGTCTAGGCTGGTCACTGGGAATCATATCGCTGGCATTATTTGGGTTCTTATTCCCAAATTGGAGGCACCTTGAGCTGATAATCTCCATACCAAACTTTCTCACTGTGGTCTATATTTGGTAAGTGCATTTACTTAACTTCATGAATAGGATGTCAAAGTATACAGTATAACCTCTCTTAACCGGAATTCTAGTAGATAAGAATTTAGATACTTTTAGACAGGTGGCTGCTTAATGCAGGATGAAAGTCATGCAGAAAGCTCCTCTAGGAGCTTTCTGCATGACTTTCACCCTGCATTAAGCTGCCACCTGTCCCCAAGACCGATATTCATACTAAATTTAACGGCTGGTTAAGAGAGGTTTTACTGTATATAATAAATGGGAATGATAAACATGCATTGATCTGATGCTTATCCATGAGTCTTTGTCCCATGTTCTATGTGCTGCTCTTGTAACTTGGTGAAAAAGTTGGGACTTGACTGGGACTCGAACCCAGGGCATCTGGCTTACCATGCCAACACTCTACCGATTGAGCTATCAAGCCAACTGTTTCACCACAATCTCTACCCGGCTACACACACCCCCTCTACAAAAGAATTTGCCCCAAATTCTTACTGAAAGAGCACTCCACAAATTTCTTATTATTTTTAATTGTTTTATTTTTTTCTTCCATATAAATCACTGTGTGGGTTATTTATGTTGGGCGCCAAACTGTAACATAGTGAAAAAGTTGTGACTCGACTGGGACTCGAACCCAGGGCCTCTGGCTTACTAGCCAACACTCTACCAACTGAGCTACCAAGTCACACAGTCTGAGCCTATCAACTGTTTCACCACAGCCTCTACCTGGCTACACACCGACTGAAAAAGTTAACTCAGTTTTATTGTTCACAAATGGATGGATCTTGCATGGGGTCAAAGTTTGGGATTGTTTTTTTAGGTCAAAGGTCACTTGCTAATAGTAGAAAGCGGTTTCTTAGAAGTAATTTTGGTTAGGACAGATATTTTATTACCAAATTTGGTGTACATATTGCATTTGGGGGGATTTCTGGATTTCTGGGTTCAAGGTCATTGTTACTGAAAATCGAATAATGGGTCAGTGACCCAGAAATATCTAGTTTTTAGCTCATCTGAGCAAAGCTCAGGGTGAGCTTTTGGGAGACTTGAATGTCTGGCGTCGGGTGTACCTCATCAACAATTTGCTTGTGAACACTCTAGTGGTCACAGTTTTAATGCAATATTCATGAAACTTGGTCAGAATGATTGTATTGATAATATCTTGGACGAGCCCGAAAATGGGTCATGTGGGATTAAAACCTAGGTCACTAGGTCAAATAGTAGGAAAACATTGTGAACACTCTTAATAGACACATTTTTAGCCCAATCTTCATGAAACTTGTTAAGAATGATTGTCCTAATAAAGTCTCGGACAAGTTTGAATATGGGTCATGTGCGGTCAAAAGCTAGTTCACTAGGTCAAATAGTAGAAAAACCTTGTAAACACTCTAGAGGTCACATTTCTGGCCGAATCTTCATGAAACTTTATCAGAATCATTAATTTAATAAAATCTAGGACGAGTTCGAAAGTAGATCACATGGAGTCAAAAACGAGGTCACTAGGTCAAACAGTAGTACAATCTTGTGAACACTCTAGTGGTCTCATTATTTGTCCAATCTTCATGAAACTTAGAATAATTGTCTTGACAAAATGTCTTACAAGATCGAAAATTGAGCATGCTTGGTTATAAACTAGGTCACTAGGTCAAATAGTAGTAAACCCTTGTGAACACTCTAGAGGTCACATTTTTAGCCAAAGCTTCATGAAAATTGGTCAGAATATGATTGTCATGATAAAATCTTTGACGAATTTGAATGTGGGTTAAGTGAGGTCAAAAAGTAGGCCACTGGGTCATATCTTAGAAAAATCTTTTTTGCACTCCAGCGGCCACATTTTTAGCCCAGTCTTCCTCAAAATGCTCAGAATGTTTGTCTTGGTGATATCAAGGTTGAGTTTGATCATAGGTGGAGTGGGATAAAAAAGTAGACCACTAGGTCAAACCTTAGAAAAAATCACTCTAGAGGGCACATTTTAGCCCAGTCTTCATTGGTCAGAATGATTGTCTTGGTAATCAATATTCTAAATCTTTGAAAATCTTGTTCTCCAGAACCACTGCTCATGATCCACTATCAACATATTGTTCAAATATTGTCCCTTAGGTCAATATTGTCTCCACCCAGGGGCTTACCGGCTATAATCTTAAATCTATGGTAATCAGGTTAGCGATTAAGTGCCATCTTGGCCCTCTTGTTTTGATATTGTCACATGTGTTGTAAACTTGTATCCTAAAGTTAAGCCAGTGCTTTAATTATTTTGACTATTCGTTTTTGTATACCAGCAGCAACCAATTTGTATCCAATGATCACAGTATCAAATAGATTCTGATGAGAGAAATGGATGAAAAATTAACTTTGAAAATTGTAGCTTACGACTTGTTGTAGACAACAATTGCTTGGTTAACAAGGATAAAAAAAAGTAAGACTGCTGTCTGTATCATTGTGTACAAAATTACTGGAAAGGGCTGTTATGTTAGATATTTGTAAATACAGTGTAGACCAAGTTTACCTGCTGTATCTGATCAGAGTCTGAATGTTTGTTACTCATCTTCAGCTTCAGTATGCTGTGCCCTAGGGCAGGAAGTGGAGAATCTTATCCAGTGTCATGTACAATAACAAGGGCTGATATTGGTTTGCATTGTTTGTAATTGTTTATGTAAAAGCCTTATCATGTCTTTCCAAACAGAGTAGACCCAGATCAGACGCTCCTATAGGATCCATCTGATCAGAGTCTGTTCTGTTTGCTTTTGGCATGATATAGATTTGATTCTACATTTTTTTGTCAAGTAAAAAACATTCCTTAAAAAGTTTACATATTCAGCTAATAAATATTCATAATGTCATCATTTCTTACATATATTCTTATATATATATATATTGAACAGGGAAAGGGTTAAAAGTCCTATTGACATCAGCAGTATCTGCTTACAGGTTTCTTTCTGAGTCAATTTCCTGGCTTGTGTCTAAACGTCGCTACAAACAGCTGAAGGAAGTTACACAACGCATATCACATATCAACAATCTCAACCAGTCCTCCATACTTCTACTAGTTGAAGACGAGATGGATACCCAGGGTGAGATCTTGTTTAATATTAGTAAAACCTCTCTAAATGACAACTCAATGGAAGCAGCCACCTGCTGTTGAAGTCTACTGTGTGAATCAACCCATTTCTCCATAAATACACCGTTCTATGCCTTTACAGATAGAATAGACCCAGATCAGACGGCTCCTATGTTGTAACATTAAGATATCCATGTTACATTAGGATCTCTGTGTTGCAAAATTATCTTTGTTACATTAAGATATCCATGTTTCATTAGAATTTCTGTGTTACATAATGATCTTTGTGTTACATTAAGATATCCATGTTACATTAGGATCTCTGTTTTACATAATGATATGTATGTTACATTAAGGTATCCATGTTACATAAAGGACCTCTGTGTTGCATAATGAGCTTTGTGTTATGTTAAGGTTTCCATGTTACTTAAGGATCTCCATGTTACATTAAGATATTGTCATTCCGGGCCAGAGTGTGGAAAAAAAGACAATTATTTTGATTATTATTTATTTTCTTCTATTAACATGTTTCCACATTACAAACGGTATCTAATAACATTTAAATATAGATCTATATTTCTTTTTATGTCCACCAGATCAGATCTGGGGGGCATATTGTTTTTGCCTTGTCTGTTTGTCTGTCTGTCTGTTTGTCCTTTTGTCTGTTTGTCTGTTTGTTTGTCAGCAACTTTAACATTGGTCATAACTTTTGAGCCAGTACAGATAGAGACTTGATATTTAGCATGCATATGTATCTCATGAAGCTGCACATTTTGAGGGGTGACATGTCAAGGTCTAGGTCATCCTTCAGGGTTAAAGATCAAATTGTCAGTTTCTTTGTCTGTAACTTTAACATTGGCCATAACTTTTGGACCAGTAGAGATAGAGACTTGATATTTGGCATGCTTGTGTATCTAATGAAGCTGCACATTTCGAGGGGTGACATGTCAAGGTCAATGTCATCCTTCAAGGTCAGAGGTCAAATATATGGGTCAAATCATCGACTTTAACATTGGCCATAACTTTTGGACCAGTAGAGATAGAGACTTGATATTTGGCATGCTTATGTATCTCATGAAGCTGCACATTTTGAGGGGTGACATGTCAAGGTCTAGGTCATCCTTCAGGGTTAAAGATCAAATTGTCAGTTTCTTTGTCTGTAACTTTAACATTGGCCATAACTTTTGGACCAGTAGAGATAGAGACTTGATATTTGGCATGCTTGTGTATCTAATGAAGCTGCACATTTCGAGGGGTGACATGTCAAGGTCAATGTCATTCTTCAGGGTCAAGGGTCAAATTGTCTGTTTGTTTGTCTGTAACTTTAACATTGGTCATAAATTTTGAGCCAGTACAGATAGAGACTTGATATTTGGAATGCATATGTATCTCATAAAGCCGCACATGGTGACATGTCAACGTCAAGGTCATCCTTAAAGGTCAGAGGTCAAACATATGGGTCAAATCACTGACTTTCACATTGGCCATAACTTTTGAACCAGTACAGATAGAGACTTGATATGTGACATGCTTGTGTATCTCATGGAGCTGCGCAGTTTGAGGGATGAAATGTCAAGGTCATCCTTCAGGGTCAAAGGTCACCAACTTCAAATTGGCCATAACTTTTGAACCAATAGAGATAGAGTCTTGATATTTGGTATGCATGTGTAGAGTCTTGATATTTGGTATGCATGTGTATCTCATGAAGCTGCACAGTTTGTGGGTCACATGTCAAGGTCATCTTTCAGGGTCAAAGGTCACCAACTTTAGCATTGGCCATAACTTTTGAACCAGTAGAGATACAGACTTGACATTTGGTATACATGTGTATCTCATGAAGCTGCACAGTTTGGGGTGACATGTCAAGGTCATCTTTCAGGGTCAAAGGTCACCGACTTTAACATTGGCCATAACTTTTGAACCAGTAGAGAAACAGACTTGATAGTTGGTATACATGTGTTTCTCATTTGGCTGCACAGGTTGAGGGGTGACATGTCAAGGTCATCTTTGAAGGTCAAAGGTCACCAACATTAACATTATCGTTTGAACCAGTAGATATACAGCCTTGATACTGGTATGCATGTGTATCTCATGAAGCCGCACAGTTTGAGGGGTGACATGTCAAGGTCAAGGTCATCCTTCATGGTCAAAGGTCACCAACTTTAAGATTGGCCATAACTTTTGAATCAGTAGAGGTACAGATTTGGTATGCATGTGTACCCCATGAAGTTGCACAGTTTGAGGGGTGACATGTCAAGATCAAGGTCATCCTTCAGGGTCAAATATCATATCAAGGGGGCATAGTGTTTTTCACAATCACATCTTGTTATAATAAACATGGATCTATATAAATCTGTAAGAGTAATACCTTTCCACAAGAATTCATCGTTAACAACTTTCAAAGTCTAATATAATTGTGAGTAGTTCTCAAAATTTGAGAACACTTTCAAAAGCAATACCATTGTAATGAATTATTTAAAAATTTCCCTGATAAGTTAGGTTATATATTAGCCTAATGTTATTTTAGAGTCTCTGTTTTACATTACAGTCTTTGTGTTACATTAGTCTCCATGATACACTGGGATTTCTGTGCTACATTAGGGTCTTTTTGTTACTTTAGAGTCTTTGTTACGTTGGGACCTCTGTTTTTAAGGAAGGCAGGTGGTTTTGATCCCATGCACTGCTTTTCAGCGAATGAGATTTGCCGAAATCATCTTCCTGAAATCATCCCTCATCATCATGTCATCTCGTCGTTCATTGGCGCTATATGACCTATTCAGTGTTGCAGTGCCGTAAAACCCAACTCATTCACTCACTCACTCGCTCCATGTTTATTGAATGATCTCTGTATTACATAAGGGTCTCTGTTGTTTTAGGGTATCTGTTAAATTTGGATCTCCATGTTATGTCAGTGTCTCTGTTTTACATTAGGGTCTCTTTGTTATTTTTCTCTTTTTTATTGCCTAATGTTACTTTAGGGTCTCTGTATTACATAACTCCAATGTTACTCTAGGGTCCTTGTGTTACATAACTCCAATGTTACTCTAGGGTTTCTGTGTTAATTTTGTGTATGTGCTATATTAGCCTAATGTTATAATAGGGTCACAGTATTAAATTAGGGTTTCTGTTGCATGTGTTACATTAGGGTGTCTGTGGTACATTAGCCTTTTTAGCTCACCAGAGCACAAGTGAATTTTTGTGATCGCCTGATGTCCGTCGTCCATCAGCTAGTGTCTTGCGGTGTGCGTCGTCCATCGTCAACAATTTCAACCTTTAAAAATCTTCTTGAATCTACAGGGTTTTCAGGTTTTCATATTTGGCACATAGCATCATCTATTGGTCCTCTACACCATGGGTGGCCAGTTTTCTATAGAAACATATTGTGAAAATTTTGAAAATCTTCTCCTCTGAAACTTGAAGGTTTTCAGTTTTCATATTTGGCACATAGCTTGCCTTCATGTTCAGGTCAAGAGAAACATATAGTGAAAACTTTGAAAATTTCTCCTTTGAAACTGGAAGGTTATCAGCTTTCATATTTGGCACATAGCATCATGTTCAGATCCTCTACAAAAGTTATATAAATTATTCCCTTGGGGTCAAAATTGGCCCCACTCCCAGGGGTGCCCAGTTTTCTATAGAAACATATTGTGAAAACTATGAAATCTTCTCCTCTGAAACTGGAAGGTTCTCAGCTTTCATATTTGGCACGTAGCATCATGTTCAGATCCTTTATAAAAGTTATATAAATTATGCCCCTGGGGTCAAAATTGGCCAGTTTTCTATAGAAACATATAAAGAAAAACTTTGAAAATCTTTTCCTCTGATTGTCTGGTCATTGATATCAGGGCCAGCATGGCCATCTTGTGTTACAGTAGGGTCACAGTGTTGCATTAGGGTTTCTGTGTCTCATTAGTCTTGTGTTACTCCAGGGTTTCTGTTTTACATTTGCATCTCTGTGTCTTATTGGTCTAGTGTTACTCCAGGATTTCTTTTTATACGCCCACCTAATAAAGGTGGTCGTATATTGTCGTGGCCCTGTCCGTCCGTTCGTTCGTTCGTTCGTTCGTACGTTCGTTCGTTCGTTCGTTCGTCCGTCAACATTTTGTTTGTCTGCCGTTTTTTGGGAAAACTATTTGACAGATATTAATGAAACTTTACACAAATATTAAATGCATCAAGATTTGAAGCTGAGTTGATTCTGAGGTTCATTTGATTTTTCATTTCAGAGTTATGGCCCTTGTCCTTAAAAAATATGCAAATAGTTTGTCCGCTGTTTTCTGGGAAAACTATTTGAGAGATATTAATGAAATTTCACACAAATGTTTAATGCATCAAGATCTGAAGCTGAGTCGATTCTGAGGTTCATTTAATTTGTCAAAAAATAATGCAAATACATGCAAATAGTTTGTCCGCTATTTTCTGGGAAAACCATTTGAGAGATATTAATGAAACTTCACACAAATGTTTAATGCATCAAGACCTGAAGCTGACTTGATTCTGAGGTTCATTTGATTTGTCGTTTTGGAGTTATGGCCCTTGTCCTTAAAAAATATGCAAATAGTTTGTCCGCTGTTTTCTGGGAAAACTATTTGAGAGATAATGAAACTTCACAAAAATGTTTAATGCATCAAGATCTGATGCTGAGTCGATTTTGAGGTTTATTTGATTTTTCGTTTCGGAGATATTGCCCTTTTACTTTTAAAAAAATGCAAATATATGCAAATAGTTTGTCCGCTGTTTTCTGGAAAAACTGTTTGACAGATATTAATGAAACTTCATACACATGTTTTATGCATCAAGACCTGAAGCTAAGTTGATTCTGAGGATCATTTGATTTGTTGTTTCGGAGTTATGGCCCTTGTACTTAAAAAAATAATGCAAATCTATGCAAATATGAGGATGGCCATAACTTTTTCATTTGAAATGATATTTACTTCAATTTTTTTATATGGTTAAACCTTAATGTGAATTTTCACATATATTGCGGGGGTTGTGATATGTCAATTTATTCTAAAGTTATAGTCCTTGAACTTCGTGTGTTCGTTGCTTTGTTAGTCGATCAACTTTTAGTTTGTCTATTGTTTTCTGGGAAAACTATTAAAATGATATAAATGAAACTTAACACAAATGTTTTAAGCAACAAAATTTGAAGCCGAGTTTATTTTGAGGTTCATTCAGTTTGTCTTTACAGAGTTATGGCCGTTGCACTTTACAAAAATCTGCAAAAATGAGGATAAGCTGTAACTTTTTATTTAATAAGATATTCACTTCATTTTTTTAAAAAATAGTATCACCTTAATATGGAAATCAAGATCTGAAGCACAGATTAGAAAATGTCAACACTTAAAAGACATGTTGAATCAGAGAAAGTTTGCAGGTGGGCGTATTATGTACCGTATGCGGTACTCTTGTTTAAATTTGGATCTCTGTGTTTCATTAGCCTAATCTTACATTGGGATCTCAATGTTACATTGCTCTATTCATCTTAAAAATATCACAACATTGTCTGGCCTGTTGTCTTATTGGATATATTTTACAGTTTTTCAGGATGACTGTACATAATATTAGCTTTACTTCTGACAAAGGCGTATACACATGTAGTAGAGTCAGTCATTATCCTGGTAACCCTTTCCCTCATATAAATGCCTTTTCACACATTTGCAAACAGAGTAGACCCAGATCAGACGGCTCCTATAGGAACTGTCTTTTAGGGTCTGCTATGTTTGCTAATACAGTATAACCTGGTTTATCCGACATCCCTCGGGACGGACTGAATTTGTCGGATACATCAGTATGTCGGGAAAGTCAGGGTCAGGCGATCAACAAACTCAAAACCGGAAGTTCAACGGAAGTGATATATACGACAATGATAAACAGTGTCTCTTGATGTTTATTTACACTCAAATGGAATATTGGTTCCTACAAAATTGTTTCCTTTTAAGAATATCAGTCACTGGTGATCTGCTAATTCCAGACTTCAAAGACAACTCGGACTGCGTCAATAAACCGCATTCAGACTCGTTAATTATTTCCCCGTTTCATCTAAAGTTAACACTATTCTTTGGAGTCTGTGCACATGCTAGTTCACTTGCAAGACGCTTTCTTATTCCAAAAGATGATCTTTCCATTTTGAAAGACATATACATACAGAAAATATTGCCTAAACCTGACTGGATAAGTAAAGTAAATTGTATTCTGTAAAGGCTATAATATAACGATTATAATATTCAGACAATTACATTTTCTCATTTGTATGACCACAGTGATAATTACCTGTAATTATAGATTAAGCAAGTCCCAATAATGTCAGTGCCACAATTATAGCTCAATTAATCAGGGTGAGCAGATGCTCAACCAGCCATGCACAATCCCACTTAAAGATTGTGTCAGATATGCAGGTGTGAAACACGCAGCATTTAGCACATTGGGACCGCAAAACAGTGTCGGATAACGGATACAGCAGGTTCCGTTAAAAGCAGGTTTCAAGCATATAGAATAAAGAAGGAATTTTTCGGGACCAAAGAGTGCTGTCGGATATATCAGATTGTCAGTAAAGGCAGGTGTCGGATAACCAAGGTTATACTGTAGATTTCATTAGATCTTTTTCTTAGTTTCTAAAATGGCTACAATGTTCCACCTTCCACATTTCATTATAACTATTTCATCCATGAATATTCAGCAGGTATTGTAACTTGGAATAAATATAGAACAGGGAAAGGGTTAATTGAGATAGACAGTAACACTTACACATTACTACCGTATTATCCCTTATAAATGCCACCTGGGAGCGTAAACATTTATAAACGGAGCTTTTTGTGCACAGGTGGTTGCTTAATGCAGAATGAAAACAATGCAGAAATCTTTCAAAGAGCTTTTTTCATTGCTTTCAGTCTGTATTAAGCTACAACCTGTATTTTGAAAATAAACTATATTTCTTTATCTAATGGATATTATATAGGGTTTTAGTTGTTTTATTCATCGATAGTCATGATTTCTTGTTTAGTTATTGTGATGTCCACCATTACTATATTTAGTGCAGATTTATTGTGTGTTGGGTCATTTATATAAAGATTTAAATAGTCAAATTAATCAGTGATTTGAAGAATAATTGGTACATTTCATTCTGTAATGTATTTACTTGCCTGTGATGAATATAATTTAAAGTACTTTTTGCTGTGTGTTCATGTTCAGAAAATAGCAGAAGAGAGGAACAGTCATATCAAGAGTCGACAGTGGAGTCAGCTCACAGTCAGGCGGCCCTTACTTCAGCTAGTGACAAACTGGCCAGTGTGCAGAAGTACTCCTTGGTAGATCTTTTTAAAACTACAAAGATGAGAAGATATTCTCTGATTATGTTCTACTTATGGTAAGTACTGTTTTGTTAGAAAACTTTTGTTTGATGATTTCAGAAATTTGTAGTTTAAAACCATTGTGATAAATAGAGCATTTGCTCCTATAGGAGCAAATGCTCTATTTATCACAATGGTTTCAACAGGTGACTTTTGCAGAGGCGTCAAAAGGCGTCAATATGAGGGAATGGGTAAAGAAATAATGACTGTATGATTTTTAATTTGCTGAATTTTTTTATCAGCATTAATAACAAGGGAACATTATACTGTGTCAGAATAAGGAATTAGATCTTTAGTATCTCATGAGTAAACAGAGTAGAACCTGATTAGAGAGCTTCTGTACAAGCCATCTAACTAATGATGAGCTGGTATCTGCATTATGTCTAACTGTTGGTATCATGTTTCAATTAGGATGAGCTGGTATCTGCATTGTGTCTAGCTGTCAGTATCATGTTTCAATTATGATGAGCTGGTATCTGCATTATGTCTACCTGTCAGTATCATGCTTCAATTATGATGAGCTGGTATCTGCATTATGTCTACCTGTCAGTATTATGTTTCAATTATGATGAGCTGGTATCTACATTATGTCTAGCTGTTGGTATCATGTTTCAATTATGATGAGCTGGTATCTGCATTATGTCTACCTGTTGGTATCATGTTTCAATTATGATGAGCTGGTATCTGCCTTATGTCTAGCTGTCGGTATCATGTTTCAATTATGATGAGCTGGTATCTGCATTATGTCTACCTGTCGGTATCATGTTTCAATTATGATGAGCTGGTACCTGCATTATGTCTAGCTGTCAGTATCATGTTTTACTAATGATGGGCTGATTTCTGCAATATGTCTAACTTTTGTTAATATGGGTTAATAATCAATTGATGTCTACATCATATTTTGTAACTATAGAGGAATGTTTTAACCAAGTTCTTCCTTTCCTACTATTGTTACCAATGGTACTACCTGTTTTATATCAAGCATACTTTATCTCTTTACCTGTTCTATATTTATTCTAAATATCAATACCTACTGAATTGTCATGGATAACAGTCAGAATGATATATGGAAGGTGGAGCATTGTAGCCATTTTAGAAACTAAAGAAACAGAGCTATCAAATTCCATTATCAAACAGAGCATACCCTGATCAGAGGGTTCCTATAGGAGCTGTCTGATCTGGGTCTATTCTGTTTGCAAATGCATGAAAATTTGTTTACATGAATGAAAGGGTTAATTGTTGTTTTTCAGGTTTGTGAACAGTCTTGGCTACTTTGGCATACTGTTCAGTACCCCAGCCTTACATGGTAATATATTCATCAACTTGGCCATCAGCGGCGCAGTTGAGATACCAGCCATTCTCATCTGTATGTTTGTACTGGAAAGGTAAGTACTATGCAGAATATTGGCAAAATATTGTCTTTATCTCTGCACCAAACCCTATCTTGTTGGTACCACTCTATTTGCTGATAGAAAGTGATAGGTCTGCTTTTTAAGTTTCTAAAATGGCTACTTTGTTCCAACTTCCATACTTCATTATAGCTACTTTCTCCATGAGTATTCAGTAGGTATTGAAATTTGGAATAAATATAGAACTGGGAAAATGATAAATTAGTCTGGCATAGTGGCAAATAGTATAGAACCATATCAGATGGCTCCTGAAGGAGTCATTTCCTCACGGTCTTCCTTATTTGCCAATGTTTGGCTGTACAAACACTTAGGGTAATTAACCATATATACCATGAATATTCATGTAAGAAATAATTACATCGTGAATATTCATTAGATTCATTGTTATGGTATACGGTGGCACTGAGGTGACATATGCAAGATTTTTTTTCAAGTTTGTTTGATAATTTTTTTTATTATCTCGAGAATACGAAAAAAAGTTCTTTTTACGAGATAATTTTTTTTATTATCTCGAGAAAACGAAACAAAGTTCGTTTTCCTGAGATAATTTTTTTTATTATCTCAAGAAAACGAAGTAGTTCGTTTTTACGAGATAAAAAAAATTATTATCTCGAGAAAACGAAACAAAGTTCGTTTTCATGAGACAATTTTTTTTATTATCTCAAGAAAACAAAGTAGTTCGTTTTGACGAGATAAATTTTTTTATTATCTCGAGAAAACGAAACAAAGTTCGTTTTCATGAGATAATTTTTTTTATTATCTCAAGAAAACGAAGTAGTTCGTTTTAACGAGATAAAAAAAATTATTATCTCGAGAAAACAAAATAGTTTGTTTTAACGAGATAAATTTTTTTATTATCTCAAGAAAAGGAAACAAAGTTCGTTTTCCTGAGATAATTTTTTAAGTCGTGCGCACGACTTAGTAAGCCAATCAGAACCCTCCATCAGAGTCAACAGTTTTCGCAATTTTCGAAGGAGAGGGTTTATGTTATCAAAATGGTACCAGATTGAATTACATGTAGGCTAATGTATTTAGCTTCACAAACTTATGGAGAGGAGAGATTGGAATGTAATGAAGATACATGAAAAAAGATAACAGCACCTACTAATTAACCCTTTCCTTCATATATTTTTATTCACATTTTTGCAAACAGAGTAGACCCAGATCAGATGGCTCTTATAGGATTTGTCTGATCAGGGTCTGCTCTGTTTGCATATGCCATGCCCTTGATCTGATTCTACAGTTTTTGCCAAAGCAAAACAATTACATGTACATGTACCTTGAACATTTTAGTTAGATGGATTTATTTCAACATAAAATGTACAATTACATGGCAATCTGTTATTAAAACATAAATACATGTAATAAACAAGCATCAAAATGTATGATCAACAGAATATGCCAAGGATGACGCAAAAAAGAGTAAAAGAGATATATTATTTCCATTGTGGTCCTTAAGAATTCAGCTAATAAATATTCATGATGTCATTATATGTATTTCTTACATGAATATTGAACAGTGAAAGGGTTAACATGTTTAGTGTTGGCAGGTCGAATTTAGATTTATGTCTGTTAGTGTTACATATTTGATTGTAACAAGGGTCGTATATAACATGAGACAAGTGACATATGCAAATGAGGAGTCTCGCCCTTCGTGTACTAAATATTGATATTTGCTTCAAAGGTTGGCACATTCTGTTTAACCTTGACATGTTTCCATGACCTGGAAGTTTTCTATGTGACTGTCACTTGTATATGAAATATTAACATTGTTTACCTGCAGAACTGGGAGACGAAGGCCATTAGTGTTTTTCATGCTGCTGTGTGGCGTGATGAATATCATAACAGTCCTCATTCCATCTGAGACAGGTAAGGAGAATGGAGTTAACTGTTTGACCCTCTATACAAACACTTTTTCACATCTTTGCAAACAGTAGTCTGTTCTGTTTGCTTGTGAAATTATAATAGGTCTGACTCTACAGTTTCGACCAATACCAAAATTTCATGTTTACATATGCCATCATTAATAATTCAGCTAAAATTTTTAATGTCCAACGTTTTGACCGAATTATGACCCTTTTTTACTTAGAATATTTGGTTAAGGTTTTTGTTAAAGTCCATGTATAAACATAACCCTTTGAGATAAAGCTTTGAAACTTGGAACACGTGTTAACCATCAGAAGCTTCATCTGTAGGCAAGAGTAAATAACTCTGTCATGCATTTAGACAGAAGTATGGTCCTTTTTAATTAAGAATTTTTGGTAAAGGTTTTTTGTTAAAGTACACCTATTTACATAACCCTTTGAGATAAAGCCTTGAAACTTGAAACACATGTCTACCATCACAAGCTTCATCTGTTTGGGAAAAAACCCAGGACATATTATGGAATGGCACTGTCAGTTTGTCTGTCCGTCTATCTGTATGTAAAATCTGAAACTCACATTCTGCTTGGTGGATCCTTCTCAAATTACATCACAATGTTTATCTGGACATCCCACAGTAGCATTGGTGTGTCCCAGTATGTATATCCAAGGTCAAGGTCGCACAATTGGAATTAGAATTTGCGTTTAGCAAATATGTTAACCTCAGTTTATGTTGAACAAGACCTAACGGGCGTATATTGTGCCCACTGGCACTCTTGTTCATGATGTCATTATTATACCCATGCAAACCAAGTTTTAGGGGGTATACTGGAATTTTCCTGGTGATAGATCGGGTTGGCTGTCCATCCATCCATCCATCTGTCTGTCTGTCAGTTGCATTTTAAGCATGGTTCAATGTGGGTGTTTTGAATTGGTACATGCCATACCTAATAACGAACAATAGTAGATGTGCTAGACGCAATTTTTATGTGTTTAATGCCAGACATTCCAGAATTATTTACCCTTGAACTTTGAGTATTTTTTGTCATTTGGGCATTAACATGGGTATTGGTGTCACAAACTCCTCCTTCAGTTTGAAAGTAAGTGAATTTATAGTTTGTATACATAATAACCACGAATAGTAGATATGAAAGACACAATTGTCATGTGTTCAGTGCCAGGCATTGTAGAATTATCTCCTCTTGAACTTTGAGTATTTTTAGCTTGTCTGTTTCGTACAAAAGTCCAGCTATTGTGATCACTGGGTCGTAGGCATTGGCATTGGCGTCATTGTCGTCGTCATCATCGGCGTGCAAAAACTTTAATGTAGCTCATTACTCGAAAAGTATAAGAGGTATCAACATGAAATTTCATAGGTTAGTAGATCTCATTGAGGGGAAAGCCCCTACATAAGAACCATAACTCTTGATTTCAAAAGTTCGGAGTTATGGCCCTTTTCAAAAATGTTTAATTTAGCTGGACGAGCACCAAATCAGACGAGTGTTGGCGCCACACGCAGCTCTTGTATGTCAATGGGCCTTTAACATAGGTACATGTAGTTGGTGTTGCAAATGCCGGCTTTATTTTGAAGATGAAAATTTCTATACATAGCTTCTGTGAAGTGTAATTGTGCATTAAACAATCATATCGCCTATCTCCAGGTTATATGGAGTTACCTGCCCTTGAACTATTATATTATATTATCTGCCCCTGGACTTATATCATATGTGGCTGGCCAATAAAGTTCGTGGAGTGAACTTCTTTTTAGCTCGCCTGTTCGTAGAACAGTAGAGCTTATGCTATACCTCCGGCATGAGTGTGATAATGCGCATGAGCGTGGCCAAGGTTAAAGTTTTTTGGGCGGGTTTTTCAATTTTATCAATTTTTGACATGTTTTGATCTTCGTCCTTTTGGCCACAAATCACGAGGTTAAAGTATTTTGGACGGGTTGTTTAAAAGCTTAATATTTGTACTAGGATGCTGAAATTTGGTATGGAAGTTCATTTGAGGTCAGGTATTGCTGTTATGAAGTTAAACATTAAAAATATTTTTCAATATTTATCAATTTTTGACATGTTTTGGACTTAGTTCTTGTAGCCACAAATCACCAGGTTAAAGTGTTTTGGACAGGTTGTTTTAAAAATTAATAATTGTGCTAGGATGCTGACATTTTGTATGGAGGCTCATTTGGGGTCAAATATTACTGTTATGAAGTTAAACATTAAAAATGTTTTTAAATTTTATTCAATTTTTGACATGTTTTGGATCACCAGGTTAAAGTTTTTGGGACGGGTTGGTATAAAGCTTAAGGATAGTAATTTCTGCGCATCTTTTTGTGATTCTAAGGTAGATAATGCTATGAAGCTGTGGTGAGAAGATTCATACTGTTGAGACCCTTCCGACAAAGCCAATTTTTTGCCCTTCTGACCTTGACCTTGACCTTTGACCTACTTTTACAAAAATCTTTAAATACCTATTTTATTGGAACCATTTGGCCTAGGGCTTCCATACTTGGTATGACCATGCCAATATTTTTGCCCTTCTGACCTTGACCTGTGACCTTCTTCTGCATAAATCCTTAAGTGCATATAGTATTTGAACCAATAGACCTAGGGCTTCCATACTTGGTATGCAACTCTCTTGTGTTAAGACTTTTCCAAAATTGTCATTGTTTGCCCTTCTGACCTTTACCTTGGACCTACTTTTACAAAAATCTTTAAATGCCTATATTATTGGAACCAATAGGCCTAGGACTTCCATACTTGGTATGATCATGCAAACTTTTTTTGCCCTACTGACCTTGACCTCGACCTTTGACCTACTTTTGCAAAAGTCTTTAAATGCCTATAACATTTGAACCAATGGGCCAAAGGCTTCCATACTTGGTATGCAGCTTTCTTGTGTTAAGACCTTTCCAACAATATTGTTTTTGCCATGTAACTTTGACCTTTGACCTACTTTTGCAAATTTCTTTAAATGCCTATAAGATTTGAACCGATAGGCCAAGGACTTCCATACTTGGTATGCAACTTTCTTGTCTTAAGACTTTTCCAACCATACCATTATTTTTACCATGTCACCTTGACCTTTGACTTACGTTTGCAAAAGTCTTTAAATGCCTATAGCTTTGCAACAAATAGGCCTAGGGCGTCCATACCTGGCATGACCATGCCAACATGTTTGCCTTTCTGACATTGACCTTGACATTTGACCTACTTTTGCAAAAGTTTTTAAATTCATATACTTCCATACTTGGTTTGTATCTTTTCTGTCTGAAGACTTTTTCAAACACACCAATCTTTTTTACCATATGACCTTGACATTTCACCTATTTTTGCAAAAATCTGTAAGTGCCTATAACTTGGAACCAATATGCCTAGGACTTTCATACTTGGTATGACCATGCAAATATGTTTGCCCTTCTGACCTTGACCTTAACATTTGACCTACTTTTGCAAAAGTCATTCAATGCATAAAACATTGGAACCAATAGGCCTAGGGCTTCCATACTTTGTATGTATATTTCCTGTCTTAAGACTTTCCAACCATACCAATGTTTTTATCATGTGACCTTGACTTTGACCTTTGACCTTCTTTTGCAAAAATCTTTAAATGCTTATAATGTTGGGTGTGATGGGCATAGGACTTCTATACTTGGTATGACCATGCCAATAATTTTACCCTTCTGACCTTCACCTTTGACCTACATTTGCACAAATCTTTAACATTGGAACCAATAGACCTAGGGTTTCCATATTTGGTATGTATCTTTTTTAGCTCACCAGAGCACAAAGTGCTCAGGGTGAGCTTTTGTGATCGCCTGATGTCCGTCGTCTGTCGGCATGCGTCGTGCGTAGTGCGTCGTGCGTCGTCCGTCGTTCGTCGTCAACAATTTGAACCTTTAATGTTCTTCTCCTCTGAATCTACAGGGGTCTCAGCTTCCATCTTTGGCACATAGCATCATCTGTAGGTCCTCTACAAAAGTTATATAAATTATACCCCTGGGGTCAAAATTGGCCCTGCCCCAGGGGTTTTCAGTTTTCAATAGAAACATATAGTGAAAACTTTGAGCATCATCTCCTCTAAAACTAGAAGGTCCCCAGCTTTCATATTTGGCACATAGCTTCAACTTCAGGACTTCTACAAAAGTTATATAAATTATGCTCCTGTGGTCAAAATTGGCTACACCCATGGGTGGCAAGTTTTCTAGCAAACTTGAAGCTGACTGCACTTTTAAGCATCTTATCTTTACTCAGTCTCATAAACAGGTCATCAGGTCAAGCAATAGAGATGGGGATGACCAGTGGCTATTTTTAGTACATCTGTATTGCTGGTAGTGGCTGTAGTAACCCTTTGCCTGTACTGTATTTATTATTAATTTGAATGCCTATTGCATATTCATGAGCAAAATAGTTAAAGTGAAGTATGGAAGGTGAAACATTGTAGCCATTTTTTTTCCAAATTTCACAACCTACTGAATATTCATAGACAAAATAGTTATAATGGAATATAGTAGGTAGAACATTGTAGCCATTTTAGAAACTAAAGGAAGATCTGTCAAATTCCATTAACAAACAGAGCAGACCCTGATCAGATGGCTCCTATAGGAGGCATCTGATCTGGTCTACTGATTTTTCAAATGTGTGAAAACTCGTTTATATGAGGGAAGGGTTAATTAATAATAGTGATTGGCATTATGACATTATTATAACCTGCCCTGCAGTTCAGAAAAAGGGTAAATCATGTAAAGGCTCCAGAATGCCAAATTAAAGATTTTAAATAAATTATGAAATAATTTTTAACATGAAATTGTATTACTTGAAAATAATAAGTTCAGTGAACTTATGAATATGAAATTATTATGTAATAATTTATAATAATATTCAAATGCAAAAAATCAGTTTGGAATGCTAGGGTACACATACCTTTTCAGAGGAACAGTAATGTTGATTATTTGAGAGGTCAGTTGATCGTCTTTAGTCAGAACTTTGTATGACCTTGCATAATTAAAATTCCCTGGTTAATACATATCAATCTTACAATTAACTTTCTTGTACAAACCACATATTATGAAGTTACATAATTATGTGTCAGATCAAATCCAAACTGTGTGCTAATTTCAGTCAAAATATGCGCAGCAGTAATAGGGTTTCTGTCATCTGTATTTTGTTTGTCTGAAAAATTAACACTTTCAATGGCCCTCTTGTCTATAGAAACGTATAGTGAAAACTTTGAAAATCTTCTTTTCTGAATCTACAGGGTTCTCAGCTTTCATATTTGGCTCATAGCACCATTTTCCAATCCTCTACAAAAGTTATATAAATTATGCCCCTGTTGTCAATATAGGCCCCACCCCAGGGGTGGTCAGTTTTCAATAGAAACAATTTTAATGTGCAAACTTTGAAAATCTTCTCCTTTGAAACTGGAATGTTCTCAGATTTCATATTTGGCACATAGCTTCATATTTAGGTCATCTACAAAAGTTATATTTTGTGTCCCTGGTGTCAAAATTGGCACCGCCCCAGGGACGGTCACTTTTCAATAGAAACATATCTGATTGTCTGGTGAGCGATGTCAGGGCCATTCTGGCCCTCTTGTTGTTTAATAATCTTTTTAAATTGATGAAAATTGGTATTTGGTTGCCTTTTGGTTGTGATATTGATGGAGTTAAGTTTAAATTAAAAATTGAATGATTTTTTTTGGTTTAATATGACACATTTTAGATTTAACTTTTAAACAGGCGAGCATCAGGTGGCTTTGACACCATTTCTGGTTATACATAATTCAATGAAAGTTAATACACAGGATCTCTGTGAAGTGTAGATGCGCATCACATGATTCTTTTCAGTATATAACATATGGGAGTTATCCACTCTTAAATTTGTGACCAATGCTTCCATATGGGGGTATTCATCATCTTTTGTGATAGTTGTAGTTTGAAACAAAAGTGGAGAAAAGAGGATTTACTGCACTGTAAGCTGGGTAGGCTACACCTATGATGGAGTATCTGGTCAAGTTATACTCTGTATGGAATTTTAAAAAGTGCAGACTTTAATCAGATGCCACACAAGAGAATTTGTGGCAGGTGTGGGTCTACACTGTTTGCAATGTAATAAGACCCATTTCCCCTGAGAGCAGCTCATTTTTGATTTTCAGCATTGAAAAGCAAACTTACAAAATATAGAAAAACATGAGTATTTGGAGTCATCCTCTTCCTTTAATATTCCTTTCCCACATAAATATTTTGGGTTCTCCTCTACCTTTATTATTCCTTTCCCACATGGATATTTTGGGTTTTCTACCTTTAATATTCCTTTCTCACATGAATATTTTGGGTTCTCCTCTACCTTTATTATTCCTTTCCCACATGAATATTTTGGGTTCTCCTCTACCTTTATTATTCCTTTGGTTCTTCCCTACCTTTATTATTCCTTTGGTTCTCCCCTACCTTTATTATTCCTTTCCCACATGGATGTTTTGGATTCTCTACCTTTAATATTTCTTTCCAACATGAATATTTTGGGTTCTCCTCGACTTTATTATTCCTTTCCCATGTGAATATTTTGGTTTCTCCTCTATCTTTGATATTCCTTTCCCCACAAGGATATTTGGGGTTTTCTTCTACCTTTAATATTCCTTTCCCACATGAATATTTTGGGTTCTCCTCTACTTTTTTTATTCCTTTCCCACATGAATATTTTGGGTTCTCCTCTACTTTATTATTCCTTTCCCACATGAATATTTTGGGTTCTCCTCTACCTTTATTATTCCTTTCCCTCATGAATATTTTGGGTTCTCCTCTACCTTTATTATTCCTTTCCCACATGAATATTTTTTGGGTTCTCCTCTACCTTTATTATTCCTTTCCCACATTAATATTTTGGGTTCTCCTCTACATTTGATATTCCTTTCCCTCATGAATATTTTGGGTTCTCCTCGACTTTATTATTCCTTTCCCATGTGAATATTTTGGTTTCTCCTCTATCTTTGATATTCCTTTCCCCACAAGGATATTTGGGGTTTTCTTCTACCTTTAATATTCCTTTCCCACATGAATATTTTGGGTTCTCCTCTACTTTTTTTATTCCTTTCCCACATGAATATTTTGGGTTCTCCTCTACTTTATTATTCCTTTCCCACATGAATATTTTGGGTTCTCCTCTACTTTATTATTCCTTTCCCACATGAATATTTTGGGTTCTCCTCTACCTTTATTATTCCTTTCCCTCATGAATATTTTGGGTTCTCCTCTACCTTTATTATTCCTTTCCCACATGAATATTTTTGGGTTCTCCTCTACCTTTATTATTCCTTTCCCACATGAATATTTTGGGTTCTCCTCTACATTTGATATTCCTTTCCCTCATGAATATTTTGGGTTCTCCTCGACTTTATTATTCCTTTCCCATGTGAATATTTTGGTTTCTCCTCTATCTTTGATATTCCTTTCCCCACAAGGATATTTGGGGTTTTCTTCTACCTTTAATATTCCTTTCCCACATGAATATTTTGGGTTCTCCTCTACTTTTTTTATTCCTTTCCCACATGAATATTTTGGGTTCTCCTCTACTTTATTATTCCTTTCCCACATGAATATTTTGGGTTCTCCTCTACCTATTTTATTCTTTCCCTCATGAATATTTTGGGTTCTCCTCTATCTTTAATATTCCTTTTCCACGTGAATATTTTGGGTTCTCCTTGACTTTATTATTCCTTTCCTATGTGAATATTTTGGGTTCTCCTCTACCTTTAATATTCCTTTCCCCATAAGGATATTTGGGGTTTTCCCCTACCTTTAATATTCCTTTCCCCACATGAATATTTGGGGTTCTCCTCTACCCTTAATATTCCTTTCCCACATGGATATTTGGGGTCTTCCTCTACCTTTATTATTCCCTTCCCTCAGGAATATTCATGTTACAAATATTGACTTCATGAATATTAATTGGCTGAATTTTTATAATGGTATTATGAATAAGAGACATGTGTTCAGTAGCAGAAACTGTAGAATCCGATCTATATCATTTCATGAGCAAACAGCAGCTACTGATCAGATGGCTTCAGTGTCTACTCTATTAGCAAAGAGAAACTTAAATTATACCACAAATGTATAAAGTTGCATAATTGTTTTTTCAATGGTTTGATAAGTAATTGCATATAGCTAAAGTTAGTAACAATTTATTTGATATTTTTTAGGTTCTGGGTCCACGTTAGTGCCTCTTATTACAACATTTGCCATGATCGGCAAGTTTGGGATCAGTGGATCATATTCTACATCCTATCTTATGTCTACAGAGATTTTTCCAACTGTGATACGGTAAGACTGAAATGTTGATGAAAAAGAAATTAATGTGGAAATGCGGATTATAAACATATTGTCACTTTAGTTACAACCATAGACACTGTTTCCTTGCTCTTGGTTAATTCAGGGTTGCATGTTTCATTGACTCAGATTTCCAGGATTTTTCAGTGAGCCTTGTTCATCTTCTGGATTCATCAGTCAAATGTCTATTTTGTCACATGACCTATGATATAAGAAAGCAGCCCAGAATGTATTGTTTGTCACATGACCTATGATATAAGAGCAGCCCAGAACGTATTGTTTGTCACATGACCTATGATATAAGAAAGCAGCCCAGAATGTATGGTTTGTCACATGACCTATGATTTAAGAAAGCAGCCCAGAATGTATGGTTTGTCACATGACCTATGATATAAGAAAGCAGCCCAGAATGTATTGTTGTCATATGACCTATGATATAAGAAAGCAGCTCAGAATGTATGGCTTGTCAAACGTAATACTACATTTAATGATCTATACTGGGAACAGCTTTTCTTAAAAAATAACCTTCACTTGGAAAGATACTATTTGTGTTAGGGTATTGTATATAATGATCCACCATTAGGGGACCCATAGTCCCCAAAGTAATAACCCCGCTTCACAAAGTTAAGTGGGAGAAATCACACAAATTTTCTGTTTCCATTCCTGCTCTATCCTGTTCATACCTTATTTGCACAATACATGTACTTCTCTCAAAAATTGGTGGTCTCCTCTCAGTAACATGAAAATCTCTTGACCAATCATTACCAAACTTGGTCAGGAGCTACACAGGCAGAACATTTCAGCTGAGTCAGATAACTAGTAATATTACGTTATTCAGTCATAGTTAACTAGTAATATTACGTTATTCAGTCATCAGGTATGACCATTTGATTATCAAATTTTTGCAAAATTGGTGTTGTTTTCTCAATAGCATGAGAACCCAATGGCATTGGCTAATTAAAATGTGATAATATTTTAATATTGTATATCGTTAATACATTTCAATTAACTTTCAGGAACCAAGCTATAGGTCTTTCATCATTTTTTGAAAACTTAGGAAGTATAGCGGCGCCATTTATAGTATATGGGGTAAGTAAAGAGGTCATACAGGAACTTTTAATTAATGAACATACTCCTAACCCTTTCCTTCAAGTAAACGAGTTTTCATGCCTCTGCAAACAGAGTAGACCCAGATCAGACGGCTCCTATTGGAGCCATCTGATCAGTGTCTGCTCTGTTTGCAAATGGAATTTGATAGATCTGTTTCTATATTTTCTAAAATTGTTACAATGTTCTACCTTAAATATTTTATCATAACTTATTTGTCCATGAATATTCATAAGGTAACGAAATTTGTAATAAACATCGAACAGGGAAAGGGTTAACTAGTTCTGTGTCAACAGGTTTTATTGGGTCATCTGTAGCACGAAGCTGCCATCATAGTAATAGCTGTTGTCTCCATTACCTGGCACCAACTTTATTTTACTCCATGAATAATCATGTTAGAAGTAATGACATCATGCATATTAACCCATTACTCCATGAATATTCATGTATTAAGAAATAACAACCTCATGAATGTTAATTAGATTAATAGTTTGAATAGCACATGGGCACATGAAGTTTTAGCCATTTGCAGAAACTGTATAGTCATATTTATACCATATCATAAGCAAACAGAGCAGACCCGACCAGACAGCTCCTACAGGAGTCTTCTGATCTGGGCCTACTATGTTTGCAAAGGGGTAGAAGGGATGTTTATGGAGTGAAGGGTTAATTAGCTTTATCGTTATAATAACATATGAACACAGGCACATTTAACCAAGGCAGAAAGTGTAGAACCGGATCCATATTATGTCATAAGCAAACAAAGCTGACTCTGATTAGACAGCTGTTACAGGAGCCATCTGATCTGGATCTACTCTGTTTGCAAAGGAGTAGAAAGCGTATTTATGGAGTAAAGGGTTTATATCTTTAACCTTTTACTTCTTGAGTATTCATGTAAGAAATGGCACTTTATGAATATTAGTCATATGAATTTTTATATTGGCATGTGAATGGAATATTTTTACCATTTTTGTGGAATAAGATTTATATTATTCCATTTTAAACATATTTATCAAATCTTGATCAGACACTCTTACAGGAGCTGGCTGATCTGGGTCTACTCTGTAAATGCAAATGTGAAAATGCATACATGTATATATGAAGTAAAAGGTTAATGCTAAATTCTTACCACAGCTGTATCGTGTCTAATAATTTGTTTGATTCTGTGCAAAATAAAGAATATTGTTTGGACCAAGGTATGTCTATCAAACATTGCACAATGATTTTATCACTGTCATTACAATGTACCACAATTTGACTTGTGAACCCCCTTTACTCCATTAATATTTACTGCCGACTCCACCCTTTATGAACATTAATTAACTAATTACTATTAGTTTATATTGTTATATAAGACAAGTGAATGCATAACTATGCCATATAGCAAATAGAGCAGAACCTGATCAACTGCATCTGCAAGAGCCATCTGGGTCCATGCTTATAAATTTTTTAGTTGAGTCTGAGTTTCGTTCTCAAGCTTTTGATTGGTCAGATTTGAGTTCTCAAGCTTTTGATTGGTCAGATTTGAGCCTTTGGCTCAAATCTGGCCAATCAAAAGCTTGAGAACGATCTCAGGCTCAACTAAAAGCTTTATAAGCATGGACCCTGATGTGGGTTGCAAAGGTGTCTAAAGGTTTCATTTTGAAGTAAACAGTTTTTTTCAGGCAGATTGCTACTTAACCATTGACTCCATGAATGCTCTGGTACGACATAATGAATATAAATTAATTGAACTTTTATAGAACACAGAAAGTGTTTACCATGGTAGAAACTATATTATTTCATTATGATCAGACAGTTCCTAACTGTAATCCTGTATACATTAACCCTCTACATGATAAATATTCATGTGACCCTCGTCCATTATGAATACATGTATTAATTACATATAATGTGATTCTTGTACTTAAAAAATACAAAACTAGGACTAAATTGCCATGGGAAACAGTAGAGATCTGTAACATGTGAACACACATGGCAGACTCTGATCAGACTACTCCTACAAGAGCTTTTCCCATTGTTCATAACTGTACTGATAGTATTCAAAGACAAATGCCAACAAGACTATTAGTAGAGCTACAGATAAAGGGGGCACGGCACCATACTCAAAAACTAAAATCGTCATTTCTCCACCAAACCCTATGTTGTAAGAATTGTCTCGAAGAGGCGATTCTAAAGGGTGGTCACAACATAGGGTTTTTGTGGAGAAATAAAGAAGTTATTTTTGAAAATGGTTTAATTTATGCATCTTATCTGTAGCTCTGTGTTAGGTCTGTTTATATTTTTTAGGCCAAGAACTTTGCTCAGATGCCACTGGTGCTGTTTGGGGTGCTGACTCTTATAGGGGGTCTTCTTGCCTTGTGCTTGCCAGAAACCCACAACATGGCCTTGCCAGAGACCATCGAGGATGTGGAAAGCAGCAAAAGTGCCGCACAACAAAATGCCAATAATAATCAAACTACTAGACTTTGACAATAAAAATGCTGCATTTAAGTATATAAAATGAATTTCTTGCATTTATAAACAATCTCGGTCAGATGGTTCTTTCGCAGAAAAGTTGTGTTGTTTTATAGCCAATATTCACTTCTAACAGAAATGAGCTGTCATGATTTCAATTTAGTATTGATCAAAATAATTTCAATTGACTAATAAGCAGAATTAATGTAAGGAGATATTTTTAAAGAAATTAACTAAATTGCTATAATTGAGGGCCCAACACCTTTTGTGGTGCCCTATAGTAATGACCCTGTCCGTCAGTCTGTCTGTCCTTTAGTCCGTCTGTCAGTCCTTCACTGTGCCTGTTTTTTTTTGTTCGCTCTCTAATGAAAATACAAAATGTACTTTTCCTCAGATTTTCACTAAACTACCTGAAATTGTGTTCAGGTATGAAACAGCAGAATCGTCTTCGGCTTTTCAGGATTATGGCCCTTCCATTACATCAAAATTAACTAAATAAGTCTTGTCCACTCTCTAAGTTTCTATCTAGTTGTAACCAAACTTGTTGAAAATGTTTGTGATTATAATATCTTGGCCAAATTCGATAACCAGCCAGATCAACCTAGGCACTTGTGGATTATAGCCCTTGAATAACAAAGCAATGACAACATCAGCCTTGTCTGCTCTCTGACTCGTACAGTTCATACTGGTTGTAACAGGAAAGAACTGGCTGCAGTAACAATACAAATCATTTGGCACAACTAAAAGTTCAGAAGCACTGCAATAGTTAATAACAGAATCTGCATAATTACTGGCTATGCAATTTCCCTTCTGGCGCATTAGCCCCCTTTTTAGGGTCATGTGGAGCCCTTTCTGACTTTGTCAGTGTTCTGGATCTTTTGCAAAGTTATTTAGTAAAATTATCTTTAATGATGTGCAAGGGATATAAGGCAATTGTCTTTGCATAAAGTTTAAATCTAGGCCAGATCTGGAGTAAGTATTTTATCAGGATGTAAACTGTTCAGCCTTTTACTCCATAAATATACCTTTGCAAACAGACTAGGGTCTGCCCTGTTTGCTTATGATATAATATACAGTAAAACCTCTTTATAACGGCTACTAAATTGTGTTAATGGGTTTTTAGGGCAGATGGCTGCTTAAAGCAAGGTGAAAGTAAAACAGAACGATCCTATAGGAGCGTTCTGTTTTACTTTCACCTTGCTTAGCCATGTTCTGTTTTACTTTCCCCTTGCTTTAAGCAGCCACCTGCCTTTAACACAAAATACTTTATGTAATTTAGTGGCCGTTATAGAGAGGTTTTACTGTAGATAGCATTCTATGGTTTCTGATTTTGCAAAATTTTAATGTGTTGATGTACTCATATAAAAAAGATCACTATACATGAGGTTGTTATTCCCTTCATGAATATTCATGGAGTAAAGGGTGAATGTTCTGATAACTGTGTTTATAAAAAGAAACGTTAGAAAAATTACTACAGTAAACTCCCTGAAAACCGGACTCTCTGAAAACCGGATTTCTCTGAATACCGGACGATTTTCGAAGTCCCGTATTCTTCTCCTATAAGTTCAATGCAAAAACCTCCCTGAAAACCGGACTCTCTGAATTCCGGATACCGGACGCTTTTCTATATCTGCGGACCGGTTTTGTTCTATATTAGTTCTCTGAATACCGGACAGGACTTATGCAAACAACATGTCAGAGTTGTATGTATTGTAAACTTAGCTTAAGGCCTGTGTTTGATTGGTGTGAAAATCACAGGTGCTTTGCAGCACCATTGTTTTCATATAAGTGGAAACTATATTACCTATCTAGGTGTGAAAAACACTAATCTAATGATTCTAACTACATGTATTATCAGTTTGAAATTAATATTGTATAATGACAGTGAAAATTATGACGACGATTTCATTTGATAGTTTGTTGAAAATGTGAATATAATGGTCTAATTAATTGGATAGATTATAATGAACAATGAAAATAAAATCATTTTGAATAGAGAACCTTTATAAGATAATACTCTAAGAGACATAAATAACAGATATCCCCTATGATTAGACCACTACACTTTGGAAGGAAGGTTATGGATATGTTAACTTTGCAGTTTTAGTCAACTCCCTGAAAACCGGAACTCTCAGAAAACCGGACTTTTGCCCAAGTCCGGAAGGCGTCCGGTTTTCAGAGAGTTTACTGTATTTGTTTATAGAATGAAATACATGTAGTTTTTCAGACAGTCTTTTTTAACCACTTATAACAGGCTAACTGCTGAAAAGATCACTCAGAAATGGAATCCAGGGCCTCTGACCTACCATGCCAGCAATCTAACCTCTAAGCTTCATGTACCAAGTCACACGGTCCAAGACTTACTGGTATACCAGTAAATGCATATCGGGGGCATAGTGTTTCACAAATATATCTTGTTTACATTACACATGTATATATATCTTGTTACTTCTAAAAGTAAACATCTGATTTGAGATCCTTTTAACATGATCTCAACAATATACTCATGCTATCAATATTGCAGTACTGTCCAAAAGGAAATTTAACAATAGTTTAACTTTGCAACACTCCCAAAATATTTTTCTTGAGATCCACAAAAATTACACAAATTGCTTCCTACATTTTTCATTTTAAATAATGAATTTGTTGGTATAAATATTCTATGCATTATTATCATTTGTAACCATTGACTAGATGTAACCCATGTACATTTAAACACATAGCTAAATACAGGTTTCCAGTTTATGTTTCTATATTCAAATATAGAAATCCACTTTATGTTACTAGTTGGAGTCTCATCATTTTTAGTTAACCCATTCCCGCATATTGATGCCTTTTGACACTTCTTTAAAAGTCACTTTATGAAACCATTGCGATAAATACAGCATTTGCTCCACAGATTATCACAATGGTTTCAAAACTACACAATTCTGAAAATTTCCTTTTCTCTAGTTAATGCTCCTTTTTGGTAGATTTGATCTGAGGTTAGGTCTAAAAATAGCCTAAGAGGGAATGGGTTAATAAAGTGTTGTACAAATGTATCATGTAACAACTTACAGTTGGAAAACCGACAATAGAACCATGATCTTCTTTTATATTGAAACCTTATTTATCAAGAAATAATTTTATAATATTCTTCAAGCTATTAATATAAAGAACAATTACTTTTCTTCCAATAGTATTTTCAAAGTATGTTAAACTTATGAACTTTGCTTCATTGTCAATAATATCTTTTACATATCTAATACTGGTACCTCTATCATGCCTATATAAAGAATGTTCATTATAAAATATTGGCATTATATAAATCTCAGTAAGATCATCGAAATGAAGCTTTTTTGTATACAGTATATAATGTATACGTTTTCAATACATCAGTCCAAAAAAAATTTATTTATTTTTTTTAGATTAGTTCACAGAACATTTTCCCAGTGTTTAAGAGTTTATTCATATCAATCAGGATTATATAGCTATTTTTATCCGTGTCTTTAAAACCCCTTCTGTGTAGTCTTCAATTGAAACACCTCTTTTAATTTTTGCTTTTCTGTCCCATATAAAATCCAAAAAAGTATTTTCAAGCATTTCAATAAAACCCGATTTGGGTGTTGGCAAACCGTTAACCTCTTTTTCCTCTGAGGGACTCGCTGTAACTCACAAGAAATCAGGCTTGCACATTGTCGAAATTTCCATTTGGCATTAAACTGTAACTGAGTAACTCGTGAAAAGATCAAAGGCCTATGGCCTACCATGCCAGCACTCCATCCACTGAGCTACGGAGTCGCACAATCCAGGATTTTTGATATTGAACACATTAATCATCTGATCATGTTAACCCTTTCCCCCCTGTTCAATATTCATATAAGAAATCATGATTATTTATTAGCTGTATTTATGTTTTGCTTTGACAAAAACTGTAGAATCGGATTTATATCATGTTAAAAACAAACTGAGCAGAGGGCTCCTATAGGAGCTGTCTGATCTGGGACTACTCTGCAGATTTTGTCTGATCTCTGATCTGGAGCAATTTTTACTTTCATCCAATTCATTAACCCTTACAGTGCTGAATTTTCAAATGATCTATTCCAAAATTCAAATAGGTCAAGCTTATGGTGAATATTTAGGGATTTTTCTGAAGAAAAGAGTAACATGACAAACAGTGTAGACCCTGATGAGAGGGCTCCTCTAGGAGCCCTGTCATCTGGGTCTACACTGTTTGCAAAGGACATTGGTGACTGGTTTCCGGCACTGTGAAACTATTGACTGAGTGGCAAAAAGCTTTGAACATGATGGCTTACTGTCTCATCTGGATCCAAACTGTTTGCAAATGCCAGTCAGGTCATGCTTAATGTTCAAGAGTAAAAGAAATATTGAAATCTTTTATTTGAGTCTGAGATTGATCATTCTCAAGCATGTGACTAGTTAAGAGTTTGAGCTTGCCAAAATATTTTTTGACCAATCAGATACTTGAGAATGAACTTTGACTCGGAGATTTTATTACCTTGGACCCTGGTCTGGCTCCTCTTTTTTGCAAGGTATGGACTTATCCACTATGATCAGATAAAGTTGTATGGTTATCTTACAATAGGTTGTACTTTTGTTTTGTTTTTGACATGTGACTGTTTGCTCATTTTGAATTTTAAGTATTGAAATGTTTTTGTTGATTTTAGTTAGGACTGATGTGTTAATACATACAGAGTGCCAGTAAGGACTTAACCCTTTACCTCATGAATGTTCATGTGAGAAATAATAACATGAATATTTATTAGCTGAAATTTTACAATGGCATATGAATACAAGGTTTTTTTAGACATAGCAGAAACTGTAGAATCAGATCAGCATAAGTCCATAAACAGACAGAGCAAACCCTGATTATATTACTATTAATGTTTTTTATAGACTGAAACTGTTTTTTTTCTATTCAACATTTAGAAAATGCATATAAATGCATTATTATATGTTTATCTTTTGATTGAACATATTCCACTTTTTCATGTCAGAAAAAATTCAGTGAATTTTTGCTAACATATTTAAAATATTATTGGTATAGTAAAACCCTTCTAGACGAGAAGAATTGAGATACCTTTAGGCAGGTGGCTGCTTAATGCAGGGTGGAAGTCATGCAGAAAGCTCCTAAAGGAGCTTTCTGCATGACTTTCATCCTGCATTAAGCTGCTACCTGTCTCCAAGATTGATAGTAATACTGAATTTAATGTCCGGTTTAGAGGGGTTTTACTGTATATATCTTGACACAGTATGGTGTCCAGCCAAATTCTCTCAATTACCGGTACCTCTGAGTAATACCTTTTACCGGTGTTTGATGTCGATGAAGAATCTGTTTTGTTTTGCTATTTTGCTCATTTTGTTAGGTTTTATTTAGACTTGTCTGCTGTGTATAGGGTGATAATGATATATATTCTTGTACATTCAACAGGGGTTTTGTTTTTATCTCACCTGCGTATGCTCAGGTGAGCTTTTGTAATCGTCCATTGTCCGGCTGAGCAACTTAAAGGTAATAGAGGGCCAGGTCATAATCAGCAGAACAAAAGAAAACAATAGAGTTCATTTTGAGGGGCCTCCCTGGCCTAGTGGTTATAGTCTTTGACTGACAATCGCTTAGCCCCTCACCGCTGTGGGTTTGAATCCTGGTCCGGGCATTTGGATTTTTCATGTGAGGAAGCCTTCCAGCTGGCTTGCAGTAGGTAGGTGGTTCTACGTGGATTTTCTTCTGTGCACAAAACAATGCAATTTTTTCCATGCACAGAAGAACCTCTGGGTCTTCCTCCACCTGTAATTAGCTGGACGTCATGAAATGACTGACATACTGTTAAAATATCGTAAAACCTGATATAACAAAACAAAACAGTCCATCCATCTGTCTAAAAACATGGCTGCCTGGGGTGGATCTAGATTTTCTTATTCTTCTGGTGACCCTTTATCAAAATTGCTAAAGTCAAGTTGATATCTCAAAAAACATGGCCTCCAGCGGCGGAGCTAAATTTCCTTATATGACTTTTGGAAAACTTTTAGAAATCTTCTCCGAAACGGATGGCCCAATCTGAGTTCTATTTGGTCAGAATAGTCCTCTGGTGACCATATTGAGAATTAATTATGACTAACATGCATTTTAAACAAATTGAATAAAAAATTTAGGTGAAAAAATTAAAAGTGCTGTAGCCCTCCTATCTTCATATTCTTGCGACTAGTTTGTCTCTATAAAGAGCTACATTGTGCGGGTGAGCGATATAGGGCCATTATGGCCCTCTCGTTTCATCCTTTACTCCATAGAGATGCCTTCTGACACTTTTGCAAACATAACAGACCCAGATCAGACAGATCTTGCAGGAGATGTCTGATCAGGGTCTGCTGTGGTTACTTACAGAATATCTAAGTTCTGATTCTATACTATTTGGCATAGCTGTTTGCTTACTTGTTTTCTATAACAATACAAAATAATTACATGTACTTAATTTATGTTCTTAATGGGTTGTGTCCGCTGTGAATATTTATGGAGTAAAGGGTTAAAAGATGAATTGCATTTATCTGAATATTGTTTTGTTGACAATAAACTTGTTTGAAAACTGATATTGGCCTTGGGTTATATATCTTCACTATATTGAAGAACAGGTCTGGCACAAGCAACTTCACTGCACTATATATACTATGCTTATGATATATATGTAGTGTATACAGCATAGTAAAATAATGCATGTCAAAGACCAGTGAATAGATGTTATCTCATCATTTCTTGAAGGATAAAAGAAAAGATATTGTCTGATGTTGTGTCCATGGCTTCTTGCAGTATGTCAAGGGTGAGGGAGAAACTGTCGTAACTACAATTGATGGGATGAACTTGTAATGACCTTTGCAAACAAATTGGATCGGATGAGTTATACTCAGCCTCTCATCAGGATCCAAACTGTTTGATACTTTGATAGTATTTTTCAATGAATATGAAATGTAACATGGTGAAAAAGTTGGGACTTGACTGGGACTTGAACCCAGGGCCTCTGGCTTACCATGCCAACACCGACTGAGCTACCAAGCCACAAAGTAAAGCCTATCAACTTATTTCACCACAATCTCTACCCGGCTACACACATCCCCTCTACACAAGAATTTGTCCCGAATTCTTACTAAAAAAACATTCCACGAGTTTCTTATTATTACACATTATCTTCATGTAATCTTCATATTATCTTCATACCAATCACCTTGTGGGTTATTTACGTTGGGCGCCAAATGTAACATGGTGAAAAATGTACCATGCCAACATTGTACCGACAGAACTACCAAGCCACACAGTAAAGCCTATCAACTTATTCCACCACAATCTCTACCCGGCTACATGAAAGAAAATTAACTTTGAAAAGTTTAGGTTGAATAATGTAGTTGCAACACTTTATTATAACCTTATATCTTGACATTTGTCTGCTTGAAAAATTGTGGTTTTATTGATTTAGGTGTAAAACCAAGTAAATCAATTTGGCACCATTAAGCCATTTTGTTTAACCCTCTACTCCATATATATGCCTTTTAATGCTTTTGTAATATAGACCTTGTAATAGCCATCTGTTCTGGGTCTGCTCTGTTTCCTTATAAAAAGTAAAAGTAAAGTACCTAGTTATAGTCTACTTTCAGTCCGAATGACCGCTCAGCCGACTGTACATTTACTCCCCTGGTCATTGACCTACAATATTGAGCACTGCTAACATATGAAGCAATCATGCAGCCGCAGTACCAGCGAGTCACCCTCACAGGTACCCATTTTAACCCCTGGGTGGAGAGGATGTGCGGGTGGGAGACATGGAAAAGCGTCTCTGAAATTTCCGGGTGGGACCGGGATTTGAACCCCGGACTGATGGTCAAGCGCGTTACCACTAGACCACCGCCACCTGATCAATTTAAACTGTTCCTTCAGGTCTGCACTATTTGCCTATGTGTGTGTGTTGAAATACTTAATTAATTGGGGTATTAAACTCATCAACCCTTTATTTCATGAATATTCATGGAAGAAATGATGACATCATGGATATTAATTAAGATTGATTTTTAAAATAGCATATTAACACATAAATTTTACTGTCAGATCTATATTATTCCATAAGCAAACAGATCAGATGACTCAATCTTTAGGAGCCATCTGGGTCTGCTCAGCTTGCAAAGGTGTAGAAAGGCATATTTATGGAGTAAAGAGTTAATGAAATGAGTGACAATTTACAAAGGAGTTATTATTCAACCTGGCAGTAATTTTTTTCGATCAAAACATTTTTTCAAAATGGATGTCTTCTTGTATAAATCAGAGACGTGTATATGTATATATGTATGTCTGTGTATAAATGCACATGAAAATTGCACTATAATTTGTGTATTTCATCTTATAGTACAGACAATCTTTTAGCCCTTTCCCTCATACAAACGTGTTTTTATGCATGTGCAAACAGAGTAGACCCAGATCAGACGGCTCCTAGAGGAGCCGTCTGATCAGGGTCTGCTCTGTTTGCTAATAGAATTTGATAGATCTGGTTCTTTAGTTTCTAAAATGGCTACAATATCCAACCTTCCTTATTTCATTATAACTATTTTGTCCATGAATGTTCAGTAGGTATTGAAATTTGAAACAAACATAGAACATGTAGGGAAAGGTTATAAGTTTCAGAATGTTCTGATTTAAAAATAAAACTACATAGTCAAATGAAATCACTAATATCCTTTACCTGATTGAGATAGAAATTGACGCCATTGCAAACAAAGTAGACCCAGATCAAACAGCTGCTGTAGGAACTGTCTGATCAATGTCTGGTCATTTTGCTAAAGGTTGATTATAGATCTGATCCTGTCAATTTTGTTCGTATATCATTATGAAAATTCATCTATAAATCTACATGTATTTAATATTCATGGTACCAGGATTTCTTACTTGAATGTCCATGTAAAAGGTTAAATGACTACATTCAACTTGGAGAAAACAAATATGATGTGTCTGATTGTACAAGAGATCCTCAGCAGTAAACTTGCTTTGACTGGCTTTTCTCTTGGTACAGTATATCTATGGCAATGAATCCTTCTACCTACTTAGGTTCTACCTGGGTAGAAGACCGTTGTGTAAGCTTGCTTGTACTGGTCTGTTTTGGCAACTTAACAAATTTGACCTTCTTCATTAGGTGTGAGCTCTTTGCATATTGTAGTCTGTACTGAACTTCCGGGATTTTTGTTTCCATTCAACGTTGAGAGCACTTTTAAATGCATTCAGAGAATCACAGTTGACCCAAGAGTTTGTTAGTAAGTTCCAGCTTTTTATGACACGTTGCGAGAAGACATTGTGTCTGATGTGTAGTCTGCAGTGGGATTTTTATGCCCCCAGATCAGATCAGGTGGGAGGGGTGGGTTATATTGTTTTTTGCCCAGTCTGTTTGTCCGTTTGTTTGTCACCAACTTTAACATTGGTCATACTTTTGAGCCAGTAGAGTATTTGGCATGCATATGTATCTCATAAAGCGGCACATTTTTAGGGGTGAATTGTCAAGGTCAAGGTCATCCTTCAGGGTCAAAGGTCAGGTCAGATGTTTGTCAGCAACTTTAACATTGGGCATAACTTTTGAATCAGTAAAGATAGAGACTTGAAATTTGGCATTCATGTATATCTTGTGAAGCCCCACAGTTTCAGAGGTGACATGTCGAGGTCATGGTCATCCTTCAAGGTCAAAGGCCAGATATATAGGTCAAATCACTTTCGAACCAATAGAGATAGACTAAATATTTGGCATGCATGCTGTGTATCTAATGAAGCTGCACATTTTGAGGGGTGACATTTCAAGGTCAAGGTCATTCTTCAGGGTCAAAGGTCAGATTGTTTGTTTGTCAGCAACTGTAAGATTTGGCATAACTTTTGAATCGGTAGAGATAGATACTAAAATGATATTTGGCATTCATGTATATCTCTTGATGCCTCACATTTTCAGTGATGACATGTCAAGGTCATCCTTCAAGGTCAAAGGCCAGATATATAGGTCAAATCACTTACTTTCGAAACATTCGAGATAGAGACTAGATATTTGGCATGCATGTGTATCTCATGAAGCCTCACATTTTACGTGGTGACATGTCAATGTCAAGGTCATCCTTCAAGGTAAAAGGACAAATGTATAGGTCAAAGTTTACATTCGCTATACTTTTTGATTTAGTACAGGTAGAGACTTGATATGTGGCATGCATGTGTATCTCATGGAGCCGCATGTATTGCATGGTGACATGACATGTCAAGCTTAAGGTTATCCTTCAAGTTCAAAGCTCATAAAATTATATAGGTCGTATCACCAACTTCACATAGATACTTCATTTTTGGCATGCCTATGTATCTCATGGAGCCTAAGGCCAGCTAGTCTAGCTATTAGGGTGGTGTACATAGGGGACCAAGTGTAGTACATGTTTCACAAACACATCTTGTTTTAGCTTCTGAGTTATTGCCTCTAGTTCTGATATCCAGCGATTTTGTGAAGAATGAGCAGATGTCCGAACTATCAATCTCCTGGACAATCTCGAATTTCTTTCACCAACGTCGATGCTCAACGCTGGAGATTTTCAATGAAGTAGATGTCTTTCTTTAAGTATGGCGACCAAATAACTGATTCATATTCGAGGTGTGGTCTGACCAAAGTCTTGTATAACTGAAGAGACATGTCTATTACCAGAGGTGATCTGGGACTGTACAGAGTATGTGAAAGTCTGAAGATACTATTACTGCATTTTTGATTGTTAATTTGCTTATTTAAGCTATTATGCCAGTGTTGACTTCTGGCATTTCATATTAATTACAATTTATTGAATGTCTCATCTCTAGTAGAGGTGTTTTTTCCGCAAGTGTGTAACTCTTACGATGTTTAATCAATCATGACAAATGTGCGTGTTTATGTCGACACCGCTTAAAACTTATTTTTGACTATAACTCGTTGACTTTTGTAGAATTCTTCAACTAAAGAAAATTACACGAATTTGCAATGAATTGTACTTATACAGTTCCTTTGATTTAGTCTGTCGGTTCTCCAAGCGTTTGTTGTAAGTAGATTTTTAAATGTCATTCGATTTCGCGACTGATCAATGCGGCCGGACTAGGCATATGTCATTTCATAAGCAGTCAGAACAGGTCAGACTTCTCCTACAGGAGCTATCTGATCTGGGTCTATTCTGTAAGTGTTTTATAAAGGTTCCAAACGGTGTCACTTGTTTTAAGCAAAATATAATACTGTACCGTAGAAAGAAGTCTGGTCCATTCCACAGGCGTTCGGCACATGAAATTTGTCTAAAAAATAAGTTAAAATGTCCCTAAATTGACGTTTTGTAACATTTGGAGCCGAAAAAATAAAGTTTGGGGCGTTTTGAGACAAAGCTTAAATTTCGTATATTCTATATATAAGAGAAAGGCAAATAACTCTTGGGCCATCAGATCCATGGCTGCTCCGCTTCAACTGCAATTATTTTCGACCGGAGGGGAATTTTCCCACAAAACAAAGATTATATAGAAAGGAAAAAGCTATATCTTCACGCTGGTACCAAATATCCCATACTTTGTCTCCGTTTTAGCTAGTACGATGGACAAATTCCTTCAGAAAACCGTGTTTTTTATTTAGTCGGAAACAATATAGTTGGCAATCAAGTGCTCGATTTCACTAAAATCCATATACGCGAGAGAAACTGACGCTTCTTTGTGGTAGATACTAATGAGAAATGATGATATTTGTTCACATTCTATTGCCACAGATCCGATTATAACTTTTCCAACACTTCCGAGGACCAGAAACCACTACTTTCATTTTCACCAGTCAAGGGCTCAGAAGATTAACCCCGACGGTGATTGGTTGGAAGGTTTTATCGATTAGGTCCTGATTTAAATCAACATAATAAAGCGTATGCAATGAACCAGCGATTTGTTTACATGCCTTTGCCTCAGACTGCTTAGCATACTGGTTCCCCATTTCGCCGTGCACTATCACTAGGAAAACAGGTTTCCATAATCTGAATGTTTACATAATTTGACAAGTCAGTTAACTAGATCAAATCGAATAGACGCTTGCTGGGCAAAATGGTGGAGTCTGTTAGTGTTGAAGTGTTGGAAAAGGTATGATCGGATCTGTGGCAGTAGAATGCAATGTCACCGTGACCGGTATATGAGATTCTTTTTGAATATGTTTCATCATTTCTCATCAGGATCTACCAGAAAAGAGCGTCATTTTTCTTTCTATATAAACTTTGTTTTGTGGGAAAATTCCCCTCTGGTCGAAAATAATTGCAGTTGAAGCGGAGCACCCGTTGATCGGATGGCCCGAGAGTTATTTGCCTTTCTCTATATCGAATATACGAAATTTCAGCTTTATCTCAAAATGCCCCAAACTTTATTTTTTCAGCTCCAAATGTTACAAAACGTCAATTTAGGGACATTTTAACTTATTTTAGACATATTTCATGAGCCGAACGCCTGTGGTCCATTCAATATAATTAAGGCTAACTGTAATCCATCGGCATTGATCCAGCCACATTGATCAGTCACGAAATCGAATGACATTTAAAAAAAATCCACATTTAAATAGTACTTTGAATACATTAAAACAAACAGCATAGTTTGAACGAAATTCATGAACACAAGAGTTTACATAGAATAATTTACACTGACTAAATTGATACCATCAATACTTAACTAGTTGCCTATACTTGATTAAACACTTGCCTTGTTTATGCTCCTAACTCTGTATATCGCTATCTTTGATGTAATACTTCAGAGCTACAGATCTATAACTTTGTGTACCCAAATACTAAAGTTGTCATTTCTCCATTAACCCCTGTACTGTTAGAATTGTCTCTTTGAGACAATTCTAAAGAGTGGTCACAGTATAGGGTTTGGTAGAGAAATAAAGGAGCTACTTGTGAATTTGTTGAAATTTACGCATCTTATCTGGACTCTTGTACTTTCCCTTTTGTGCAAACCTGCGAGATATATATATCCTCGATTCTCCTAGGACAGATTGCGATCGCAACCTCTCCTAGGACAAACTCCGATCCTCTTTTTAAATCATTCACAATTATGTGTTGTTTGTCATATTTTTAATATAGACTTGTGATCTTAAAATAATATATTCTTCCAGTAGAATTGGAGATTTTCTTTGTAGAGTTAAAGTGTCATATATAACACTAATAATATTTTTATGCCCCCCAAAGGCGGGCATATAGTAATCGCATTGTCCGTCCTTCCGTCCGTCCGTCTGTCCGTCCGCACTCACCAAAGGGTAGTTGTGTGACTTTTTCTAACTAGTCGCACAAGTAAAATCATTAACCTGGCCATCTGTTGTGACATTAACCTGGCCATTTCTTGTGACATTAACCTGGCCAGTTGTGGGACATAGGGTTAGGGTTAGGGTTAGCTTCCAGATCATTCTTTTCCAAAGTTAGAGCCAAAAATAGTTTTTCTTGTGGGACTAGTCCCACAAGAAAAGATCAAAGGAAAAAGTCACACAACTACCCATTTGTTAGCATGTCCGTCCGTCTGTCCTTCCGTCCCAAATTCGTGTCCAGTCTGTAACTTCTTCATCTATCAATGGATTTCAATATAACTTGCCACAAATGTTCACCAGACAGAGACGATGTGTCGCGTTCAACTCCCTGGTCCATGGGTCAAAGGTCAAGGTCACAGGGTACAATTACTTTGTCACAAATTTTGTGTCCAGTCTGTAACTTCTTCATCTATCAATGGATTTCAATATAACTTGCCACAAATGTTCACCACACAAAGACGATGTGTCGCGTTCAACTCCCAGGTCCATGGGTCAAAGGTCAAGGTCACACGGTACAATTACTTTGTCACAAATTTCGTGTCCGGTCTGTAACTTCTTCATCTATCAATGGATTTCAATATAACTTGGCACAAATGTTTACCACACAAAGACAATGTGTCGCTTTCAACTCCCAGGTCCATAGGTCAAAGGTCAAGGTCACAGGGTACAATTACTTTGTAACAAATTTCGTGTCCGGTCTGTAACTTCTTTATATATCAATGGATTTCAATATGATTTGGCACAAATGTTCACCAGACAAAGATGATGGGTCGCTTTCAACTCCCAGGTCCATGGGTCAAAGGTCAAGGTCACAGGGTACAATTACTTTGTCACAAATTTCGTGTCCGGTCTGTAACTTCTTCATCTATCAATGGATTTCAATATAACTTGGCACAATTGTTTACCACACAAAGACAATGTGTCGTGTTCAACTCCCAGGTCCATGGGTCAAAGGGCAAGGTCACAGGATACAATTACTTTGTAACAAATTTCGTGTCCGGCCTGTAACTTCTTTATCTATCAATGGATTTCAATATAACTTGGCACAAATGTTCACCACACAAAGACGATGTGTCGCTTTCAACTCCCAGGTCCATAGGTCAAAGGTCAAGGCCACAGGGTACAATTACTTTGTAACAAATTTCGTGTCCGGTCTGTAACTTCTTTATATATCAATGGATTTCAATATGATTTGGCACAAATGTTCACCAGACAAAGATGATGGGTCACTTTCAACTCCCTGGTCCATGGGTTAAAGGTCAAGGTTACAGGGTACAATTACTTTGTCACAAATTTCGTGTCCGGTCTGTAACATCTTTATCTATCAATGGATTTCAATATAACTTGGCACAGATGTTCACCAGACAAAGACGATGTGTCGCGTTCAGCTCCCAGGTCCATATGTCAAAGGTCAAGGTCACAGGGTACAATTACTTGTTTATCTGTGAATGGATTTCAAAGGAACCTGGCACAAATGTTCACCACACAAAGATGATGTGTCAACTCCCTGGTCCATGGGTCAAAGGTCAAGGTCACAGGGTACAATTTTGGGGGGCATTTGTCACGTGACTGTGACATCTCTTGTTTCTAGTAGAATTGTACATTTTCATAGAAGAATTAAAGTGTCATATCTAAAACTAATAATTTAAGTTCTTCCAGTAGAATTGTAAACTTTCATGATAGAATTACAGTTTGTCCTTGGACAGACTGTGATTGGAATCTGTACTAGTAGAATTGTCGATTGTCCTTACGATGTATTAGGATCAGAGTCTGACCTAGGAGAGAATGCGATCGAAATCTGTCCTAGGAGAATCGACGATTGTCCTGAATCGCAATTTCTTCTGTGACATATATGTTTAAACACAGTGTCTGAATATGAAAATTACAGGTTTGTTATAAAACATATTTTAGACGAATCAGATTCAGCGAAGCAGATTTTTACAAAAACACGGATTTCATATTTTCTGGAATCACCTAACGTGTTACATTTTCTACAGAGCCATGTTGACATGGAGCAGGTTAAGAGCTTTCCATCTGTCTGGAGCTTTCCATCAACTGAGAGCCTACAGAGGTCGAGTAAGTATTGTTTCACTGAAATATCAGGGTAAGTTTTACTCTGGGCTGTAGGTATTTCATAAGATGCCTGCTGCCAAACCCTATCTTGTTGGATTACCTGAGAGGTGATTCTAATGAGTTGGCTGAGAAATATAAAAATATTTTAATTAGATTTTCTGAATATGCTTCTTATCTACAGTTTTGAATAAAACTCAATATAAAGGGTTAAACTGATAATAAAGTAACTAGCAAAAACCGATTCATTTGGATTTTTTCCCTAGCTAGATGTACATGTACTTTTAAAAATGGACTCTTTCTTTCTCATACAAGTGCCATCAACACCAAGTGTATGTGATATATTTTTTCATTGAATAATATACATAATCGTTAAAAGTTTTATGGAAAGTATGTTGCATGGAACAATTTACATCCCATCAAGGTTTTCCTTATGAAGAAATCAAGCATGTTTTAGTCAGAAGCCTTGGTTTGAATACCAGGTTATCGTTTGGATAAATATGATATATCTTTTTTTTGTGGTACTGCATCATACTTTTTCTGTAACAGAACAGAATGGATAATATGTCTGATATGGAGCTCCCAAAGATCACGGTGCCCCAGAAAATGTTCGAGAATCTCCAAAAACAGAAGGTTAGGGAGGCACTAATCAAGGCACAGGCTGAGAGGCCGAGGCTGAAGAGTCTTGTCCTTTCCTCTAAAAACAAACAGTACAACCATTACCAAGGCCAGAAAATTACAGAGTTTAATACAAAGCAGCTGGCATCACATGGATGGAAGCACCGACGATGTGGGCAAGATTATTTCACCCTTTTGCCACGAGGAAGAGTAAGTTTTTTGTCACATAATTTTGCTTGTCTCCTGGTTAATATAACCATCACATATTTTTTTTATATCTAACATGTGTAATATAAGATGTGATGTCACATGATTACTTAGCATCCTTTTCGTATCTTTAAGTACACATGTTGACTGGTACATAAACTATTTTCCTGCATCTTTGTGTACAGAAGTAAACTTTCGATAACCATTCTGCATTGGCATGGACTCACCTTTGTTACTAATTATAGAATCTAGCTAAACTAAGTGCTTGTTTATTCTCCCCGTCATAGGTATGAGAGGGTCCAGGAGGACCACCCCCATCATACCTTACAAATAGTGACACTTGCATTTGAGATAAACTTTTCTTAAACTCATCCAGAATTTTTTTTTATTAAGCTCATCAATAGCCCAGTTAATAAAAGAATTTCCGGACTCGTTTAAGAAAAGTTTTTCTAACATAACTTCCCTTATCTCCGGGCTAGAACAACGGGTTAAGATTCTCTTATCAGTAACACGTGTAAGATCACTTTAGAATATATATGACGTCATATATGACGTCAAACTGGGGGAACACATTTACATGTCATTAAAAGGGCGAAAATAGATCTAGATCTACACTGTTTGGTTATGTGAGAAAAAGAATCTGATGCTCATTGTCTTTTAAGATCACATGTTCCTAAACTCACCAAGAAAATGTTATTAAGCTCGCCAAAGGCTCGCTTAATAAAATTTTCTAAGGCTCGTTTAGGAACATGTGATCTTTAAAGACAACTCTCAACAGATCCTCTATATCTCAAATGATAAAATTATGACAGATCCTATATATCTTTCCCAGAGCCATTCACAAATTCAGGAGAACCTTGTTTTCGATGAATATGTTTTCTAGAATGAATTTTCTTATTTTACATGCAGCTGTATGCAAATATAGATTCTATTAATATTTTGCATACATGTAATTATTTTCTGTAAAAACAATGTCATCTGCTTCTATTCTGAAAGTTAGTATTCCTTGATTTCTTAGCATAAATGTAGTTAGGGTGTCAAAACTGTTTGGATCCATATGAGATTCAGATTTATTTGGGGTCTCATCTGGAACCAAAGTGTTTGCATCTAGGTAATTGGGAATTTGCCTCTAGCATTCAAAGCAATACTCCAGATAAGTTAATTTCAATTGAACAAGCAAGTTGTGATTTGATGAGACTTCATTACATACAGTCAGCTGTCAGAATATAATGTCATATATTAATAGTGTTTTAATGACAATGTTAGAAAACATCATTGTTCAAATTCATTTGTCTACTTTCCTGCATTGTTTTTATGATACTGTTAAACAGTGTTACAGTAAAACCTCTCTTAAACGGACATTCAATTTAGTATTAATATCATTTTGGAGACAGGTAGCTGCTTAATGCAGGGTTAAAGTCATGCAAAAAGCTCCTCTAGGAGCTTTCTGCATGACTTTCACCCTGCATTAAGCAGCTACCTGCCTTAAAAGTATGTAAATTCTTCTCTACTAGAATTCCGGTTTAGAGAGGTTTTACTGCCATACCTGATTTATCGTAAACATACCATATTTTTCTCTTTCCGTCTGATCTGGGTCTTCTCTGTTTGCAAATGGGTGAAAAGTTGTTAATTTAAGGGAAAGCCTTAAGGGTTAACCCTTTCCTCCATAAATACGCCTTTCTATGCCTCTATAATAACCACTTCTTGAAACCTTTGTGATAGATAGAGCATTTGCTGCTATTAGTTTCAAACTACAAAAGTCTAAAATTTTACTTTTCTCTAGTAAATGCTCCTTTTGGGTAGATTAATTCAAAGAGGTTGGGTCTAAAAATAGCCTATGTAGAAAAGGGTTAAACGATGTTAAGTTCCCGGTGTGTTTGTTAGAGATAATACTGTAGGTAAATAGTATAGATTCAGTGCAAGGATCAGTTTGATCAGGGTCTATACTAAGCTATCAACATGGTGCGGAAATGACTTATTCTTCTTTACATGTAAATTTCATAATTGGGGTCAATTCTGATTACAATGGCGTGAAAAGACATAATAACCCATGAGGGAAAGGTTTAAATTCACAGATGACACAGGTTTAACCTGTAATTTTCAAGTAATCTTCCTATTATTATACACAAGAGCAGAGAATAAACTACCAATGTTTAAGAAATATAAATTGAAATAACATGATATACATAATTATTCTTAATGTCTAAATGTTCAGGCGCTCAGGTTATAAAACATTTTGCTTCAGTCTTAGATCATTCCAAAAAATCTTAATTGACTCGGAAGTGTTATAACCTCAAAGCCTGACTTCCAACGTCTCCTCTCCACTGGTTTAACCATTTACTTCATGAATATTCAGACGAAAAATAAAGTCATCACGAATATTAATTCACTGAATTTTGATAATGGTACAGGGAACAAAATAAAACAAACAGAGCAGATCCTGATCAGACAGCTCTGATAGGATCCATCTGATCTGGGTCTACTCTGTTAGCAAATATATAGAAATTCGTACTTATGTAGTAAGGGTTTAAAAGGTTAGATAACCCAATTTTACACTGTTTTAATAACTTTTAACTAATAGAGTAACAAAAAGTAAAGACCTCAATCAAACTGCTCCTTTAAGCTTTTGGATCAGTTTGGTCTGGGTCTGTAAGTATCGCCAACATTTTTTTCTTCTGAATATTTAGAGTTGGAAGGGTATTTTATTGATGTATACATCTGATTTCAGAATCCATCACTCTATTCAGAGAAGGAGAATGTGCAAAGTTTTGAGGAGATGGGACTTGACCCAGAAATACACAAATATCTCTGTGACAACAATATCACCAAGCCAACCAAGATCCAGGTAATCATGCCGTGCAATAGTAATTTGTTTGTGTACAGTAAAACCTGTCTTAACCCATTCCCTCATATTGACGCCTTTTGATGCCTCTGTAAAAATCACTTTTTGAAACCATTGTGATAAATAGAGCATTTGCTCCTATAGAAGCAAATGCTCTATTTATCACAATGGTTTCAAACTACAAAATTCTAAAATTTTCCTTTTCTCTAGTTAATGCCCCCTTTCGGTAGGTTAATTCAAAGAGGTTGTATCTAAAAATAGCCTATGAGGGAATGGGTTAACCCTTATTCCATGAATATCTTTGTATGAAATAATAACAACATGAGTATTAATATGCTGATTTTTTTTATAACTGCAAATGAACACAGTTCTGACATGAGTATTGAACAGAGAAAGGGTTAAATATTAAATTGTGTAACAGTTTGGGTGCTAATGAGAAGCAGAGCTAGCAGGGCCTCTCCTCTGGAGCCAGCTGTGTGTATAATTATCACCAATGTTTTGCTACTGTAGAAAGAATTTGCAGATAGAAGACAGGGTCTCATTAACCTTTTCCTAGTTCTATGTTTATTCAAAATTTAAATAACTACTGAATATTCATGGACAAATATTTATAATGAAATTTGGAAGATTGAACATTGGAGCCATTTTAGAAAGTAAAGAAACAAATATTTTAAATTTAATTAGCAAACAGAACAGACCCAGATCAGACAGCTCCTATAGGAGCTCTCTGATCTGAGTCTACTCTGCAAATGCGTGAAAACAAGTTTATATGAAGGAAAGGATTAACATATGCATTGCCTAATTGTGTTAGTAAGGAAATAAAGTCTTGGTGACATTTGAAAAGTGAAAACCCATTTCATGGCTCTTGAAGTTTTGTATTCAAGCTGTCAGTTCACTTTAACTCTTTACTCCATGAATAGTTGTGTAAACAATAATGACATAATGAAATAGCGATATGAGAACACAGGAAGGCTAAGCCTTGGATGACATAATGAAATAGCGACATGTGAACGCAGGTAGGCTTTGCCTTAGACGAAACTATAGAGTCAGAGTTGTACACCAATTTATAAACAAACAGAGCAGGCCCTGATCAGAAATATCCTGCAGGATCCATCCAATATGGATCTACTGATCTATTTTAGTTCACAAGCACACAGAGCAGACCCTGATTAGATGGCTGCTATAGATGTCTGATTTAGCTCTACAATTTCTAATGGTGTTTAAAAGCATATCAATGGAATAAAGGGCATATCTATCAAGTAACTCTTTTTTAAATGTGGTTTTGTTTTTAGAGCTTGGTCATACCGGTGATGTTAAAAGGACAACATATCCTCTGTGCTGCTGAAACAGGTAAGTTTGTACAGTAACAGTAGCTGACCTGTCAGATAGGAAAATTTACAGCTTGACTTAACCTCACAAACACTTTAAATGCAAAACTCTAGAGTGTTCTCATAGTTACTTGGTTATCAGTTTTTACCAACTTTGGTTATCAGTTTGGATGACACTGGGAATCAACCATTCCAGAGAATATGTGATGAATTCAAACCCTGGCCCTGGGACTCCCAGGCTGGGAGATAAACTTTGCGCTCAAAATTTGGGTTTTAATTAGAATGTTCTCCTAGTCAAAATAAATACTTACACTTGCTATAGGGACTATAACTGGAGCTCTAGAGGCTATTACTGGATATGTTTCATGTCTATGTACCCGTTCCTAATACTTTATGAAAACAAAGACAGATGGCTGCTGTAGGAACTGCCTGATCAGGGTCTGCTCTGTTTGCTTACCCTTATGATATTGTAATAGACCTGACTATAGATTCTACCAAACATACATACATGTATACAATTATAAAAAATCAACTAATAGATATTCATGATGTACATGTAATTATTTCTTACATGAATATTCAACAGAGAAAGGATTAAACCTTTACTCCATAAATACACCATCTGATCAGGGTCTGCTCTGTTTGCTAATGGAATTACATAGAGCTTGGTTTTTGTTTCTTTAGTTTCTAAAATGGCTACAATGTTCCACCTGCCATATTTCATTATAACTGCTTTGTCCATGAATATTCAGTAGGTATGGACATTTGGAATAAACATAGATTAGGGAAAGGGTTAAAGAAGATATAAATCAGATTTTGTGGAAATGCAAAAGTCAAACATTTAACCCTTTCCTTCATATAAACGTCATTTCACACATTTGCAAACAGACAAAACCTAGATCAGACCGTTCCGTCTGATCAGGGTCTGCTCTATTTGCTTATGGTATGTGATAGATATGTTTCTTTAGTTTCTAAACTGGCTACAATGTTCCATCTTCCATATGTCATTGTAACAATTTTGTCCATGAATATTCAGTAGGTATTGAAACTTGGACTAAATATAGAACAGGGAAAGGGTTAAATGAGTTCATTCAATGCCACATAGAAAAGAACAAGTGAGTAAAGAGGAGAAATGTCTTTGACTCTACAACGCTAGGGACCAGTTCATGAAGACAATTGCAAACAGTATGGATCAACATGAGATGCCTAGTATCTCTGTCTCAGCGGGGTCAAAAGTTTAACACTCAGACACTGAGCTTAGGGAAAAAACAACAAAAATATCTTTTAAAATTGCAACAAAGAATAAATTTGCAGAATAAAGTTACTTAGCATTAACCCTTTCCCTGTTCTATGTTTATTCCAAATTTCAATACCTACTGAATATCCATGTACACAATGTTTATAATGAAATATTGAAGTTTGATCATTTAGCCATTTTAAAAAGTAAAGAAACAGATCTATCAAATTCTGCTAGCAAACAGAGCAGACTCTGATCAGACGGCTCCTACAGGAAATGCGTGAAAATGCATCTATATGAAGGGAAGGGTTAAAGTATTAATCCTTTACTTCATGAAGATGCAGATTTATGCATTTGCTCACAGATTAGATTGAGATCAGACAGCTGTTGCAGGAGCTGTCTGATCAGGATCTCCAATCTTTGCTTTTGGAATAATAAAGATCTGACATTGCAGTTTCTGCCATGGCCAAACATTCCTGTGTTCATATTCTTGTATACATGTAGATATTTAGATGATCGATATTTATAAAGTCAGTACTTGTTACATAAGTATTCATTAACCCTTTCCCTGTTGAATAATCCTGTCAGAATTAATGACATCATAAATATTTATTAGCTGAATTGTTTATAATGGCATACATACACATGATTTTTTTTATTTGAGTCAGATCTATTATGATTTCATAAGCAAACAGAGCAGCCCCTGATCAGACGGCTCCTGCAGGCCCCTCTGTTTGCAAAGGCATGAAACATTTATATCAAGGAAAAGGTAAAGTAAAGGGTTACAGTACCATTTCTTAACCCCTTATTCCATGAATATTCATGTAAGAGATAATGACATCATGATTAATAATAATAATGATAATGGCACATGTACACTGAAATGTTTGGCCATAGTAGAAACTGTACAAAAACATTTGTATACCTATATTATATCATAAGCAAACAGAGCAGATCAAGGACGACTCCAAAAGGAGCCATCTCATCTGGGTCTTCTCTGTTTGCAAAGGCACAGAAAGGCATATTTATTGAGCAAAGTGTGACTTGTATTTGGCAGGAAGTGGCAAGACCTACGCATATGTTCTTCCCCTTGTTCACATGTTTTGCCATCACAACAGGACGAATGACAGTGACCCAGACAAACACAACTGCCCTTTTGCCATCATAGTGGCGCCTTCACGGGAGCTGGTAAATCAGATCATGGTACAGTATTTTAAGTACATGTAGCTCTTTGTATTCCATTGTGAACTACAATGAAACCTTGCTAATCTGAACTTTTAAGAAAGAAAAATTGAAAACTTTTCAGACAGGTGGCTGCTTACCCATTCCCTCATATTAACACCTTTTTACGACTCTGCAAAAGTCACTTTTTGAAACCATTGTGATAAATAGAGCATTTGCCCCACAGGAGCAAAATGCTCTATTTATCACAATGGTTTCAATACTACATAATTCTAAAAGTTTTCCTTTTCTCTAGAAAATGCTCCTTTTTGGTAGATATTCAAAGAGGTTGGATCTAAAAATAGCCTATGAGGGAATGGGTCAACGCAAGACAAAAATAATGAAGAAAGCTCCTATAGGAACTTCCTGTATTACTGTTGACCTGCATTAAGCTACCACCTGCCTTATATACCCATAATTAGACCTCTTTTTGATAGCTGCTTAAGATAGGTTCTACTGTATAGAAAAGTACATGTATTTGCCCATGCTACTCTGAACTACAAAGGGATCCTGTGCACCTGCATTTTTATGCCCCTGTTGACGATAGTCTGGGGGCATTATGTTTTACACCTGTCCATCCATCCGTCTGTCTGTCTATCTGTGTGTCATACTTGTTTGTCTGTGTGTCACGCTTATACTTGCAGTTCGTTGTCACAGTTTTTTCATTCTCAAGCACCACCATGGGGGCATCACTGTAGTACAGACACAATTTTCTAGTACTTTATGATTTGATGACAGATAGGTGGGTCATTGTTTCTTTTTACCCATTATGAAGATTGTGTTTGGATACTCATTACTCTGTTACTTACTGTCTAATGAGATGTTTTTATTTCAGAATGTCTGCAGTAAACTGTCAGAATCTGTACCATTTAAAGCTGTTCAACTTGTCGATGGTCGATTGTCAAAGGTAAGCCTGTCAGTATCTGTATCGTTTAACCCATGTTAAATGTTTATTCCAAATTTCAGTACCTACGGAATATTCATGGAAAAAATAGTTATAATGAAATATGGAGGGTAGATCATTGCAGCCATTTGAGATACTAAAGAAACAGGTCTATCAAATTCCATTAGCAAACAGAGCAGAACCTGGTCAGACGGTTCATATAGGTGCCATCTGATCTGTGTCTACACTGTTTGCCAGTATGTGAAAAGTTGTTTATATGAAGGAAAAGGGAAAGCTTTCAATTTATACAATTCTAACGCTTTACTTCATGAATATTCATGTATGAAATAATGACGTCATGAGTATTTAGTGGGTCAGTTTTTATAATGGTATATAAACACAGGACTTTTGGCTATTGTGGAAACTGTAGAATCTGATTATATACTTCCATAAACAAACAGCGGACCCTGATCAGACCACTTCTACAGGAGTCGTCTAATCTGGATCTTCTCTTTGCAAAGGTGTAAAAAGGCGTATCTATCAGGAAACGGGTAAGAGGAAGAGAATATAGGTTTAGTCACAGTCTCAGTGTTGTCAGCAGCAGAGGCCAGGAATCTGCTAATGTTGGGTGGCAAGTGAAGAAGCTTCTAGATAGTCTGATGAGATTGGCTAAATTACAGCTTAACTCTTGTTGTCACGTACAAATCTGTGAACTCATTAGAAATGGTTGGGATCCAGATGAGATGAAGAGTAAATTCAACCTTTAGAATATAAGCAGAAGAGAGATTCTGTAGATGACCATATGTGCAGTGAAAGTTAACCAATACCTCATACAAAAGCTTTTCCAAACCTTTGCAAAAGGAGTAGGCACAGATCAGATGGCTCCTGTAGGAGCTGTCTGATCCGGATCTGCTCTGCTTGCTTACAGAATTATGTAAATCTGATTTTACTTTTTCTGCCATGGCTATATTCATGAGGGAAATTGTGAAGTCATTTTCCTTCAAGAGTTTTTGTTGGAAGTGAGATATTGATGTCAAGTTTGGTATATTATATATTTGCAGAAGGATTTCTTTTACATTTAAACTTTGACAAGCTATGAGTGAATCTGTGATTACCTTAGAAACAGTCTGGATCCAGACAATGTCACTCAGTTTCTCAAGGTCCCTAATGGTTGTGTTTTTTAAAAGAGCTGGATGAAAAGTGTTTACTAAGGATTGATTTTGAATACATTTTCTGCTATCAAAACACGCTTAGGAGGCAAAAAGTTAAAAATGAGTGGGATCTTGGGAACTGACTTTTCATCATTACTTCACATTTTTCTTGCTATATGTTTTATAATAAACTAGCATGTATTTCAGGGTGAACTTCGGAAGGAAATATTTATGGACGTTTTAGTCTCGACTCCAGGGACTTTGGAAATTTTGTTGAAGTCAGGTAAGCATAGCAGTTATAGCACTGCTGTTGTTAGTATGATGATCACACTTCTACACTACTGATATGACGTAATTTTTATTACAGTAAAACCCCTCTAAACCGGATGTAAAAGTTTAATAGTATTAAAACTGGCCTTTCAGACAGGTGGCAGCTTTATGCAGGTCATGCAGAAACGATTTTGAAATGACTTGGCACAAATGTTCCTAACATTGAGATAATGTGTCGAGTGTAAGACCCAAGTCACTCCGTTATAAGTCAGATTCACACTGAAAAAGTCAAACATTATGGGACCTTGCATATATTCACATAGTGGTGCTAATTATACCCCCGTAAACTTGTTTGAGGGGGATATACTGGAATCACCCTGTCCAGCGGGCTGTAGGTCAGTCTGTCCTTTTCATCAATTTCATCCACCTTTCATCAAGTAGATTCTATAATGAATTCACTATTATATTCTCAAACTTAACTTTAAAGAATACAGTAGAACCTGTCTTAAGCGGTCATCCATTTACTGAAAATAGGAGTCGTAGAAAGCATTACATAATGCAGGGCATTTGCCCTGCATTAAGCTACCATCTGCCTTACATCTTTTTGATGGCCGATTAAGACAGGCTATTATCAAACCATGTTTGGCTATACGTGTGGCTTTAGAAACTTGGAGTCAAACAGTATCTGCAGTCCACCAAATCAACCTAAAAAATATTTTTCTTTACTTGGCTATTTTAATATTCTAAAGTAGATTTAGTTCAGTGAATTAGACCTATATAATCTGGAATGACAAGTAAACATTTTGAATGTCTTTACCAAATGCAATCAGCCTTTGCGGCAGAAACTGTTTTGAGCTGATTTTTTCCTCAGATATGTTAATATAGAAAAAATCTGGAGATTTGACAAAAATTCCAGAGATCCGGAGATTTGATGAAAGATACGGATAATTTGGAAACATCCGGAGTAATGGCAGGCCTGAAAAATTTAGTGGGCAGTCTATTTCATGAAGACTTGTCATGATGCAGTCTAACCTATATTTAGAATCCAAACAGTTTACATTTGCCAGTCAAGTCCTGATTATCACTATAAGAGTGTTTGTTTGTGGTATTGGTAGAATATTGGCATTTGTATCAAGCTTGATTTAAACTGTGTCTATATATTCATATCCACTTAACCCTTACTTCATAAATACGCCTTTCTATGCTGTTGCAAACAGAGTAGACCCAGATCAGATGGCTCCTGTAAGAGCTATGGATATGATTCTACAGTTTCTGCCAAAGTCAAAAATGCCATTATAACAGTTAATCTAATTAATATTCATGATGTCGTTATTTCTTGCATGAATACTCATGGAGTAAAGGGTTAATACCTGTATACTGTACTATGTCTAGGTAAGCTGTCTCTGTCCCGACTGAACACTATAGTTCTGGATGAGGCTGATACCTTGGTAGATGACAGCTTCATTGATGAAACACTGACTATTCTGGAAAAATTACAGGTAAATTGATACATGTAGTTAACACTTTGTACAGGGGAATGCTCACTAAGTAATTTCCATCTGCCAATATTGTTGTCAGCTGCAATTCTAAGTCAACTTGTGTTCTATTTCTTAACCAATATTCCGTCAAAGTATCTGACAGTTTAAATCCAGATGAGACACCAGGTAGTTTCTTGGTATTTCATCTTGATCTTAACTGTCTGCATTGTTAATCATAGATTTGCTGATAGCATGCAAGAGATGCATTAACTTCTTCCGCACTACAATAACCTTTGGCTGCAAAAAATATCATCTCCTTCAGTTGAAGGATTACTGTTTTCTTCCAGTTCCTTGTTTCTGAATATTATTAGAGTGTCAAACAGTTAAGAATATGAGGAGAGGCAGAGTAATTTTCTAGTAAGGCTATAGTAACATGATTTTATTTTCATTTCTATTGAAAAATGCTTTCAGAGTGTCAAACAGTTTGTATTCTGTTGAGATGCTGAGTTACTTGGTGTCTCATCTGGATCTAGACTGTTTGCAAAGGTAATTGCAAGCTTTACCCTCAACTGTTGATGGGTATAACTTGCTAATCTTCATAGCTTATTATTTAAACCTTACTCTGTTCCGTATTCTTTAAAAAATTAATGACATCATGGATATTTATCAGATGGATTTTTATTTTGGCATATGTACACAGGAGTTTTTGGCATTGGTAGAAACTATAGAATCGCATCTATATTATATTATAAGAAACAGACCAACCCTGATCAAACGGCTTCTACAGAGTAGTCTAATCTGGGTCTATATTGTTTGCAAAAGGGTGAAAAAGCATTATATGAGGGAAAGGTTTAACGCTCTCTCGTGTTTTCTGTGATATTTCAGGTTGGATCCAACATCTCTGCAGATGCTGAGGTTAGTAGTGACGGGAGTGTCCAGGTAGTGCTGGTTAGTGCAACCTACCCCAGAAACCTGGAGGAGAATATTGGCCAGATCTTGCCGGTAACTAACCATCAGAACTCTTAATTCCTAATGCATTAAAAAATTGTTCTCTGCTATTACTGTTGTCTCTGCTGCAGTTCTTCAAGTTGATTTTTATGACCCCCTGGGTGTGTGTGTGTTGGGGGGGGGGGCATATTGTTTTTGCTCTGTCTGTTGGTTTGTGTATCTGTTTGTCACCAACTTTAACACTGGCGATAATTTTGCCGCCATTGCACATACATACTTCAAAGGTGACTTACTAGTATTAAGTTCAAATTCATACATCAAGGTTAAAGGTCATATTCGGGGGCATAATGTTTCACAACACATCTTGTTCTTTTAGTTTTCTTTGAAACTTTTGCCAGAGTGTTATACAGATTAAATGCTGATGAGATGCTGAGTAACTCATCATCTGATCTGGATCCAAACTGTTTGTATAGTTCATTACAAATTGCCACTAGCTGGCTAAGTAAGACAAGACAAGCTTTAGTTCTAACCATGCAAATACGTGTGAATCAAGATTAACCCATTCCCTCATATTAACGACTTTGGGTGACTCTGTAAAAGTCACTTTGTGAAACCATTGTGATAAATAGAGCATTTGCTCCTATAGGAGCAAATGCTCTATTTATCACAATGGTTTCAAACTACAAAATTCTAATGTTTTCCTTTTCTCTAGTTCATGCTCCTTTTCGGTAGATTTATTCAAAGAGGTTGTATCTAAATATAGCCTATGAGGTAATGGGTTAACAGTCAGTAGTTGGTTTTTACTTTACAAGTTGTATAGAGAATGCATCCTTTTATTCTATCCAGTTCTACATTTTTTCCAAATTTCAATTCCTACTGAATTTCATGGAAAAAATAGTTACAAAGAAATATGGAAGGTACATGTATAACATTGTAGCCATTTTAGAAAGTAAAGAAACAGGTATTTCAAATTCCATTAGCAAACAGAGCAGACCCTGTTCAGACGACTCCTATCAACCGTCTGATCTGGGTCTACTCTGTTTGCAAATGTGTGAAGACATGCTTATATGAAGGAAAGGGTTAAAAGCATTTATGAGTGAAAATTGAGCACTTTGTTTCTATGTTGGACAAACAGATGGATGCCTTCACCAAACTTGCCACCAAGCAGCTACACTGCATAATGCCCCATGTACAACAGAACTTCCTCAGGATGAGATCTATGTATAAATTTGGTAAGGGGATTATTGGTCAGGTAAACTGGTGATTAACCCTTTACTCCATACATATGCCTTTTGGCCCTTAGCAGACAGAGTAGACCCAGATCAGGGTTTACTCTGTTTGTTTATGAAATAATACTGATTCTGTCATGATAAAAAAATCCTTGTTCATAATGCCATATTAACCCTTTCTTTCATATAAATGCCTTCTCACACATTTTCAAACAGAGTAGACCCAATCAGACGGCTCCTACGTTGGAGCCTTCTGATCAGGGACCGCTCTGTTTGCTTTTAACATGATATAGATCTGATTCTACATTATTTCTGACATAAATATTGAACTGGGAAAATGTTTAAAAAATCATCTAATCAATATTTTTAATGTCATTATTTCTTGCATAAATATTCATGGAGTAAAGAGTTAAATGCCAGAATAAACGCTTTTCAGAGAGAAAAGCAGATATGGTCATCTGTAGTGTCTGATTCCAGTTTGGTGATTTATTTTATTGATTAACCCATTCCCCCCATAGGCTATTTTTAGATACAACCTCTTTGATAAAATCTACCAAAAAAGAGCATTAACTAGAGAAAAGGAAATTTTCAGAATTGTGTAGTTTTTGAAACCATTGTGGTAAACAGAGCATTTGCTCCTGTGGAGCAATTGCTCTATTTGTCACAATGGTTTCACAAAGTTACTTTTACAGAAGCGTCAAAAGACATCAATATGCGGGAATGGGTTAATTGTCTAACTTTGGTCAAATGTGTATTAACCCTTTACTGCTCTGTTTGCTTATGGAATAATATAGATCTGATTCTACAGTCTCTGCTCGGTTAAAAAATTCATGTGTTATTATACCATTTTAAAAATTCACCTAATTAATATTCATGGCATCATTATGTCTAACATGAATATTCATTGAGTAAAGGTTTAAATGAATTGCTTGAAGATAGAAAATAGATATTTATGAACATTTATGGTATATAATTGTAGATATATGTGACAGAAGAACTAACAACTCCTGAATAAGATGTTTATGAAACAGAATGATCATAGCATTCATATAACCCCATACCTCATAATTGTTGTAATAACATAAGGACATAGAATTATAATTGTATTTGGCCATGGCAGAAACTACAGAATCATGTTTCTCACATACCTTCCCTTATCTCCGAGTTAGAACAACGGGTTAAGATTCCCTTATCTGTAACACATGTAAGATCACTTTAGAACATATATGACGTCATACGTCCTATATGACGTCGAACTATGGAAACCGATGTTTACATGTCATTTAAACTGTGAAAATGCACATTTTTGATATGTGAGAAAAAGAATCTGATGCACGTTGTCTTTTAAGATCGCCTTACCTCATGAATATTTTCATGCAAGAAATAAAGATATGATGAATCTTTATTGGCTAATATATAATAATCTCATATGAACACAGAATGAGATGTTTGTGAAACAGCATGATCATAGCATTCATTCATCCCCTTACCTCATGAATATTTTTATGGAAGAAATAATGACATGATGAATATCAGTTGGTTAAAATTGTATTATTTCATATGAACACAGGCATCTGTGGCCATGGGAGAAACTGTAGAATCAGATCTATATTATTCCATAAGTACACAAAGCAGGCCCGGTCCAGATCAAATAGCTCTCACAGTCGCCATCTGATCTAAGTGTACTCTCTATGAAAAAGTGTTAAAGTCTTATCTATGGAGTAGAGGGTCGGCCTCTGTATGACATTGGTATGACATATTTGGAGATTGTATTATGTAATTCTACTGAACTAACTTACCCCTCAGATATAAAATGTCTAATATACTATTATTTGAAAGTTAATTCCCACATAGATGGGCAACTAGGCATTAACCCCTTACTCCAGGAATATTCATGTAAGAAATAATTACATCATGGATATTGATTTGTTTAATCTTTATAATGTCATGTGAACAGAGGAATTATTGGTAATGGCAGAAAATGTAGAATCATATTTATATTATTTCATAAGCAAACAGAGCAGACCCTGATCAGACAGCTCTTACAGGAGCCATCTAATCTGGGTCTACTCTGTTTGCAAAGGCGTAGAAAGGCGTATTTATGGAGTAAAGGGTTAAACTTAAAGTATTTAACATATACATGTACTCATAATTTCTTTCAACCCTTCAGCTTAGCTGGCATTTACAAAGTGCTTGGATCTAATTGAGATGTCAGGTAACTCAAGGTCTCTTTAGGATTCAAACTCAGTTCTCTCAGAGAGTAGTTTTTCAGAGGTTTGAACAAATTGGAAGTTAAAATTTCCAAGATGGTAGTTTCAGCAGACATCAGTTTTTATAGCATGGTGGTAGCTTAATTTATATCGTATACAAAGGCTACATGAAAAGTGAGAAGCCACACAAAGAATGATCATGCTTAAAATCCTGTATAATGACTTCTTGACCTTGGAAAAAATATTTTGATATACTAAATACACACAATCCAACAATTATCAAAATAAAACAATTAAGAAATCTTCTAAGATAATATACATGTACTGTTGTTTATTATCGTCACTGAAAACTTGTCTGTTCATACATTATTTGTTTCTGTTATGTAATTAATATGTGAATAATTAATATGTGAATAAACAGACTATATTTTGATAGTTCCAAAAAGATAAAAAGTAATGCAAAAGCTCCTATAGGAACTTTCTGCATTACTCTGCCCTGAATCAAGCAAACCACTTATTTTTTAAGACTCATATATTCAATAAATGAACAGCTGTTTAGAACAGATTCTACTATATTTCAAATCTGCAGTATGAACATTCATTAGATGAACTTGTTATACAGTAAAACCATGCTAATGCAGGTAAAGAGGTATAATTCTGGGTGCTATATGCAGGTGGTAGCTTAATGCAGGACAAAAGTAATGCAGAAAGCTCCTAGAGGAGCTTTCTGCATTACTTTTGTCCTGCATTAAGCAACCACGTGCTTATTAAGTCACCAAAGCTTACTCATTAAGTGGTCGCATTTGTAAATGGTTTTGGATCTAGATGAGACAGGAGGAAAAGTAGCATTACATTGACACCTTTACAATGTTGTTGAAATGAAAGTTGATAATAGACACGCTTTTGTGTCAACCCTTTACTCCATGAATATTTATGTGCAACTATGCCCATTATGAATATTTATTTAATTATTGTAGTAAGAATAGAAATAAGGTAATTGATTGCTATGGTAAACATTAGATACAGTGAAACCCCTCTAAACTGGACATTAAATTTTATAATAATTATTATATAATATTATTTTATTTATTTAGTAAAAATATCGTTCTTGGAGACAAGTGGCAGCTTAATACAGGGGGAAAGTCATGCAGAAAGCTCCCCTAGGATCTTTCTGCAGGATTTAACCCAGCATTAAGCAGTCACCTGTCTAAAAGCATCTGAATTCTTCTCTACTAGAATTCAGGTTTAGATGGATTTTACTGTAATCATTTTTGTAGCATAAGCAAACAGAGTAGACTCTGACAGGAGCTGCCATATCTAGGTCTTCTCTGTTTGCAAAGGAATTTAAAGGCAGAATTTTAGAGTAAAGAATAAAACCTCTATGTGAGATTCCTTTTTTTTCATTGCAGAGAATATTGTGGGGATTTTGAAGAAGAATAGCCAACATGTGTACATGGTTTTCTGTAACACAACTGACACATGCTACTGGCTAAGTCAGGCCCTCCGTGAAATGGACATAGAAAGTGTTTGTTTAACCTCATTCCTCAAAGCTAAGGTGATTAGTTTGCATTTTTATGCCCCCATAGACGATAGTCGGGGGGCATATTGTTTTTGCCCTGTCTGTCTGTTTGTCTGTTTGTCTGTTTGTTTGTCAGCAACTTTAACATTGGTCATAACTTTTGAGCCAGTATAGATAGAGACTTGATATTTGGCATACATATGTATCTCATGAAGCCGCACATTTTGAGGGGTGACGTGTCAAGGTCAAGGTCATCCTTCAAGGTCAGAGGTCAAATATATGGGTCAAATCGCCGACTTTAACATTGGCCATAACTTTTGGACCAGTAGAGATAGAGACTTGATATTTGGCATGCTTGTGTATCTCATGAGGCTTCACATTTTGAGGGGTGACATGTCAAGGTCAAGGTCAGAGGTCAAGGTCAGAGGTCAAATATATGAGGGGGCATAGTGTTTCACAAACACATCTTGTTGGTAAATGTCTTTGCTATGGATAATGCCAAATGTCTGTCTGCATTGTCAGAGCCAATCCTAATGTTATTTAACCCTTTCTCTGTTCTATGTTTATTCCAAATTTCAATACCTACTGAATATTCATGAACAAAATGGTTTTAATGAAATATGGAAGGCGGTACATTGTAGTCACTAAAGAAACAAGATTTTTTAAGCAAACAAAGTAGACCCTGATCAGAAGGCTCCTATAGTCTTCTCTATTTGCAGATGCATGAAAACATGTTTATATGAAGAAAAAGGTTAATCCACTCAATATTAGATATTTTGTTTGCAAATATTGTAGTCTGCTACCATTTTCAGCGAAGGTTGACCGTTCTTTTCATAAACAGCATTAGAGTGGAAACAACTTGGATCTGGATGAGTTACTGTGCATCTCATCACGATCCAAATTGTCTAAATTTGGTCCATAGTGAAGAAAAAGTTCCTCCATGAATATGCCTTTTGAAACCTTTGCAAACAGAGTAAACCCAGATGTGACAACGCCTGTAGGGTCTGCTCTGTTTGCTATGGAACTTTATAGGTCTAATTTTAGGATTGCTGCTGTGGCCAAAATATCCTGTGTTCGGATACTATTATAAACATTTGGCAAATAAATATTCATGATTTAATTATATTTACATGAATACTCATCAGGTAAAGGATGGTACTTCCCAAGGCAAACAGCAAATGACCTATTACATGTAGTAATAAGGGCACATGGTTGCTAGAGCCTGATAGTAAAAAGGGCACAGGGTTGCTAGAGCCTGATAGTAATAAGGGCACAGGGTTGCTAGAGCCTGATAGTAATAAGGGCACAGGGTTGCTAGAGCCTGAGAGTAATAAGGGCACAGGGTTGCTAGAGCAAACAGCAAATAACCTGAGAGTAATAAGGGCACAGGGTTGCTAGAGCAAACAGCAAATAACCTGAGAGTAATAAGGACACAGGGTTGCTTGAGCAAAAATGCAGAATGGCTGACTTTTAACAATTTCCATTAGGATAATGCACATAAATAATGAAGTAGTAAAGTTTGTATTCATCTTTCATATTTAAGGTTCCACAGTAGTAAAGAATCATAAAAAAATCATTTTTTAGCCCACCTGGTTGTGTGAGGTGGCTGTCTCCGGCGTCCGTCATAGTTCGTCGTGCGATGTGCCTTGTCAACAATTTATTTAAACAACTTCTTCTCTGAAACAAAGACTAGAGCTTTGATATTTGGTTTGTAGCATGATTATTGGAATATCTTTAAAAATCTTCTTCTGAAACTGTAAGACCTAGACCTTTGATATTTGGTTCGAGCATCATCTGATGGTCCTCTACAAAGATTGTTCAAATTATGACCCCCGGACCAAAAATGGCCCCGCCCCAGGGCTTATCAGTTTTACATAGGAAAATCTGTAAAAATCTTCTTCTCTGAAACTGTATGGCCTAGACCTTTGGTATTTGATATGTAGCATCATTTAATGGTCCTCTACAAAGATTGTTCAAATTATGACCCCCGGACAAAAAATGGCCTCGCTCCGGGGCTTATCATTTTTTCATAGGAAAATCTTTAAAAATCTTCTTCTCTGAAACTGTAAGGCCTAGACCTTTAGTATTTGATATGTAGCATCATTTAATGGTCCTCTACAAAGTTTATTCAAATTATGACCCCCAGACCAGTGAGGGATCCATGTCACAGTTTTTCGATATTTTGCTTTGATCGTCTAATATCAAAAGAAACGTAGCCGGAGGCAGAATTTTATGTAAAATATTAAATGGAGGGCTTTATCAAAATTCTGTGACACAGTTCCCTGGATATGTTAATGTTTTACATATTGGCCAATTGTAATAACTTTAGTCCGAAAGATGACCTTGTTATCACTATTTAATTTTTTTAAAACTGGCACATTTAAATGGACTTAAAATGTCGATTTCAATAGGATTGTCGATGTTTTTGATAAATATTCAAATAAATATAACTAACCAACTAGGTTTAGAAAAAATGACTTTTGGTAGCTAGTGCTAATCATATCTTGCTACCTTAAATATAACCATTCAAAATGGTTAGCAAAATGGAAGGAAGGGAAAATATTTCATAATGCTTCTCCATATATTATAGGACCGTACAAAACTGCTGGATTCTTTCTTGGAGGGCAGGTGTGATGTGCTTATATGTACAGACATAGCTTCAAGAGGCCTCGACACACATATGGTATATAAACATTGTATCATTGAAATAATAACCCTTTGAATGTGGGAAACCAATGCATTTACAAACAGTGAAGACCCAGATCAGAGGGCTCCTACAGCAGTCCTTTCACCAGGATCTGCAGTGTTTGTCTTTAGAACTCCTGTATCAAGTGTAAGCCTTTCATACTGATTGAAGTCTAAAGTTAAACACTGGTATGCTATTCCACTTTAAAAAAGTTACCATTGAAAGGGTTAGAATCCTGTATAAAGGAAGAGCAGAGCAGCAGATATGTGTATTGAACAATGTCTTATTCCTCAGAAAAATCCCATCTTTTTGTCCATTTGCTGAGGCAAATCAAGTCAGAACCAGCAATATAGGGTTTGAAACAGAAATCCAGAGCTTTGGAAGTGGGGTATTATTAAACTAGCCTTTTACTTTTTATGTACAAAATTTTGCACTTTTGCAAACAGAGAAGACCTTGATGAGAAAGTTTCTGTCTAGAAGACAACGTTTCTTGTTTTTACCGTTGTTGACAGTGTGATTGTCTGCATCATTTTACATTTATATGTTACTATTTTTAGCCATGGGTAATTTTAATTTAATGTAGGACCTTTAACTCATTCCCTCATATAAACGCTTTTTCATGGTTTGAAAACAGAGGAAACCCAGATCAGACGGCCCTGTTGGAGCCATCTGATCAGGGTCTGCTCTGTTTGCTTATGAGATTATAATTGATCTGACTACAGTTTCTACCAAACATCCTATGTACATATGCCATTAAGAACATTCAGCTAATAAATATACATGATGTCTTCTTCATACAAAGGCTATATCTAAAAAAAAGAAAATTCTAAAGTCAAAATACGGAAAATATTTCTGAATGTGGGCCCAGTTTTGCTCTGTCTTGTATGTCATACGCCAAAATACGGAAAAAATAATCAAACAGGGAGAGCCACATACGAAAAGACACCGCACCAAACACCATCAAACAAGAAACAGCACAGTCACAAGACAAAACACAACGGCACACATATCAAGACGAAAAACATTAAACATTAAGCATATTAAATAACCCTTTCTCAGTTCTGTATTTAGGCCAACTTCCAATACTTACTGAATATTCACAAAATAGTTACAAAGAAATATGGAAGGTGGGACATTTTAGGAAACAAAGAAACAGATCTATCAAATTCTATAAGCAAACAGAGCAGACCCTGATCAGATGGCTCCTCTAGGAGCCTTCTGATCTGGGTCTACTCTGTTTGCAAATGCGTGAAAACACGTTTATATGAGGGAATGGGATAACAAAGCTGACCATAGGGTGAAAGTAGGAGTACTGCCTTGGAACGGTCAGTAGCCAAAAATGGTTACCTGGGGCTTAAACCTGGTTTACGGTACACACTTAATTGATATCAAAGTTGTAAGTTCTTACATCTATATTCATGGAATAAAGGGCTAGAAAATAAGATTTATTCTGATTGTCATGGATCATTTCAGGTAGATCATGTGATCAACTTCGATTTCCCCAAGTTTATCTCCGACTACATCCACAGAGCAGGCAGAGTAGGCCGAGTCGGGTCACGGCACCAAGGCCAGGTGACCAGCCTCGTCGTCCACTCTTCAGATATAGAGCTAGTCTGGAAGATAGAGGTAAAAAAAAGTACCTAGTTATAGTCTACTTTCAGTCCGAATGACCGTTCAGCCAACTGTACATTTACTCGCCTGGTCACTGAGTCATTCGCCTACAATATTGAGCACTACTAACATATGGCGCAATCATGCAGCCGCAGTACCGGCTAGTGACCCTCACAGGTACCCATTTTAACCCCTGTGTGGAGAGGAGGTGCGAGTGGGAGACACTGAAAAGCGTCTCTGAAATTTCCGGGAGGGACCGGGATTTGAACCCCGAACCTCTGGACTAGTAGTCAAGCCTGTTACCACTAGACCACCGCACACCACAGAGGTAATGTTGATACAGTGGAACAGCATTAAACCACCACATAACCCATTCCCTCATATTGACACCTTTGTAAAAGTCCCTGTTTGAAATCATTGTGATTAATCATTTTCATGTGATGGCAACCATATTACATACACGATAGACATTTATTCAGAAATCCTGAAGAGAAGTCTGTAAAAATTTCTATATCATAGCAGCGTATTTTTCAGGGCTCAGTAGAAAAACACAACTTTGTTAACACTATGAACCCTTTCCTTCATAAAAATGCATTTTCACACATTTGCAAACAAAGTACATGTAGACCCAGATCAGACAGTTTTCTAATAGAAGATGTCTGATCAGGGTCAGCTTTGTTTGCTTATGAAATTATTATTATAGATCCGACTCTGTCTGGTAGTCAGTCCGGTGGTCAGGCGTTTGGTCCGTCTGCATTAGAACATAGATAGTTGGTGTCATGAACTCCTATTTCAGGCTTAAATCACCTGAGCTGAAGGCTCAGGATGAGCTATTGTGACCGCGATGTATCCGGCGTCTGTCGTCCGGCCATATGTTCAAACGACATCTCCTCTGATACTGCTGACCCGATTATAACGAAATTTTGTCAGAAGCATCAGTGGCTAGGGGGAACGAAACGTTGTTCGCATTATGACCCCCGGACCAAAAATGGCCCCGCCCAAGGGCTTATCAGTTTTTTATAGGAAAATCTTTAAAAATCTTCTCTAAAACTGTAAGGCATAGACCTGTGATATTTGGTATGTAGCATGATCTTATGGTCCTCTACAAAGATTGTTCAAATTATGACCCCCGGGCCAAAAATGGCCCAGCCCAAGGGCTTATCAGTTTTTCATGGGAAAATCTTTAAAAATCTTCTTCTCTGAAACTGTAAGGCCTAGACCTTTGATATTTTGTATGTAGCATGATCTTATGGTCCTCTACAAAGATTGTTCAAATTATGACCCCAGACCAAAAAGCCCCGCCCAAGGGCTTATCAGTTTTTCATAGGAAAATCTTTAAAAATCTACTGAAACTGTAAGGCCTAGACCTTTTATGTTTGGTATGTAACATGATCTAATGGTCCTCTACAAATATGTAGCTGTGGCTTGTGGTCCTCTGCCAAGAATGTTCAACTTACGACCCTGACCACTGGGCAAAACTTGGCCCTGCCTCAGGGCTTATCAGTTTTTCATGGGGAAAATATAAAATATTATTTTTCTCTGAAACCGTATGGCTTAATTAATGGCATACTGCTTTGCCTTGTGGTTCTCTTTCAAGGTTGTACAAATGATTTCTTGTGGTCAAAAATGGCCCCGACCCTGGGGTTATCTCAGGTGAGCACTTCAGGGCCTCATGGCCCTCTTGTAAAGTTAATGAATTTATATTTGGTATACACAATGACCATGAATGTCCCACATCAACAATTTGAACCTTTAAAAATCTTCTACAAAACAAAGGTCCTCTACAAAAGTTATAAAAATTATGCCCCTGGGGTCAAAATTAGCCTGCCCCAGGGGTGTCTTGTTTTCTGTAGAAACATATAGAAAACTTTGAAAATCTTCTCCTCTGAAACTGGAAGGTTCCTAGCATTCATATTTGACACATAGCATTATGTTTAGGTCCACTACAAAATTTATATAAATTATGCCCCTGGTGTCAAAATTGGCCCCGCCCCAGGGGTGGTCAGTTTTCAATAGAAACTTACAGTGAAAAGTTTGAAAATCTTCTCCTCTGAAACTGGAAGTTTCTCAGCTTTCATATTTGGCCGCGTGGCTCAGTGGTAGAGCGTCCGCCTGCGGTACGGAAGGTCGTGGGTTCGATCCCCGGCCGCGACAGACCAAAAGTCGTTAAAAATTGGTACTAGTAGCTCCCTTGTCTACGCTCGACAATAAAGGTGTAGTTCTAGGACTGGTCGGCCCGGTGTCAGAATAATGTGACTGGGTGGGGTGCCCTTGCCATGTACCTGCGGCAGGAGTATTCCAGTGAGGCAGCACTATAACTTGTCTCATGCGGGTGCCGTCTGCAAATAACTGAAATACTGTTGGTCGGACGTAAAACCCAACTCACTCACTCACTCACTCATATTTGGCACATTGCATCATGTTCAGGTCCTCTACAAAATTTATACAAATTATGCCCCTGGGGCCAAAATTGGCGCCGCCCCAGGGGTGCCTTGTTTTCTATAGAAACATATAGTAAAACTTTGAAAATCTTTTCCTCTGAAACTGGAAGGTCTCAGCTTTCATATTTGGCACATAACATCATGTTCAGGTCCTCTGTAAAAGTTATATAAATTAGGCCCCTGGGTCACTAATGGCCCTGCCCTAGGGTTAGCCAGTTTTCACTAGAAACATATAGGGAAAACTTTGAAAATCTTCTCCTCTGAAACTGGAAGGTTCTCAGCTTTCATATTTGGCACATAGCATCATGTTCAGGTCATCTACTAAAGTTATGCCCCTGGGCCAAAATTGACGCCGCCCCAGGGCCTGCTAGTTTTCTATAGAAACAATTTTCTCCTCGTTTGCCTGGTGAGCGATATAAAGGCCATTCTGGCCCTCTTGTTTAATGCACCTGCCTGAAAGACCCAGAATTTCTTTTTGCTCAAGACAGGTTTAACTGTAGATCTTGTCTTTTTTCAGATGGCTGTGAGACAGGAGAAGGAACTACAGAACGTCAATGCCAATATCAAGCGAACACTGAAGGCTAGAGCAGAGCAAGCTGGAGAAAATGTGGATATAGACTCTTGATCATCTTCGAACTGTTTATTACAAGCTAAAATTTGTTGCGAAAAGTTAGAATAAATCATATTGCCGTTTTTATCTTGTGTGCTGTTGATGAAAGTCCAGTGTCCAATTTAATGTTAAATTTGCCAATGGTACATAATATCTGAATTGACGGGGTTCACCCTTTCCCTGTTGAATACTCATGTAAGAAATAATAACATCATGAATATTTATTAGCTGAATTTTTTTGTCACCTGCTGAGAGGCAGTGTGTCACTTAGGGATCACTTTTCTGTCATCTGTCTGTCAGTCTGTCAGGCACACTTTCTTTTCTTTAGCTATAATTTCTAAACTAATCATTATAGAGCTTTCAAATTTCACATGTGTCTTCCTCATTGAGGACCATTGATGTAACTAAGGTTTGTCACTCTATATGCAATACCTTTTGAGTTCTTATGTCTCCCCGCATATTTATATGGGGGAGACATATTGTTCTCGTGAGAGTTGTCTGTCTGTCTGTCTGTCACACTTTTTGTCCGGACGATAACTACAATATGCCTGATGCCAGTTGGTTGAAATTTCATATATGGAAAGAGCATAATGAGAGGAAGTGTTATGCACAAGGTCCGTAACTCTGGCTTCACTAATATCAGGGGTGAGAATTTTCTGTGGAATTCCTTGGATTTTGTTTCACTCAGGGATGTTTTTGAGATCGATGTAAATCCGATGAGAAATTTGGAGGGGGGAGGGGGTGTTATGGCGATTCATTCAGGAAATTATTATTTGCCGATATATTCTTTCACTATTCCAAGTAAATCCGCGTAAGTAACGTTTATCACATTAACAGCGAGATTTTGGTTCAGCTAATCGAATAACGAGACTCTTGTCCTACAGCCAATCAAAATGCTCGTATTATGCAGTGTTCGTTCAGCCTTCCAATATGGTGTCTGTGTTATGAAATTCTGTATCTGTACTGACAATTAATCTGAATTAATAAGACAAAAATGAGATGCATAGGCAGAGATTACGATAACAGTGTGAACAAGATGTGTTTGTGAAACACTATGCCCCCTCATATATTTGACCTCTGACCTTGAAGGATGACCTTGACCTTGACATGTCACCCTTCAAAATGTGCGGCTTTATGAGATACATATGCATGCCAAATATCAAGTCTCTATCTGTACTGGCTCAAAAGTTGAGACCAATGTTAAGGTTGCGTTAAAGTTACAAAGAAACAGACAATTTGACCTTTGACCCTGATGGATGACATTGACCTTGACATGTCACCCCTCAAAATGTACAGCCTCATGAGATACACAAGCATGCCAAATATCAAGTCTCTATCTCTACTGGTCCAAAAGTTATGGCCAATGTTAAAGTCGGTGATTTGACCCATATATTTGACCTCTGACCTTGACCTTGACGTGTCACCCCTCAAAATGTGTGGCTTTATGAGATACATATGCATGCCAAATATCAAGTCTCTATCTGTACTGGCTCAAAAGTTATGACCAATGTTAAAGTTGCTGACAAACAAACAGACAGACAGGGCAAAAACAATATGCCCCCCAGATCTGATCTGGGGGGCATAAAAATAAGTTCTACCTAAGATGGCTAGAGAAAGAAATTGCGTTGACATTTGGTAAAGAAACAAGCAAAGTGATAATTGGCAACGATTTCGTGAAACTGAAAGTAAACCTCGGACGCAGCGTCCTTCTGTAATACTGTAAACTTGGTTCCAAACAAATGAATTACGGAAAACGCGACAGCGTAGCATTCAAGAACCATCTGAAAAGCATTAAACATGTCCAGTTATTGAAACAGCGGATTTCCAGTCACAGGTAAAAACCTGTAATGTCAAGTATTCACCAGAAATTGCCGTCTGTCAATAGCTATTCATAGGTAATGTTAAAGGAACTGGTCAAGATGTATCGATTCAGAAAAGTTATATTTTGTTATTATAAACCAGTTTAATGAATTAGAAGATGGTTTATTGACATAAAAAAGTAATGAGAATCAGAGTTTGATTGTGAACTTTGACTAGAAATTGTGACTGTAATGTGTATAGAAAGGTGAACTTCGTCTAGAAAGTTAACTAATGTTAACTGTTATAATACCATGCCAACTTTAAATCAAATTTTGTATCTTAATCTGTGATCACAGAGCTCCATTTTATTTCATTTTTAAAACGTGTGAGTTTTAATTGCTTGTGTTTGACAAGAACTTAATCTGGCAATGTTGAATGGACCCAACAATAAACTGAATGTAAATTGTAAGGACATATTCTACAACTGGTTTGTTTGAAATACAGCTCATCATGTATGACATACAACTCAGGTATAATTGAAAAAAACACATGAATGACAGACCCAAGTGAAAATGCAGGAGAAGGCTCCTGAAGTGCTCAGGAAAGCCATATTTCATTTTGCATCGGGGGGCTTCACTAATATTGGAGTATTACCCCTTGTAATTTTTTTCACTTATTTTGTGTGGACGATAACTCCTATATGGCTCATGCCAGTGGATTGAAACATCTTATATGGAAAGTTCATGTTAGGAGGAAGTGTCATGCCCAAGGTCCATAACTCTGGCTTCACTAATGTTGGAGTTATTGCTCTTTGTAAAAAAAATCACGTTTTTTTTCAGAGATGATAACTCCATTAAATTGAGAGTTATTGCCCCTTGTACATTTGTTTAACGCTTTCTTTTGTCCGGATTATAACTCCTACATGGCTCATGCCATTGTATTGAAACTTCATACATGGAAAGAGCATGATGAGAGAAAGTGTCATGAACAATGGCCATAATGCTGGCCTCAGTATTTTTGGAGTTATTGCCCTTTGTTACATTTTTTATCCTAACAATAACTCCTGTTCTACTGAAGCTATTGGAATGACATTTCATTTATGGAAAGAGCATGGTGAAAGGAAGTGTCATGTACAAGGGCCATAACTCTGGTATCAATAATATCAAGTTATTAGCCGTTACCAAATTTTTTCTTGAAAAATGTGGTGTGGAAAGCGCATAATGAGGGGAAGTATCATTCATCAAGTCCATAACATTTTTAGTGATTTCCCTTTACATATTGTTTTTCTCATAGTTGTTTGTCTGTCTGTCTGTCACACATCTTGTACGGTCAAGTTTTCATGTAATGAAATGTGACGATATGTCGCAGTTAGAGACATCCATTTTTGTGACAAAAACCTCTAGTTCCCCTTTGTTTCACACTTGACACGTGTTCTTTTAAACACTCTTGTTTATACATGTAATGGCAAACATAGGATGTTTTGGTATAATTAGAAACTGTATAATCAGATCTATATTGCTTAACTTAAGAAGACCCAGATCAGACATCTGATCTTGGTCTACTCTGTTTACAAAAGGTATTTGATCTAGGTCTGCACTGTTTGCTTAGCCCATTGCCTCATAGGCTGTTTTTAAATCCAAACTGATTGAATAAACCTACTGAAAAGCAGCATTTACTACAGAAAAGATAAAATTAGAATTTTGAAGTTTTGAAACAGAGCATTTACTCCATAGGAACAAATGCTCTATGTATCACAATGGTTTAAAAAAAAAAGACTTTTACATAGGCATCAAAATGTGTCATTATGAGGGAATGTGTTAAATCTGTCGGTCAGAATACTAAGAGTAATTAGGGTATATCCTTGTTCATTGTCACAGGGGAATATTTCATACATTTAGAGTTATTAATGGAGGGAAGTAATAATATTCATAAACTTTCATACTTTATTGAGCATTTGAAACAATTACATCAGTATTATTATATATTATAGTACCTATATATTATGTGATAAACCAAGATAAATATTTGTGAAACCCTGCACAAACTAAAACTATCACTAAAGGTGATGAATACCCCCACACGACATTTTTGATTGCAAATCCAAGTTTGTGACAAAAATGCTGAAAGTTGAAGGTGAGATAATTTTGTAATGTCTGCAACTAAACGTATGACAATTGCGTCTTGCACATCTGGTATTTGTGGTTATTATGTATGGCAAGTATGTGTATCAATTTAATACATGTAACTTTAAAATTGAAGGAGGAGTTCAAGGGGAGATAATTCTGCAACTCCGAGTGCTAAACACATGAAAATTGTGTGTTGCACGTCTACTATTAATGGCTATTATGTATACCAAATATACACTGAATAATTTTCAAATTGAAGGAGGTGTTCGCAACACCAAGTCCCCATGTTTTAAGCAAAAATGACAAAAAATACTCAATGTTCAAGGGGAAATAATTCTGCAATGCCCAATGGTAAATACATGAAAATTGCATCCTGCACATATACCATTCGTGGTTAATATGTATATACCAAATATAAATCCATTAACTTTAAAACTGAAGGAGGAGTTTGTGACACGAACTACCCATGTTCAAATGCAGACCTACCGCTTGCCTGCCCGACCAACTGGACAGGGTTGATTCCAGTATAGCCCCTCAAATAAGTTTGCGGGAGTATAAAAACACATGACTGTTACAAAAGGTACAGATCCTGATCAAAATTGAAAAAAGGTCAGTTGATTCAGCCTTTAATATTTAGTCTATTTTACCCAAAATATTTGGACATCAAATCACTCCTCTCTTCAGTTTGTTATTAAGTCAATTTTCAAATTTCAAAATAAATTCTGAAGGGAGGTGATCCCCCGAAAGCAGAAATTGCAACACAAAAAGAGAAAAATTGCAGACTCGGTTTTATTTATAAGTAAATTTTGAGCCATTTTGATAACTTTAAATTAAGATAACATCATAGCAAGTAGTGAAGGACAAACCAAATCTCCAGGAGCATTTTGGTCTGAGTATGCACTATTTTGCCTATTTAAAGTTTGCTTGTCCAAATACTATGTGTGACTAGAAAACTGACTCAGTCAGAGAGGGCCCTGTAAGCAAGGGCAGATAACTCTAGACATAGTGATCTGATTCAACCCATAAACTATAGGCGTCTTCCTCTAATGATACTAAGCATATGCACTCAATATTAACCAAATATGTGTAGTACTATTTGAGTTATCGCATCACACCAAAAGTGTTGACGGACGGACGGACAGACAGAAAATGTGATTCCTATAGGGCTCCTGCATTTCCAATGCAGTTCCTAATTAAGACATTATTTTCTTGAATAGGCTTTATTATAAGAACAAAGTTGGTTATCAATTCCAATAACACAAGGCACCGTCTCGAAGCTATACAGTATAACCACTATGAATAAACATGTCTACCAGCACTCAATGTTACCATGTAATTTGGTCAAAATGAACCTTGGGCCATGTATGCCTTAGAAACAACACTTGAATAAAGTAAATGATTTGCGTATTAACATAGAAACAAAACAATTAAAGGGAGATGCCTCTTGTACAATTATTCAATTGGCAACAAGATTTGTGTATTTCTTGGTGATATTCACTGTAGTAAAAACAAGCACTGCAAGTGTATGCCAATGCTTATCAATTACTGAGAAAAAGTCAATATTTTAAAGCGTCATAACTCTTTAAACATGAACGATATAGTAACTGTGGCCCACATGATGGTGAACAACTCTGAAAGTCTGAGTATTGGTAGAAACTGTAGTCAGATTTTTTATAATTCCATAAGCAAACAGCAGACCCTGATCAGAGGGCTCCTGGTCTGGGTCTACTTGTTTGCAAATGCATGAAAATGCATTTATATGAGGGAAAGAGTTAAAGTATAAAGTAAGGAAAGTTATTGCCAAGGAAAGCAGTAGAGAATCACATATGTAACATATAAGAAAAGAGAGCAGACCCTGATAGAAGCTGTCTGATCTGGGTCTACTCTGTTTGCAGACATAAAAATGAAAGATTATCAAGTAAAGAGATAAATACTTGTATTCTAATGCACAATCCTATGAACACAATTCTGTTCACAGAGTACAATGTAAATGCAAAACGTGTTGCTAGGTATATGTGTAAATATTATCAAAAGGATACATTAGCATACCATTCAGTGGATACAACTTGCACAAATGGGAAAACATTGCACATATGATTCAGGTACAAAAGTAAACAGTGATGAAAATATTTTGAAGTTTCATTTAGTTATTTTATAAACAATACTTTGGATAATAATGTTTGCAATATTAATTTCTTCTCATATCTTTATATCAAGGTGAATTATTTCTTACATGTATATGCATAATATAAAGGTGTCAGAAAGAGTTTATAACTCACAAAAAGTATAAATATACTAGCACTATTCCCAGAAGAACTAGAATTATCACTAAAGGTGATAGAATACCCACACACAGCAGCTAGTACCACTAGTACCACACAGCAGCCTTGATTGCAAATCCAAATACCCATGTTTCAAGCCAAAATTACCAAAACAAGACCGGCTGACTGCCAAGGTGACTCTTATATACCCCCCCCCCCCAAAAAAACACAAAAAAACCCACCCCAAAACACCCCAACTTTGTCTGTGGGGGTATAATTAATTATTTACATTAAATTACAAAAAAGTATAAATATATTAAAATTAGCACTATTCCCAGAGGAATTAATAATATATTTACATTTAATCTTAACCCTTTCTTCCATATATACTCCTTTGCAAACAGAGTAGACCCAGATCATCCACTAGGAGCAGTCTGATCAGGGTCTACCCTGTTTGCTTAAATGGAAAACTATAGGTCTGATTCTATAGTTTCTACTTTAATAAAAATATTAAGCGTTTATATGCCATTTTAGAAAATAATATAATTAATATCCACAATGTCATAATTTCATACATGAATATTCATGGAGTAAAGGGTTAAATAGACCTATAAATGTGTCCATGAACATAGAATAACTGATTCCCCTACACACTAGTAAAGGAGGATGTTATGATATAGGCAATGCCATGGCTGTAACCCCAGTATCACTCCATGCATATCAAAACCATACCACAGGGTATGCACAACAAAAAATAAGAGTATTTGAGGAAACACATGTGCCATCAGTGTTGCTGAAATGAAAGCATTAATAGAAGCATGATGGATGGACAGACAAGTGATCTCTTTGTGTCACTCTGTTTACAACAGGTGATACACAGAAATGTGACCGATGAATAAAGGTAAATCTACAGCCATCTCTTCAAAAGTGATCACAATAGCTTGACTTTTCTTCGAAACAGACGAGCTAAAAAACTAAAACTTGTAAAAAAAACTGAAAGGCTAATAACACTGAAAAGAAGTCAGCTAAATACCTACCAACAGCATGCACAACTAGACTTTCTAGTAATCTCTCCTGTTCAGTTTCATCCAATTCAATAATAAACCCAACTTACAGCTCATTATTTGAAATGTTTAACAATATAATGAGTTTGTATAGAAACTAAAATGTAAATTTTTATAAGATGAGAGTTACATTCACGTTTCAGCCTGGAAGGAATAGTTGAATCATACTTGATAATAAGTATAGGTATGTATGTTGGGGTCATTTATGTAATAACAACACAAATGTAACAAACTGAACTGAACACATATAAAAGGAATGGAACAAATGTAATTCTGGGAAAAGTGTCTCAAACATTTGAAGGCCATCCTCTTCTAGGCTGCTGCTGATGCTTTGATGAAGATAACAATAATGACAGATGTATTGGTGCTGTCATTGTTTTTATTCTTGTTAATTATTACAATAATAATGCTGATGATGATGCTATTATTAATAATGATGATGTGCCCTTTTGAATAAGTAAATTGAAGATAGCCATGAAACAGGTCCTTTATTTCATTGTCTTTGTATACTTAGTCTGTTGCAGAGTAATGCAGTAATTACTAAATTTCAGATAACAATTATAAATACCAACTAAATCATCATCAATTATTAATAAAATAATATATGTTTCAATAACTTTTGTAATGAGATTTATATATTTAAAACAAAAACACTTATAATGTGGTATATCAGCATAAATATATGCTTGTATGATTTTAGTCAGCAAACACAACACCCCAATACAGAGACCACCCCATTTATAAGACTAGATTTGGCAGGTCCCTAAGATGGTCTTATAGGCAGGTTTTATTGCATATAACCCCAACATACATGTTTGTTTACAAAATGTCTATACACTTTATACTAATAGATAAATGCACATTATTTAAAAAAAATAGTTTTTCCTGTGGTAATATTTCTAAGATGTAGAGAAAATCCACAACACAGAGATAAACAAGATCAAAAAGTCATGTCTTTGACATGGAACAGTGAGTGCAGCTACAAACCTCATCAAAATATCTTAATATAACACTATAAAATAACTACTATAACATCACATTGTAGCATGACTACAATAATATAACATCATAGTGTGCCTACAATAATATAACACTGTAGCATATCTAGCATAATATAACATTGTATTGTGACTACAGTAATATATCATTGTAGCATAATAATAATAATATAACACTGTAGCGTATCTAGCATAATATAACAGCATATTGTGACTACAGTAAGATAACACCGTAGCATGACTACAGAAATATAACACTATTGCGTATCTAGCAAAATATAACATTGTATTGTGACTATAGTAATATAAAATTGTAGCATGACTACAATAATATACCGAAATGGGAACACCAAAATATATTGTATATATTACTGATAATATTACATCAGAAGGTGATTATAGTAATAAAACATCACTGGGTGAGTACAGTAATATTGACTACAGTAATATAACATCATAATATGACTACAATAATATACCATTGTAGCATGCCAAATTTCTGATAACCTATGCAAATACTTTGGATTGAAATGAGACACTGAATAACTCTGTGTCTCACCAGAACAGACTCTTAGTAACTCTGTGTCTCACCAGAATACACACTGAGAAACTCTGTGACTCACCAGAACAGACACTGAGTAACTCTGTGTCTCACTAGAATAGACACTGAATAACTCTGTGTCTCACCAGAACAGACACTGAGTAACTCAGAACAGACACTGAGTAACTCTGTGTCTCACCAGAACAGACACTGAGTAACTCTGTATCTCACCAGAACAGACACTGAGTAACTCTGTGTCTCACCACCAGAACAGACACTGAATAACTGTGTCTCACCACCAGAACAGACACTGAGTAACTCTGTGTCTCACCACCAGAACAGACACTGAATAACTCTGTGTCTCACCAGAACAGACACTGAGTAACTCTGTGTCTCACCAGAACAGACACTGAATAACTCTGTGTCTCACCAGAACAGACACTGAGTAACTCTGTGTCTCACCAGAACAGACACTGAATAACTCTGTGTCTCACCAGAACCAATCTATTTGTCACTCTGATTGCATGTTTGAATAGAAACATAAGAAGGACATTACTTATGAATTGTAATAGACAATATATTTTGCAGATGATTATTACAATAAACCCCCTCTAAACCAGAAATCTAGTAGAGAAGAATTAAAGGGGATGTCCCTACATTTCACGTGTTTCAAAAACACTTAAAATATACAAAACTCATTTGTTTATATGCTGAAAAGTAGTATATCGCAAAAAAAAACCCCACATCCAATTACCGTTTATAATGACAAAACAGCCATGTGTTTGATATGGCCGATCCCGATTTTTCTCCCCGATGTTTCAGTTTTATTCGGGTTGTGTTTTAGTTTTGTAACTGTTCGCCCTATTCGCTCATAGAGGAGCTTTTTGCATGACTTTCACCCTGAATTAAGCTGCCACCTGTCTCCAAGACCAATATCTATACCAAATTTAACATCTTGTTTAGAGAGGTTTTACTGTATTTGGCATTCAAAGAGTTAATATAACAGTTTAATATGACAAAAAAGTATCTAAAATAGTAAATATACATCTAAATTTGACTATAAATATAATCTAACTCTCTGTATTAGACCGTATTCAAAGAGTTCTCGAACCCTGATAATCAACTTTCAAGCCTTTACAATATTATAATAACCACTACTCTTATTACGAACTGCTCTCACTTTCATTGCCCTTGTCATCAAACTCAACAGCTTCAATCAGTCTATATTCAGGAAATATCACCATCAACACCATGCCCCAAAATGCAAAGTGTATAATCGCCCAGATCTGTGCCATCGTGCACATGAATCCAGAGATGTGATTTCGTTGTCGCAGACTGCGGAGGTTGTGCATGTAGCCTAGGGTCCCGGCACACAGATTCATACCGGATGTGAGCAGGGCAGCTGAAAATAAGTTATCAGTCATTTACTTGATAGAGACACCTTTTGATGCTTTTCCAGTCAAGAGTACCGTATACCTAGATTAGATGACTCCTATAGGAGCCGTCTGATCAGGGTCTGCATTGTTCTTTATGGAAAAAATATATACATAGATCTAAATCTACCACTTCTGACATGGCCAAAAACTATTTTGTTCGTATATCATTTTAAAAATTCAGCTCACTAAAATTTATAGAATCATGATTTCATACATAAGTATTCATTAGTTAACCCATTCCCTCAATATTAACGACTTTTGACGACTCTGTAAAAGTCACTTTGTGAAACCATTGTGATAAATAGAGTATTTGCTCCTATAGGAGCAAATGCTCTATTTATCACAATGGTTTCAAACTACAAAATTCTAAAAATTTCCTTTTCTCTAGTTAATGCTCCTTTTCGGTAGATTTATTCAAAAATATTGTATCTAAAAATAGCCTATGGGGTAATGGGTTAATAGGCTGAGTGATAATGAAAACTGTTGGTTTCAATAAAATGTACCTTCAACATAAATACTGTATAAGATTACTTTCCAGTCCTTTTGTCAACAGTTAGAATCAAAATCAACCTCTCATTCAGACCCAAAATGTTTGACACTGGAATCATGTTTCTTGTATCAATGAAACAAAATTCTAGTCTAAACATTAACATATGACAAATCATCATTTCTTATTCGGTTATAGAAGGTGTAGCAATAATTTTGTGACAAACTCATTAGATAATATATAAAAACTTAGGAATCAACAAGAAAGTCTGAATGAACAAAAACAACAGCACCGCATGTGGGTGCCAACGCTCATCTGTTCAATTGTAGCCCTTTCAACAGTGAACAAGTGTGTGAAGTTTCATAAGATTTGCATGACTAGTAAAGAAGTAATAGCCAACATTTAAGTTTCCGGACGACAATGACAACAATTCGGATGCCAGAGTTACTACAATAGATATTAATTCTTTCTTTGAAAATAGACGAGCTAAAATCGACATGGATGCCAACATTCATCTGTTCTATTGCAGCTCTTGTGACGGTGAACAAGTGTGTGAAGTTCCATAAGATTTGCATTAATAGTAAAGATCGAAGTAATAGCCAACATTAACTAGAACTGTAAGCCAAACTGTAACCCCCCCCCCCCCCCACCTCCCCCCCCCCCCCGTCTGCTTGTCAGAACACCTATCATCAATCTGAACATATGTACATACAGAAACATGAAGAGATTTAAAAACAATACATGCCCCAACCTAATTTATGTAATAAAAATGAAGAATAATTCAGAGAAACAAGACCCTTTCATGAGGTTTTTGTCAAATCCAAAGTTCTAAAGCTAGGTACCTTTTCAGAAAAACATTAAGTTCAAGGACAATAACTCTGACAAAAATTATTCAACCAGACCCATATTTGAACTTAAGCTGTACCTCATATAGATTTAGCTCTATGTCAAATATGAAGTTAATATCTCTAACCACTTCCAAAGAAAGACCGGAAAATTGAAAATTTGACAAAAAATTAAAGTTCAAGGGCCATAACTGTCAAAAATTATTCAACCAGACTGAGATTGGGAATTAAGCTGTAATTCATCTACAGTTAGCTTTATGCCAAATATAAAGTTAATATCTGCAACCACTTCCAAAAAAAGTCTGAAAAATCGCAAATTTGAAGAAAAAAATTAAAGTTCAAGGGCAATAACTCTGGAAATAATTATTCAACCTGGCTGAGATTGTAACATAAGCTGTAACTTATCTAGGATTAGCTTTGTACTAAATATAGAGTTGATATCTCGAGTCACTTCCATAAAAAGTCCAGAAAACCGGAAAACATTGATAGGGGACTAAAAAGGGGAGATAACTCCTGAAGTAGTGGTCCGATCATAATGGAAATATGCGGTGCAAAGGTTTATATGGTCATATGGCTATACATGAACTTTCAACAAAATTGAAGCAAAACTGTAGAAGAAGAAGGCCGGACAAAATTGTGTCCACGGACGGACGGACGGACGTGCTTTGTAACAAATGGGTAGTTGTGTGACTTTTTCCTTTGATCTTTTCTTGTGTGACTAGTCCCACAAGAAAAACTATTTTTGGCTCTAACTTTGGAAAAGAATGATCTGGAAGCTAACCCTAACCCTAACCCTATGTCCCACAACTGGCCAGGTTAATGTCACAAGAAATGGCCAGGTTAATGTCACAAGAGATGGCCAGGTTAATGATTTTACTTGTGGGACTAGTTAGAAAAAGTCACACAACTACCCTTTGGTGAGTGCGGACATACGGACGGACAGACGGACAACCTGATTCCAGTATACCCCCCCCCAAACTTCGTTGTGGGGGGTATAAAAAAGGTCCTGACGACAATGAAAATGTGGATGCGACAAATATATACATGTATAGCTCATATTTTTATCCACATGCTTTTTAAGACTCCTATTTTCAATAAATGAATGGTCGCTGAAAACAGGTTCTACTGCAGTTATTAAAGTTGATACAATATATGGAATTAGAATGATTAATGTTGAAGTACAGAAAACTTTCTCAAACATTTCTTGGCATTTTGGTGAATGGATTTACTTTAAATTAAATCTAATCAAGTTTATGTCTTTTTTTAAAAAGAAACTACAGTAAAACCTCTCTATAACGGTCACTAAATTACATCAAGTATTTTGTGATAAAGGCAGGTGGTTGCTTAAAGCAAAGTGAAAGTAAAACAGAACGCTCCTATAGGAGCGTTCTGTTTTACTTTCACCTTGCTTTAAGCAGCCACCTGCCCTAGATACCACCTAATTAACACAATTTAGTGGCCATTATAGAGAGGTTTTACTGTATTACAAAACCCCAAACACAAGCAACTTGATACCATCAAAATATACCTACCTGCCCCTGCTACAGGGCCTGCTGACCAAAGGTCAAAATGTAACATGGAAACTCCACCTAAAGTCATGATGTATGAGTTACGCATCCATGATAAGTAGTCTGAAAGAGAAATGCAGCATTTAGCATGGGCAAAAGAATTATCTGGTGTATATAGGTACACTTTCTCTACCACGTATTGATGTCTGTAGAGCTGATCATCTGCTTCAAGTTTCATTTTTGAACTTTTTTTTCCTTTTCATTTACATTGTATAAACTATTAGAAAGCATTAATTATTTTGGATCCTGATGAGATACCGAGTTATTTGTCATCTCATCTGGTCCCAAGCTGTCTGCGAAGGTGATTGCAGATTTGTCGCTGTCAATGGAAGAGTTATCACAGATTTGCCACTGTCAATGAAAGAGTTATCACAGATTTGCCACTGTCAATGAAAGAGTTATCACAGATTTGTCACTGTCAATGGAAGAGTTATCACAGATTTGTCACTGTCAATGAAAGAGTTATCACAGATTTGTCACTGTCAATGGAAGAGTTATCACAGATTTGTCACTGTCAATGGAAGAGTTATCACAGATTTGTCACTGTCAATGGAAGAGTTATCACAGATTTGCCACTGTCAATGAAAGAGTTATCACAGATTTGTCACTGTCAATGGAAGAGTTATCACAGATTTGTCACTGTCAATGGAAGAGTTATCACAGAATTCTCGCTGTCAATGAAAGAGTTATCACAGATTTGCCACTGTCAATGGAAGAGTTATCACAGATTTCTCGCTGTCAATGGAAGAGTTATCACAGATTTGCCACTGTCAATGAAAGAGTTATCACAGATTTGTCACTGTCAATGGAAGAGTTATCACAGATTTGTCACTGTCAATGGAAGAGTTATCACAGATTTGCCACTGTCAATGGAAGAGTTATCACAGATTTGCCACTGTCAATGAAAGAGTTATCACAGATTTGCCACTGTCAATGAAAGAGTTATCACAGATTTGTCACTGTCAATGGAAGAGTTATCACAGAATTGCCACTGTCAATGGAAGAGTTATCACAGAATTCTCGCTGTCAATGAAAGAGTTATCACAGATTTGCCACTGTCAATGGAAGAGTTATCACAGATTTCTCGCTGTCAATGGAAGAGTTATCACAGATTTGCCACTGTCAATGGAAGAGTTATCACAGATTTGTAACTGTCAATGAAAGAGTTATGACAGAATTGCCACTGTCAATGGAAGAGTTATCACAGATTTGCCACTGTCAATGGAAGAGTTATCACAGATTTCTCGCTGTCAATGGAAGAGTTAATTTATCCACATGTAACCTGATGTGCAGTCCTCTATAAAAACCTAATACATGTAGTTCTAAACAAGACCTTATTGTGTTGGTACATGTGGTTATTAGAACCGCCTCAAAGAGAACTAAGCAAAAGAGATGAGACATGCAAAGATATGCAAATATCATATGCTTCTGAACCCTTTCCCTGATGAATATTCATGCAGGAAATAATGATGTCATGAATATTAATAAGATTATTTTTTATAATGGCATATGAACACATGACATTTTGGCTCAGGCAGAAGCTGTAGAATCAGATCTGTATTACACCATAAGCAAACAGAGCAGACCCTGATCAGACGGCTCCTATAGGAGCCGTCTGATCTGGGTCTGCTCTATTTGCAGATGCGTCAAAATGCGCTTACATAAGGGAAAGGGTTAATACTTGACCTCATGAATATTCAGTAAAGGAATAATGAATAACGTCATCATCATTATTTATTAGCTGATTTTTTATAATCATTTGATGGTATACAAAAACAGAATATTTTGGCCATTGCAGAAACTATAGAATTATAGAATTAGAACTGTTACAAAAAACAAGTGAATACACAACTATAACAAACAGTGTAGAAACAGATTTCAGTTATTCTATAAGCACACAGAGCAAATCCTGATCAGATGGCTCCTACAGGACCTACTTCTACCTCCATCAAGGGCTAAATCCATCAAAGATATAAATATCACAGTACAACGATAACAGGTAAACTTACCATTTTCTATAGACAGTCGCAGATTCTGAAAAGTAAAAAACTTATTTCTTAGTTAATGGAAAAAAGTACACCTGTATGAATTGTTATAGAATCATGGTCCGTCATGTTTGCAAGATAATTTATTTTACTCAAATTTTTACTCATTATTTTACTCAAATATTTACATGTACCGGTACTCATTAAAATAAGTGAACTTACTCTCTACAATAATCAAATCTTGTTATCAAAATTTCATATTTGAAGGGTAGTACAGTGCAAAGGGTTAACCTGATGCATATTCATGTAAGAAATAATGACATCATGAATATACATTACCTGCATTGTTAACCCTTTCCTCCATATATACTCCTTTCAACAACTCTGTAATAGTCACTTCTTAAACCAATTGTGATAAATAAAGCATTTGCAAATGCTCTATTTATCACACTGGTTTCTATACTACACAATTATTATAACATTTTCCTTTTCTCTAGTAAATGCTCGTTTTCAGTAGATTCATTCAAAGAGGTTGGGTCTAAAAATAGCCTATGGAGAAAGGGTTAAAATGGCATATGTACACAGGACATGTTGGTATTGGTAGAAACTGAAGAGTTAGATCAATTATAATTTCCTAATCAACAAGATGTGTTTTAGAAACACTACACTATGCCCCAACACCACCCTTAAAGGCCAGCAGCTGCTTTAGGCTCCATGAGATACATAGATACTATTGTCAACGGGGCATAAAAATAAAGAACATACATAATTACCCTAAGTCTTTGAACAGTCTGGCAAACTCAGGCATATAGCACATTGTTTGTTACTATGTCATTCAAGTTAAAAGTTATGAAAATGGTGCAAAACCCATGGAGAGGGGAGACCGTGTGTCCGAATAGGGTTCTAAGAGTCTAGAAAATACCTTAACTTTGTAACTTTAGTTTACGATGTACAGTAAAATCCCTCTAAACAGGAATTCTAGTAGAGAAGAATTTAGATACTTTTAGGCAGGTGGCTGCTTAATGTAGAGTGAAGGTCATGCAGAAATCTCCTAGAGGAGCTTTCTGCATGACTTTCACTCTGCATTAAGCTGCCACCAGTCTCCAAGACCGATATTTATACTAAAATTAACATCCTGTTGTGAGAGGTTTTTACTGCACATCAGGGTCCATGCTTATAAAGCTTTTAGTTGAGTCTGAGTTTCGTTCTCAAGCTTTTGATTGGTCAGATTTGAGTTCTCAAGCTATTGATTGGTCAGATTTGAGCCAGAGGCTCAAATCTGACCAATCAAAAGCTTGAGAACGTACTCAGACTCAACTAAAAGTTTTATAAGCATGGACCCAGTGCACATGTATGTACTTACATACATGTACATTTGTGTTTGTGATTTAGGGTGATTACAGCAGTCTATATTTACCATTCCGTTGTCAGTTGGAACAATATCTTTGTCCCCAGCCTCATTCCTTTCTGTAGTGCTTCTGTGTGAACTCATAGTCTGACATATACTGCCAGTTGAAAGAACCCTGAATGGTATATGCACTGTTACTTTTGGTGAGTATTCAATCAGTAACAACGAGCATGATTTATTGTGCTCACAACTTAGTCTTCCAGCTCCAGCTGTATGTGACATGTGTCTACATATTTTTCCAAATACAGGGTTCTGTCTGATTGAAGAAGGTCTGCACATGTGTTTCTGCAAACAGTTCATTCCATGCAAAAAATCCATCTTTTGCTTCAACATTCTGTAAGTTTCCAGAGGGTCTGAAAAATAATTAGGACAATACTGACGGCAAATATTTATCGATGTCATAGAATAAACTAGAACTGTTTCCATAAGAAAACAGATTCCCCACCCCCCTTATTGTTATGTTCTTTAACCCATTCCCTCATATTGACGACTTTTGATGACTCTGTAAAAATCACTTTGTGAAACTATATACAGTCAAACTTTAATAGCTCGAGCATCACTGAGTCGAGGACACTGCCTTGCTCGAGGTCTGAAATCAACAGCTGGGGCGGATGAGATTCTTAGGAATCCAATGGCCACGTGTTCATGATCAAGGCAAACCATATTAAGTATACACGGATCTTGGCTGTGGTTAACAAGCTTCGAGAGGGATGTGCTGTGCTAAACTTCATTTGCCCTAGACACATCTTAATGGATCATGACAACGAATCAGAACGGTACACCTGATCTGTCACAAACAGACTCAACAATGGCCACATCATCTTCAAGACATTAGGACGGAGGTGAAAAATATGCTACTGGTGCCTACAAGAAACATGGGAGAAATTGGATGACATTTGAGGCAAGAGTTGAAGATAGAAGAGCTGGTACATGAGATGTTATGATATAGGTAGGACCTACTGGGACTTGACAAAATGAGGTGGAAATTTATTAATGACACAGAGAGGTCAAATGTAGAGTCAGGACGATGATGAGGGAGGCCATAGAGAACTGGATAGGTAGCTAACGTGGCAGCATTGAGAAAAGTCGGACAAGAAATGACAGCAAAAAGATTGCTTACCAGTTGGTGAAAGACCTTAAGCACACCAAGGCAACAATTTTTTTCTGTGAAAGGCATTTCAGGAAATGTCTTACAAAGAAATATTGCTGTGAATTCTACAACAACCAGACAACAGGGGGCCAGCAGTGTTAAATTGCCCCAGAGGCAGCCTCTGAAGATCCTCTTCCAATCCTCAGAAGAAGTCGAGGTTACAGCTGTCAAAGTACTGAAAGGGGAAAAGTATCGGGTGTTGATAATATACTAGATGACTTAGCGCAAGCTGGTAGTGTGCATCAACTTCAAGAAGGTTTTAAGACAGAATCTGGCATGCAGCATTATGGGCACTATGAGGAAGTACAACATCAGTGATCTAGTCAGGACCATTCAACAACTGTATGACAAAGCTTGCAGTGCAGTGCTCATCAATGGCAACCTAGATGAATAGTTCAGAACCACTGTTCGAGTCAGGCAAGGATCCTTCAATGTCACCAACCCTCGTAAACATCTTGGACTTGGAGCGAATTATGTCTTGGATAAACATAAGGGAATGGTCAGTATTAAGGGCAGAAACATCACAAATCTGCACTTAAATTTGCAAATGATACTGATCATATGAGCTGGCAGTAACTTTGCAGGATTTAGTGCAATGCCTGAGCCAAGCATCCGCCAAGTTTGGGATGAAGATACGTGCAGAGAAGAGCCACCTCGTGAGGAACGCCACAGAAGCCCTTGGAGATGATATAGAGACCAATGGACAAAGGCTCGAGACAGTATCAGCCTTCAAGTACCTAGTAACTATTATGTAGAGATGTCATTGATAGGAAGGATATCGATATATCATCAATACATGTGAGTCGATAATGATACCGAAATGGTTTCAAAATATTGATACAAATGAAGGACATATAAACACCTTTCCCTCGGCTATATTTCTTACAGGTTGGTAACTTCTTACATACTTGCAGTGAAACTCTTCTGAAAAATTTCCATGCATACTTTTATTTCTGCCATTTTCCGGTCTAGTGGGTTAGGCCTAATTCAGAGACACTGTCTAGATATTCCCAAAATGGAACCCTTGAAAATGTTGACTGTTATTTTATGAACGACTGACTTCCAAAATATAACTGTGCTTTTGACTTTTTACACTCAGTTGGATTTGACTACAGAACATATATCATATTTGTGAATAGAGATGAGATGCTACAGAAGGATCCTAAACATCTCTTACAATATAAAATATATGCTAAGAAATTCACATATTGTAATGAAGATAATATTGTAGAAAGACAGTCAATAAATACAGGCCTGGAAAATTCCACTTGTCCGCTCGCCATGACGAGTAACTTTCTTGCAGGATGAGTAAAATTTCAGAAATTCTAACAATGAATTTAAGTAAAATAGGACAAAAGCAGCTGGCAGGACAAGTAAATGTTTTAGGATTTTTCCAGCCCTGAAATAATAACGAGTGTTTTTTTTTAAATGTACAGTGTATTGTAACATCTAGGAACTGATAAGTTTTTGATTGAATTGAGTAAATACCCCTTAATTACATTTCGTAGTAGTTGAGTATTAACTATTTAGAAAAAACAATTGAGTAATCAAATACTTATTACCCAACCAGTTTGATTTTTATATCTAGTATTATAGTGTATTACCCTCCATCTTAAAGAAATAACATTATGTCTCTTTACAGAAATTAAATCAGGGTAAATCATATTAGAATCCATGCTTGAAACAACATTACTTGTCTTAATTTACAGTAACTAAATCAAGGTATTAAATCATATTAGAATCCATGCTTTCCTCGAACTGTTGATCAGAACCAGCTGGATGACAATGTAATGCACTCATAGACTATCAATGGCTTCAATTTAGTGCTCGCAAGTGGGACTATATAGCTTCGCCTCTCGATCCCTTGAAAATATTTAGTTATTTTATGAATGACTGATTTTAAAGCATGTGCTTTAGCCTTTAGACTTTTTACACTCAGATGGATGTACCTACAGAGCATAAATCATGTTCGTGTATAGAAATCTATATATCATCGATATTTTCCTATCAATATATTGATACAGAAATGTCCATCAATGACACCTCTTAATTATTTATGGGATTATTTAGCACCGGCCAACAAAATCCCACATATTTTTCATTTACTATCTATAGCCAAGTGCAGCTTTGTGTTTCATTAACAAAATAAACATATCATTAGATATCGAATCTTGATCTACTTTAACGTATCATTAGATATCGAATCTTGATCTACTGTATTTGCAAAGGGATCTCCATCAGGTAAAGGCAAAAACTAACGAGGAATATTTTACCATATCACAACTGCAGTCTATAAAATTCTGGGAATTCTAGACAAAAAATCTACGTAAGAAGTGCACATAGGCAAGTTTTAGTTGCAAAAGTACTCATCTCACCATTAGTCGGTTATCATACAAATGTCAAGCCATAGATCTCGCAAGGAATGTGTGCAAATGTCACTTCCCATCATCTCTGAGCGACTTTTCAGACGGTGTCAATGTAAACATTTGCACTTCCGGTGGCTAACAGGTCAAACCGGCCCCAAGTCAAACCGGCCTCAAGTCAAACCGGCCTCCAAAAAGTCAAACCGGACCTCAATTTGGTCAAACCGGCCTCCTTATTATATTTTGGCTGGTCAAACCGGCCCCACGAATAAAAAAAAAAGCTTCTAATATATATCTTTTTAATAATGGAATATTTTATTGATACTTTTATTACTTTTTTTTTCACGAAATATAATGTTCAAGAAACCTGTGATGAGGAAAATTTCAAGTTCTTCATATAATGTAACCGAACAATTAATACTTTTCTAAGACACACACGCTAATTGGTAATGTACGTGTGCCTTTAATCTAACCGAACAATGAACACGTTATTATTTTTTGCTACAAATACTAATTGGTATGTTATGCATGTGGCGGTTAATTTAAGGTACTTAACTCTTTCCCCTGGTGCTATGCTTATTTCAATACATACCGAATATTCAAGGACAAAATAGTTATAATTAAATATGGAAGGTCATTTTAAAAACTAAAGGAAAAAATCTTTCAAATTCCATTAATTAGCAAACAGAGCAGACCCTGATCAGAGGCTCCTAAAGGAGCCGTCTGATCTGGGTCTACCCTGTTTGCAAATGCGTGAAAACACGTTTATATGAGGAAAGGGTTAAAGGTGTTAATCCCATTTATTATTGTTAAAGATGAACACTAATTGCTAACGTATGCACGTGGCGGTAACACATAAATGTATTTAAGCTGTTAATCCCTTTGTTTTCAGTGTTGGGTTCCGTCAATAAACAGGCTACATTAATTTTCGGCGTTTTTGAAGAGCGATATTCTGTTCAGTGATTGTTCCACCTGAACAATGCGGATAAGTCTAAATGCACTACGGACAGATTACTTATGTTACTGTGTTTTATATAGGATGTATTCAACGGAAAGGTTAATTATATGTATTTTAGAGTATGTATTATGTTCTATGTATATGTTCCATGCTCATTAAACAGATAATTTTTAACCCTTCTATCCATGAGTATTTATGTTAGGCTTGTTAGCAAGACCTAGATTATTTCCTAGCAAACAGAGCATACCCTGTAAGACTCAGAGCCATCTGGTCTGGGTTTCCTTTGTTTGCATTGATGATAATACATTGTAGTCAGCCCTTTACTCCATAAATACGCCTTTCTACGCCTTTGCAAACAGAATAGACCCAAATCCCATGGTTTCTATATGAATTTCTGACCAGGGTCTGCGCTGTTTGCTTACAGTATATATTTTAGATCTGATTCTATATTTTCTGCCTAAGTAATGATAAAAATGAAACTAATTAATATCAAATCATAGAGTAAAGGTTGAAAATAACTTAAAACGAATACACATACGTTTATATGAAGGAAATGGTTAATTCTGGATCTGAAAAAATAAATCGAATTTTTCACTCGATATCATCATTTTACAACATTTGAAATAGATTTATATACATGTACTTTTGAACGTTACTTTATTTTTGTGTGCAAATATGTCTACATACCAAGATAAACTTTACCTTACGTTCATTCGGAGACATATACATACATGTATGTTTATGTCTCTGGTTCATTCAACTGACACAATGAACGCGTGTCTAATTGAATTATCACAAACAACATACACGCGCGTGCCATTAATTGGATTATCACACCTACCGAAAGACACATGCGTGCCATTAGTTGACATTAACTAAGCGCCAATGTCACTTTTAAATCTAAATGCGAGCTGAGTATAAACTATAGCCAATACATTGCCGAATTTCCAACTGACCAAACTATATGTGATAATCAACTAGATATACATTTGGTTTCTAGAAAGAATTAATATTTAACATGGTTAAAAATTAGTTTTAAAAATGTGGGGCCGGTTTGACCAAAAAAATAATTCATGTGAGGCCGGTTTGACTTTTGGAGGCCGGTTTGACCAGGGGCCGGTTTGACTTGGGGCCGGTTTGACTGTAATTCTTCCGGTGAATGTAAGCGTATGTGGCCGACCTACAGGTCAAAGACAAAAAATGTAAGTGAAACTACTAACTACTTACTTCTCCACCGTAAATCCAAAAGTTACTAGATATTCGAGGTAATCACCATAAATATGTGTATGAGTCACAATATGTCATTCTGTAAATCTAACGATAATAGGCTTTGCGTACTACACTATCGTTCAATGGCAGCAATTAAAGAGATTCGCCAGGTATGGTATGGATCCGGGATGCGCTTGGTTAACCACTCATGCAATGTCATCGCTGATAAAACTTGCGCTAGTGATATGACTAGTAATCATTGATTGATAAGTGAATTGAATATTTCGCTGTATCGATCATGGGCAGATAAACCCGTGCCAGCTTTCCACCATTTACCCTTTAACTGATGAATATTCATCATCATGTAAGAAATAATGACAGTATGAATATTAATTATTTTATTTCTTAGAACACTAGAATGTTTTGTTATGGCAGACACTTTAGAGTCAGATCCATATTATTTCATTAGCAAGCATAGTAGAATCAGATCTATATTATTATTAGCTTGCCTGTTCGTAGAACATCAGATCGAGCTTATGCTAGCCTATACCCTCGGCTTGAGCGGTAGCTTGCGTGTGAGCGTGGCCAAGGTTAAAGTTTTTTGGACGGGTAGTTTTAAATCGAGGGTATCAGTTATATAGTAAAAAAAAGCCCTGTTGTGCCTGGACTAATCACCATGCATGCAGGTTAAAGTTTTTTGGACGGGTTGTTTGAAAACTTAATTTATGTGCTAGGATGCTGAAATTTTGAATGGAGGTTCAATTGGGGGTCAGATATTACTGTTATGAAGTTAAACATTAAAATATTTTCCTATTTTATTCAATTATTTAGGACATATTGGTATAATTTTAAGCTTAATTATATTTGTGCTACAATGCTCAAATTTGGTGAGAAGATTCATATTGTCGAGACCTTTCCGACATGTTTGCCAACATGTTTGCCTGTCTGACCTTGACCTTTGACCTACTTTTTGCAAAAATCTTTAAATGCCTATATTATTGGAAACAATAGGCATAGGGCTTCCATATTAGGTATAACCATGCCAACATTTTTTCCCTTCTGACCTTGACCTTTGGCCTACTTTTGCAAAAATCTTTAAATGCCTATAACATTTGAACCAATGGGTCTAGGCTTCCATACTTGGTGTTTGTTTGTTTGTTTGTGTTGATTTACGTCTGTTTCTGCTCACTATGGGCTAATTGGACGCCCCAGAGAGAGGGGAGAAGATACAGAGAAACCCGGGCGCGATGCCCTACTCTTATTATCGACTGAGTTTCTCTGGTTCTTTATGTGCCCAGTGTAAAGCACTGATACATCAGACCTCAGTTTATAGTCTCGTCCGAAGGACTTGGTCCGGCAGGGGATCCCATACTTGGTGTGCAACGTTCTTATCTTAAGACTTTTCCAATCATATCATTGTTTTTAATCATGTAACTTTGACCTTTGACCTACATTTGCAACAATCTTTAAATGCCTGTAGCATTGCAACCAATAGGCTTCCATACTTGATATGACCATGCCAACACATTTGCCTTTCTGAGATTGACCTTGACCTTTGACCTACTTTTGCAAAAGTCTTTAAATGCATATACTTCCATACTTAGTATGTATCTTTCTTGTCTTAAGACTTTTTCAAACGTACTTATGTTTTTTACCATGTATCCTTGACCTTTGACCTACTTTTGCAAAAATCTTTAAAGCATATAACATTTGAATCAATAGACATAGGGCTTCCATACTTGGTATGGTAATACAAACATATTTGCCCTTCTGACCTTGACCTTGACCTTGAACTTTGACTTACTTTTGCAAAAGTCTTGAAATGCATATAACATTGGAACCAAGGCATAGGGCTTCCATACTTTGTATGAATCTTTCCTGTCTTAAGACTTTTCCAACCATACCAATGTTTTTTACCATGTGACCTTGATCTTTGACCTACTTTTGCAAAAATCTTTATATGCCTATAGATAACATTAGAAGCAATGGGCATAGGGCTTCCATACTTGGTATGAACATGCCAACATCTTTGCCCTTCTGACCTTCACCTTTGACCTACTTTTTCAAAAATCTCTAAATGCCTAGTATTACATTGGAACCAATAGACCTAGGGCTTCCATACTTGGTATGTATCTTTCTTGTTTAATAATTTTTTGAAGTTGCTGAAAATTGGTATTTGATTGCACTTTGGTTCTGATATTGATGCAGTTGTTCTTAAAGTTTAAGTTGAAAATTGAATTTATTTTTTTTCAATATGACATGTTTTAGACTTAAATTTTAAACAGGCAAGCATCAGGTGGCTTTGATGCCATTTCTGGTTTCATTAGCCCATAGAGTAGACCTGTGCCTACACAAGCAATCTGAACTGGGTTTGCTCTGTTTGTAAGGCAGGGTTTTTTTTGGTCAAAATATCCGGCGATATTGGGTAGTGTTCCCCCCTCTGAAAAGTATGTTTTTTTCCCCCCAATTTTCGAAAAATTCCCCTCCATGGCAAGTTAATTTTATAAGCTTACTTGCTCTAGGCCTGCCAGTCAAAAATTTTTCTTGGAGCACTGATGCAGGAGCTGATCTGTGAACATTCAGGCTAATTTAGATGAAAATATTCAGAAAAAATTACCTTAAAATAATCCCAGAAATACCTCAGAAGCCACCTCCTGTAATGCAGATTTTAAAATTTTCGGGGGGAGGCCGCCGCTACCCCCCAATGACAGGGGGAAACCCCCTCTCATACTCCCCCCCCCCCCCCCCCTCATGCGTTTGGCACTGGGTTCGCGCCTGTTGCGCTGATATTTTCCCCTCTCACAAAAGTAAAGGGTAGTGACCCCCTTCCCCTTAATCCCAAAAAAACCCCTGTAAGGGCATTAAAAGGTGTACCAATGAGATCTCTACTTCTACATTGAATGTCAACAAAGTCGCATTTGATTTTTCGAGATAGGTGGTTTGGCCAAGAAGAAATATGGAAGGATAGAAAACTAAGAAAGATGGTATAGATCAACACGTTGCCCAATCAATAAAGGATTTGCTGTTGTACAATGGCATATTTGCTGAATTATATGAGAGGTCTTAACTTTCATTTGATATCCTTCACATTGTTAAGTTCTCTCATTTATTTATCCCATTAAATGTCTTGTAGCATGCATGCACCCTTGGTAAACTACTTTGTTCATCAAGCCAATCAGTAAGCACTCAATCAACCTGGCTCAATACGAGAGCTGTTTACCCTCATAACAAATTCCAATACTAAAACCACATTACCAAAGAGCTAGCTGCCTGACTATAAGAGTTTATACTTTATAGTGCTAATATATATGTTGCCTCTTTACTTTCCTCTCGAATAATTATACCCCCACCGCTTGTAGTGTATGTGGGCTCCGTACGAGACATTTGCTTTTTTCTTGAAAACTTTTTTGATAACACCTTCAAACTTAATACATGTTATCAGTGTTATGTGGCAATAGTCTTCTCCATGATTCATAAAGTCTCTTGCACAAAATTTGACAGAATTATGCCCATTTTTAACTCCATATTTTGTCTCTTAATTGGGACATATCTTTGGGACATGCCATTTTCTTGAAAACTATTTATGATGTTGACTTCAAACTTGGTACACATTATGAGGGTGGTGAGAGGATGTGCAGTCAATAAGGGTTGTAAATCTGAATTCATTTTTAAGAGAGTTATTCCCCTTAGTTACTTTTCAGAAGCATTTTTTTGTCCAGAGCATAACTTCTGAAGTATTGTAAGCACAACTGAGAAAATTATGTATGGATAGAGGGTGATGAGAGGATATGCAGTCAACAAATGTTGTAAGTGTGATTAGATTTCCTGGCCATAATTTTCATTTCAAACGTATAATAATTCAGGGATGAGAACTATCCGCGGAAATCTGCATTTGTTTCACTCGGGCCATTTTTGAGATCAATGTAAATCCGATGAGAAGTTTGGAGCGGTGGGGGGGATTCATCTGGGAACATGTTCTAAATACAAAGCTGGAAAGTAAGATCAATGACAAGGTAACAGAGCTGAAAACAGTTTAGGTATTAGGTAGGTGTAAGTGTACTTCTTATTAGAAATGAGTTATAGTCAAAAACATACCCTAAGCTCTGACATACTTTGAGACCCTAAATTTAGTGAATGGAATCCCTAAAAAGGCCCTGATTTTGTGTTGGGAAAGTCTGTATTAACCATGTTTACAATTTTAATAACAATTCTGGGTAAAGTTTCTTGTGTAGCGCTTAACATAGTCTAGAGTCATTTCCTAGAATGAATGGAGCACATTAGCACTGACACTAAGGCCTAAGGGTGGCCAAGTAATCTAAGGCCATTGGGTTTTCAATTAATTATTTTAGCACTGAGTATGCCTATGCCATCAGGATGCCTGTTTTGATTGAAGAACTTTCTATTACATAAGTATAAAATTCATTGGAATACAGAACAAATTTTCCCTTTAACAAAAAGAGCTGACCCTGAACAGACGACTCCTACAGGAGCTGACTGATCTTGGTCTACCCTGTTTGTAAATGTGTGAAAAGGCATTTATATGAAGGAAAGGGTTAAGACCCTGCTCTAATATGGGTATACGTTACTTGCCTGTGTACATTCAAAGGGGCTTTAACTTTAAGCCTTAAATGGGTTTTCAGATTTCATGTAAAAGTTACTCATGCATGTCAAACAGCTTTCATGGTGATCAGATGCCCTAGCAGTCAGTCTGGATTGCAAGCACAATGACAGTTTCTGGTGGTGCAAAATGAAGTCGCTCATTGTACGTACATTGTTTGGAATTATTCTAAATACATGTATTTGAACAGAAAAACTTGTGCAAAATAGTTTAGACCCAGATCATACTGCTCCTGAAGAAACAGTTTGATTAGGGTATACACTATGCACTTCTCTATTAGCTTCACTTGAATTATCTTTGCTGCTTTTAAAACAGGTGGGGAAGTAGAGTATATATATGGTGTCCAAATGTATTTATAGTAAAATTTTACAGTATAATGTATAAAACTTACATGCACTGAGATAAATGTTTATTGCCTTATGTACATCCAGATTCCAGACACAAATGAATTTCTGAGGTTTCCTGTATACCACACTAAAATTTGTATACAGTAAAACTTGTACTACTTGCTACTTGTTGAACAAAATTGTAGAAGTCTTGCTAAGCAGGTGGTTGCTTAATGCAGGACAAAAGCAGCTGTTAAGTGCATTATCTTTATCCTGTATGAAACTACCACCTCTGTCTTATAAATTTACAATAAGCTGCCTTTTGAGAGGTTGCTTAAAACAGGTTTTACTGTACTTTTAAAAGCAGAATGAATACCCCTTTGAGTCAGGCAATTTAAGCCTTTGAATGAGATCATTTACATTTAACTGACATTTGCCAGCAATGTAAAACCGCCAGATCAAAGGACGTTGGAGCCCTCTGATTAGGGTCAGCACTGTTTGTCATTCAAAGTCCTCGAGCAAATGTCATCCTTTCATATTAAATGGACTCTACCATTAAACAATGATGGACTATTTCACTTTGAAACATCAACATTTAATGGATTAACCATATAAAGGTATGTTGTTGTTGTAGCAACTTAAAATAGAATTAAAGCTTTGCATAACTATGTAATTTTATTGTCTATTCAATTGTTGTCTGCTTCCTATTTGTTGTCTTTCAAAAAATTTAAGTTTCTTTCTGATTTTTTCTTTGCAGGAGATTAACCTGAGTGACATTAAACTGTTTGGATCTCAGATCAGGACCCACACTACGTTTTGTGGAGACTGATCTGGATCCAAACTATTTGTGTCACAGTGTGTAGGTTTATCATCACTTGTACAGCCTTGCTGTACAAGCGCGCTTTTATGGCTACGTGATTGAGTGCATAACTGGGAACCTGGTGACCCGGGTTTGATCGGCCGGCTCCGGCCTGGGTCTGAGCGGGTATGTTTCTTTATAAGAACACCCAGTTACATTTGGCGGCCAATGTAAATAATCCATAGGGTGATATAAATGAAGATAATTTGTAATGATAACTGTCGTGGAGTGTTCTTTGAGTAAGAATTCGGGACAAATTCTTGTGTAGAGGGGTTGTGTGTAGCCCGGTAGAGATTGTGATGAAATAGTTGACAAGCTTAGACTGTGTGGCTTGGTAGCTCAGTCGGTATAGTGTTGGCATGGTAAGTCAGAGGCCCTGGGTTTGAGTCCCAGTCGAGTCACAACTTTTTCACCATGTTACATTTGCATAGGTCATAAATGGCAGGAGAATCGGGCCCTACCGTTCAAAGAGTTAACCAGACAATATTCTTGCAATGCTGCAGGAATTTCATACAGACTTGTCATTCTGTGTTGATATTTTGATTTTAACTCAACCATGAGACTTTATAAACTGAGGTCTGATGTATCAGTGCTTTTCACTGGGCATCTAAAGGAACTAGAAAATCTCTATTGATAATTAAAGAGTATGGCATTGGGTCCGGGTTTCTCTGTATCTGCCCCCCTCTCTTGGGGCATCCAGTTAGCCCATATAGTTGGCTGAAATGGACATTGATCAATACAACCAACCAACTATTACCAGCTGTTATTATAAAGAGTTTACCAGTATATGTTGTCGTACCTGCTTGAAGAAAAAATGTGATCTCTGTTTTTAGACTACTGTAAAACTATAAAATCTTACCAGTTTTAACACTTTCAACACCAAACAAACTTTGTCTGCAAAACTTGTTGTCTACTTCATGTCTCATATGGCATTTTTTTTTCCATTGCTTTTTATTAACCCTTTCCTCCATTGGCTATTTTAGACCCAACCTCTTTGAATGACTCTACCCAAAAGGAGCATTTACTAGAGAAAAGTAAAATTTTAGAATTTTGTAGTTTGAAACCATTGTGATAAATAGAGCATTTGCTCCTACAGGAGCAAATGCTCTATTTATCACAATGGTTTCAAGAAGTGGTTATTACAGAGGCGTAGAAAGGCGTATTCATGGAGGAAAAGGGTTAACAACAAAAAGCATGTCTCAGTGTCAAACAGTTTGGATCCTGATGAGACTCTGAGTTTGTTTGGGTTTCATCTAGATCCAAGTTGTTTGGAGAAGTCTTCACAAATCTGTACATAGTGTTAAAGGAGTTAACACTTTCCCTCATAATTATATACACTTTTTCATGCCTTTAGAAACAGAGTTGACCCAGATCAGATGGCTACTGTAGGTACCATCTGATTAGGGTCTGTTCTGTTTGTCTATGAAATTACAAATGCATAGTAGCTAGATCTGACTACAGTTTCTACCAATGTCAACAAATTCCTGTGCACATAATTATGCTTTTATAAAGCATCAGCTGATATAATTATGTTCATGATGCTGTTATTTCTTACATGAATATTCAACAGGGAAAGGGTTAACACTTTGCACCGTAGAACAGATTGATTGTAACTTCTCAAGCCAGTATGGATCCAGATGAGACACAGAGCAGATGGGCGTCTCTTATGAGGATCCAAATTGTTTGATACTCTGTCTTCATTTATAAAGAGAAATGGAAGAAACAGCTTTCAGATTTGCAGCAGACGACAAGTTTTGCAGTACAATAGGGGTGTATGACAGCTGTGAAACATATACATGCACAGGTATCGGTATCAAACTGACTTTGGGATGTTAACACTTGTGAAAATCATACGGAAAATAAGAATGAGCCTTAAAGCAGAATTGAGAATCATTGAGATACAAAGAATAAAATTAAATAGGTCGATTTAAGTGTAAAAACACATGCACTCCACATCTGTTCAGCATATTCCTTAACAAAAAGTATAATTAAGAAGCAAAAACTGCAACAAGTTATGTGAATATGTACTAAACACTAACATTAAATGATTTTCATTTCCATCATCCCGTTATTGAGTCAAATCAGCGAAACTAATGAACTCAAATGCCCCTTGGAAATTTCCTCAGAGAAATAAACCCTGTTATATATAAAAGAAATTGGACAAGTTTTCCAAACTTGCTCAGTATGGAATTTCTGTATATCAGGGTGCAACATGTAATAATGTTCAGTACTGCCACCTGTGAGAACATGAGTGAGGGTAGATATTTTCATAACAATTAATGGTGTTTAGTCAAAGAATTGAATGCTTAAAGCTTGTGTTAGTCTTTTTGTGTTAGTGTTTTCTCTTAACCCTTTCCTCAATAAATACGCCTTTCTACGACTCTGTTAAAATCACCTATTGAAACCATTGTGATAAATAGAGCATTTGCTCCTATAGGAGAAAATGCTCTATTTATCACAATGGTTTCAAAGTACAAAATTCTAAAATTGTCCTTTTTTCCTTTGCTCCTTTTCGATAGATTTATTCAAAGTGGTTGGATCTAAAAATAGCCTATTGAGGAATGGGATTAAACTACAGCTTAACTCTAAGCATGCTATTGAAACTCTGTGATTACCTATGCAACAAGTTCGATCAAGATAAGACACTTAGTAATGTTTGTCTAATCAGTATCTGAATTATTTAAGCTTTTTCTTAGCAGGAACACCTTTTCAAGCCTTTGCAAACAGAGATGACCCGGATCAAACAGGTCGTGTACGAGCCATCTGATCAGGGTCTGCTCTGCTTGCTTATATGGAAGTATATAGAATATACAGTAGATCTGATCATAATTATACAGTTTGTACCATTTATCATGTGTTCATTGTAAAAATTCATGTAATAAATATTCATAGTAATTCATAGAATAAATATTCATAGTAATTCATGTAATAAATATTCATAGTATCATCATTTCTTACACAAATATAAATCACTAACTTGCATTGGTGTCTCATCAGGATCCAACCTAACACACATATACATTTTGAAAAGAAAGCTATTCCTTGTTAATAGAAGCAGACAAAAAAATACAAACAAAAGTTAATATCAGAATTTCTGTCTTGCTAATGATTTCAACAATAAAAAGCAATTAGTTTATGTTTCATTTCAGAATTGATAGCTTGTGTCAGCTGTGATGGCAGGTGACGTCTCGCCAGGGGAGCTTGCCACTGCTCTTTGTGAACTGACCGACACCATCAGTAGCCTGCTGCAGTATGGGCAAGATGTGGTCAAAGGTACAGTGTAATGTTGTCGTCAAATGGCCCTTGGTCTAATTTAGGCTTCTAATGTAATAAGTTCAAAGGGAACTTTGGAGCCAGATCAGATCACTGAGATGGCTCCAGTAGTAGTGGTCTTACCAGGATGTGCTGTGTTTGCTTATGTCATAATAAAGATACATGTATGATTCTTCAGTTTCAATATTTATTTTTCCTACAGCATGTCATAGTGTCCCATCTGGATCTGAACTATTTGCATAGGTTATCACATATATACCATTTGCAGCGAATGAGTTAACCCTTTACCTCATACAAATGGTTTTTCACACTTTGGCAAACAGAGAAGACCAAGATGAGCTAGCTTCTGTAGGAGCCATCTGATAAGGGTGTGCTCTGATTGCTTATGACAATATAGAAAAATTCTACTGAACCGGCAGAAATGGTCATGTGGCTAACACGCTCGACTACAATACCAAGGGTCCATGGTTCGATCCCCTGCTGGACCAAGTCCTTCGGACGAGACTATAAACTGAGGTCTGATGTATCAGTGCTATACACTGGGCATCTAAATAAACCAGAGAAACTCAGTCAATAATAAGAGTAGGGCATCTCGTCCGGGTTTTTCTGTATCCTTTCTCCTCTTTCTGGGGGCATCCAATTGGCACATAGTGAGCAGAAACAGACATTAATCAACACAAACAAACAGTTTCTGATGTGGTCTAAATACTGTATTCACGTGACATTATAAGAAATAAGCTGGTTAACGTTCATGATGTCATTATGTTTGACATGAATATTCATGAAGTAAAGAATAGATCTGACACTGCAGTTTCTACAAATACCAAATAATCGTATGTAGATATGCCATTATAAAAAATAATCTAATGAATATTCATGATGTCATTATTTCTTACATGAGTATTTAACAGGGAAAGGGTTAAAAAGATTAATTGGGAGAAGGGATATTTAACTCTTTACTCTGTGAATATTAATTTAATAGATGAATTTTTACAAAGGCTTGTGAGCATGGGAAATTTGGCCATGGCAGAAACTAGACTATACCTATATCATTCCATAAGAAAACATAGACAATACAAGAGCCATCTGATCTGGGTCTGCTTTATGTTTGCAAAGGCATTTAAAGGCATATTTATGGAGTAAAGAGTAAATAAGCTGTCGAGACAGTTTCCTCCTACTTATCTTTTATCAGTTGGATCTTTTTCATTTCAGAGTCCACTGAAGACTTTGTCAACAAGAAAATAGGCAAGTTGTTTGGGATGGCCACTGCTTACCAGAAATGTTTAAAAAGGTTAAAATTCTACTACCACTACTACAATTTGATTTATACTCATCCTGCACTCTAAATTTTGGTACAAGAAAGTGGCATCATCTTTAATGTTCTTTTTGACATGCTTCCAGTAAGAACACTGGCAATGTAGATGCATACACGTCTTAACTTTTTTCCTCATATGCTTTTTCACACCTATGCTAACAGAGTAGGCCCAGATCAGATGGCTCATGTAGGAGCTGTCTGCTCTGTTTGTTTATTAAATTATAATAAATCTGACTCTACAGTTTCTTCCATTATATGTACCAAAACCTCATGTGTACATATGCAATTATAAAAATTAATCTACAATGTAATTAATATTCATGATCTCATTTTTCCTTAATTGAATATGTAACAGGAAATGGGTTAAAGTTGTTTCCCCCCCCCCCCCCCCCGACAGATTTGATAATGTGCACAGTTTTTGAGTAAGCCTGTGTATCTTTCCACTTTTATCAGCATTTTATGTAGAAACTGGGCCAATTTCAGCTAAACCTAGGAGGATTGTTAAAACTTTCATATAAATTTCATATACATGTATTTTATCTTGCTTTTATAGTATTCATTTGAAGTAATCATATACAATTCTATAGGATTGGAGTTGGTACAAAAGATGAGCTAGAGGCTAAAATTCACAGCAATGCCAGACATGCAGCAGTACGAGAAGCTGGAGAGAACTTGCTGGATTGTGAGGTGAGGTAGCTTTGCCTTACTAATTGTTGTTTTTTCTGTGATCATTGTGATATGAAACTCTGGATACGAACAGTTCACAAAGATACTGGAAGATGGTTGGCTTCATCAAAAAAGTACCATCTCAGTTTGCTTAACCTTTTACTTCATGAAACTTAACCCTTCTCTTGCTGAAATTTAAAATACATTTCTCCTTCTTTACCCATGCCCTGTTGTATAATTACATATATCTTCACTGTGTACAAGTATTTCTCTGTGCAATCACTGCTGTGGAGTGCACTGGTTGCACAATCAACTTGTAAATAGTGCAGACCCTGATGAGACAGCTCCTGCAGGAGCTGTCTCATCTGGGTCTTCACTATTTACAGGTAGGTATATTGACGTGAATAGCAAGAGAAGGGTTAATGTAAGAAATAATGACGCCATACATATGAATTAGATTAGTTTTATGGTGGCATGTGAACACAAGAAATGTTGGCCAGCAGAAATTGTAGAATCAGGTCTACGGTATTCCATAAGCAAACCCTGATCAGACAGCTTCTAAAGGAGCCACTAATCTAGTCTACTCTGTTTATGTAGGTGTTAAGTTTCAGCTTAAGATTCAATCTTTTTCTCCCACACATTTTAATGTGTAAAATTTGTCATTTGTTGTAATTATCATTTTAATACGCCCACCTAATAAAGGTGGTCGTATATTGTCGTGGCCCTGTCCGTCCGTCCGTTCGTTCGTTCGTTCGTTCGTTCGTCCGTCAACATTTTGACAGATATTAATGAAACTTCACACAAATGTTAAATGCATCAAGATCTGAAGCTGAGTTGATTCTGAGGTTCATTTGATTTTTCATTTCAGAGTTTTGGCCCTTGTCCTTAAAAAATATGCAAATAGTTTGTCCGCTGTTTTCTGGGAAAACTATTTGAGAGATATTAATGAAAATTCACACAAATGTTTAATGCATCAAGATCTGAAGCCAAGTCGATTCTGAGGTTCATTTGGTTTGTCGTTTATGAGTTATGGCCCTTTTACTTAAAAAATAATGCAAATACATGCAAATTGTTTGTCCGCTGTTTTCTGAGAAAACTATTTGAGAGATATTAATGAAACTTTACACAAATGTTTAATGCATCAAGATCTGAAGCTGAGTTGATTCTGAGGGTCATTTGATTTGTCGTTTCGGAGTTATAGTGTAGCAGGAATCACTTTATCTCTATTTTATGATTACTGTTTAGGTACTGATCTCAAACATATTCAACCTTAATCTACCTTTTGATGTTTAGTTTGGCTTACTTTACCATGTTACTTAAGAACAAGTCAGTACTATCATGACTTTCCTACTGTTTGCTACCCAGACTATGTTATATCAAAGAGGTTTGTTTAACAAGTATTATTAGTTTTAAATAGGTTTAGTTGTATACACTTGTGTATTGTTTTGTTTAAATTTATATATAGTCTTACAGGTACATTTGCAAAGCTCCTCTTTGATAGTTTGTTAATAATCATGGGAAAAGCATGCTCAATGCAGCCAAGTACCTATATAAGGAGCTGTTTTAGAAGACTCAGCGGCTTTTGTTCAGGACAGTCAAAGGTATATCTTACCTCCCGTCAGAACAGGTCCACTTTCTCTCACTCTTATTCTTCCCTTTCGTTCTTTCTATCTTTAGGGTGCAAAAGCAACATTAGGCATTTCACATAATTGACTATGGCTGTCCACTGTATGTATTTTGGTTTGAAATAAGAAGGTATTGGAAGAGAATTAAATAAATTATAGTATCCCCTAGACACTCTTGAGTTTTGATTTCTACTGCCTAAATATGTAAGTTTTAATAGAACCTGGGAAACCTTCTGGCATAAAGCTAGGACGGTTACATTTTGGGGGCTCGTCCGTTTTTTTAGGTAGTTGGTAAAACTTGGATAGCAGAAATTGCCTTTCTTTTCATTTTGTTGTGTGTATTTTATAATAACTTGGGATATGGAAGGTTACAGACTTACAGTCAAATTCTCTACACCACAGGCATTGCCCAGCCCTAACATGGAATCTCCTTTGGATGAAACTTTCTTCCTGCCCTTACCCCCAACGCTCAATGCAAAATTACATAAACCACTTTGTCCAAACTCACAAAATCATTACACAGATGGGACACCCAGTTACACGTGCACACCAACTGACCTCAGGCCACAAAACAGTACATGTTATTCCAACACTGAACCTGTGTGCAATACAACACAGCAGAGCTTACCTCAGTTCAGAAATAATAGCCTCTCCAATAATGAACAGGGTCTTAGACATAATAACTTTGACTTGTCACAGCAATTTTTAAATTATTATAATAGACATACACCTGTTGAGTATAAGCCATGTACACACACACATGTACACTCTGTTGCCTCTGCACATGGACAGGGGTCTTCTCAAAACACAAATCACCTGTCAAACCTTAGTCAGGGACAATCTCAAAATCACTTTAGTCCGTCACAAAAGTGTAGTAATGGCAACTTGTATGCCAACACTTTAAACAATCAGAATCCAAACAATGCTGAAATGCCTCCTACATTGTCACAACAGTTGGCTCCAGATCCTTTGCGTGATACTTCAAAGACACACATGCTCTCACATCAGCCATCCCTTACTGCATGTTTTCCGTCTCAATCAGCTGGTTTATTACATAGTGTGCCGCGACATCCATATCAGTTTGATAGGTCACATGGTCTGCAATATCAAACCCCTCACACTGTTGATGTGACGTCTCAAACTATAGGTTTGACACATAGTTTGCCTCAACACACATCTCAGTCTGCAGATTTACCTCACAATTTGCATTACCAATCACCTCCAGTGACTGGTATGACATCTCACTCTACTGGTTTGACACCTCAAACTACTGGTATGACACATCATAATACTGGTTTGACACATCAACATGCTGGTGTGACACCTCAATTTACTGGTTTGATACCCCATAGTACCGGTAGGACACATCAAAATGCTGGTGTGACACATCAAAATGCTGGTATGACATCACAAATTACTGGTATGACACCCCAAACTGCTGGTTTGACATATGCTTTACCATATCAACCACCCGTTCCGTTAAACCAAACAGATGTTCAAAACTCATCAGTCAGGAAACAAAAGGAGCCAGATAAGTTTGATGGCAAAACATCAGAATGGCGAGACTACTTGGTTCATTTTGAAAATGTAGCAAGGTGGAACAATTGGAGTAACTCAGAAAAATCACAACAGCTAATCATGAGTCTCAGGGGTCCAGCCCAAAAGCTTCTCGGTGACTTATCTCCTCTGCAAATGTATGACTATACCCACATAATTGAACTATTGGGGCGTAGATTCAATCCTGCAGAACGAGAAACTGCTTTTCGATGTGAGTTTAGGCACAGAAAACAACTGAGAAATGAATCTGCCTCTGACTTTGGCTATGCATTACAAAGGCTCTGTGTTCAAGCCTATCCATGTGTTCTAGCCGAAGCAAGAGAGATTTATGCCATTGACCAATATATTAATGGTCTGTTCCGTCCCGAAATACGAAGTCATGTACAATTTCGGCATCCTAAAACAATTGATGCAGCAATTGCTCTTGCAGTAGAGTTTGAGGCGTTTGAAGGTTCGCAGGGCATACTGCGTAAACCTAGATTTGAAGATGAACCTCGGGTCAATTCAATAGCAGCTCCTGAGCAAAAATCTTCAGACTCTACTGAAAAGGCTTTAAAAGACATTGCCTCTCTGCTTCAAAACCTAACACACACACTGAAAAACAAACCAAGAAGTAGGTCAAACAGCAGAGATAGGACTGACAGACAATCATTTAAAGATATAGAGTGTTACAAATGTCACAAAAAAGGTCATATTGCCAATAGGTGTCCACAAAATGATCAGGGAAACTAGCTGCGGCTGGTCTAGAGCCCAATAGCTCAGCCATTGATCCATCTTTCATACAAGGGCAACAGAATATTGTACTCACTCCTGTAAAAACAAGGTCATGCTTGTTTGCTAAAGTTATCTTTGGAAATGTTAGCTGCCGCACACTCATTGACTCAGGGTCATCTACGTGCGTTATGTCCTGTCTCGTTGCAAAGAAACTTGGCATTGATTTTAATGAACTGGAAAAAGTGTCTCACACTTTGACTGCAGCAAATGGTAGCAGCTTGAAAGTCTTTGGGAAAACTGTCTTAGATTTTGAACTTGATAACCAAATGTTCTCATATGAATTCTTAGTGGCTGAATTAGAGGGTATTGATGCAATCTTTGGAGATGACTTCTTGGAAGACTTCAATGCTAGCATAAATTTTGGCAAAGCTTACATGAAAATTGGCAAGCATAAAATAATGCTGATCAGGCAGGAAAATAATAAAGTAGCCAGAATAAGACTAGACAGTAATGTAGTTATTCCAGCAGATTCTGAAATCTCAACTACAGGCACAATTGATGGTTTATTTGCAGACCAGACTGGCGTTCTCGAACCCTACAAAATCATAAACAAAAAGGGTTTGTTAATGGCAAATGCAGTTATAAACACATCTCAGGCCAAAGTTCCATTGTCTCTGATAAACCTAACTGATAAGAATATCAAATTAGATAGAAATTTAAGCTTAGCAAGCATCCAATCAGCTTTAAGTATTACTCAGCCTGACACATTCAAAGATACAGAGCCTGAAAATGTAGAACTTCCATCCACTTTGCAACCTCTTTTAGATAAAGCAGCTGAAGCATTAACTGAGTCACAATTAAGGAAACTTAGACAAACACTTTTCGAATACAAGGATATATTTGTTGATGAAACTGGTAAGGTTGGACAAACTAACCTGGTTGAGCATACAATTGATGTTGGTGATACACATAGCATAAAAACACCAGCTCGCAGAGTCCCTCTTGCTCAAAGGGAAGTTGTTGAAAACGAAATTAAGAAAATGTTAGATCAAGATATCATTGAGCCAAGCTGTAGTGCATGGGCGTCCCCCATTGTTCTTGTAAAGAAACCAGACAATTCTATCAGATTTTGTGTAGACTATAGGAAACTAAATGCAGTCACTAAAAAAGACGCGTACCCTCTGCCTAGAATAAGTGATGCTCTAGATACACTGTCAGGCGCTAAATATTTCTGTACGCTAGACCTAGCTAGTGGCTACTGGCAGGTTAAAATGTCTGACAAACACAAACACTTGACAGCATTCAATTCACATGTAGGTCTCTATCATTTCAAAGTCATGAGTTTTGGGCTCTGTAACGCTCCTGCAACTTTCGAACGTCTAATAGAACTTGTCTTAAGGGGAATGCAATGGAAACAATGTCTTTGTTATCTGGACGATATCATAGTATTTGGCAGAACCTTTGATGAAACCCTTGATAATTTAAGAGTGGTATTCAGTAGATTTAGAGATGCCAACCTAACTCTTAAGCCAAAGAAATGCCATTTCTTTAAGGAACAAGTTCGATACCTAGGTCATGTTGTTTCTGAAAAGGGTATCTCTTGTGACCCTCAGAAAGTAGAAGCAATTCAAAATTGGCCTCTTCCTAAGAACAAAACTGAACTCAAAAGCTTACTTGGTTTGCTAAGCTACTACAGGCGGTACATTCCAAACTTTGCTCAAATTAGTTTTCCACTCAATCAGCTCACTCAAAAGAAAAATAAATTTGTTTGGTGTGAAGAGTGTCAAAAATCTTTTGATACCATCAAAACACTTCTCACTACACCTCCTATTTTAGGCTTTCCTTCTCGTGAAGGCGACTTCATTTTAGACACTGACGGCTGTCAAACTGGAATTGGTGCAGTATTGTCGCAAATGCAAAATGGTGAAGAGCGTGTTATTGCCTATGCTAGTAGGTCTTTGAATAAATCACAGCAAAAATATTGCACAACTTTCATTGAACTTCTTGCAGTAGTCACATTTGTTCGCTATTTTAAACATTACCTCTGGGGTAGGAAGTTCACAGTGAGAACTGACCATGCATCCTTAACTTGGTTAAGAAATTTTAAGGATCCGGAAGGCATGTTAGCCAGGTGGTTGACAAAACAAGAACAGTTCCTTACAATCCTAAATCTGATGGCATGGTTGAGCGCCACAACAGAACAATTCAGCAGATGTTAGCTATGTTTGTTAACGATAACAGAGATGACTGGGATGATCATCTTCCCTATGTAATGATGGCCTATAGAGCGTCTTGTCATGATAGCACCAAATGTAGCCCAAATCTTCTCATGTTTGGTAGGGAGCTCAATTTTCCAGTAGATGTAATGTTTGGAGATACTCCTGACAGAAAATCAATGATTTGCCCATCAGAGTATGTTGAATGGTTGAAACAGTCCATCGAAAATACCTTTAATATAGCTTCTGAAAATCTTAAGGTAGCGGCCTCTCGGCAAAAGAAAGCCTACAGCAAAGGCTTAAAGCCAAGACGGTTCACTACTGGTAGTCTAGTCTGGAGATGGTATCCTCCAACAGCAAAAGTAAAGCTAGGTTTAGGCTGGGTTGGTCCCTACAAGATTTTGTCTCAAATATCTGACGTAACCTATCAGATACAGCATGTCAGTTCTTCAAAAGTCATTGTTGTACATGTAGATCATCTGAAGTCATATCATGTAGATCAGGAAGAACGCGTTGTTGATTGTGCAGATCTTCCAGATGCAAATTTAGGGTCCAGTGGTGTAGTCAGTGAAACTGAGACTCTTCATACAACACCCTACGTCACTAGGGGTGGGCGTAGAGTAAAACCTAAAGTTATATTTTCACCTGAGTGAGAATCTAATTTCTGTGTAAATAGAGTACAAGTAGACTCTTCTATGTTTTGTTTCAAAAGAGCAAATTTGTTTATGCTCTTTAACTAATTGTTTGCTATTATGTTTTAATAAGAAAGTTATTGCACTTTTGCATAGATCTTGTAGGAAATTTGTGCAATTACAAATGTTGTATAGTCAATGTTATAACTTGTCTGATGTACAGTTTCTGAAAGGTACATGCAGTTGCTGTGCATGTAATTTTCTTTTCTCATAATCCTATAAGGGTTTGTGTAAATAGTTTTCTTTGGATATCATACGTTTGATAATGTTGCTTTTACTTTTGCTTTATAACTCAGCGAATCAACTGAGTTGTTACAATGCTCGTATTCTAGATAAGCACCTAAATTTGGGGAAGTTTAATAGCTATGCCTTACTCTGCATATCAAACTTTAAATTTGTATGAATATAATGGCGCTAGAACTAATTTCCATTCTTTTAAATGAATGTTAATGGTTTGTTTTAAACCATACATTATTGACATAAGATTTGGCTGTTAATATAATAACAATTATACAAACAGTACACACTTTTGCACCCTATATGTTATCATCTTTCTTCAATCTTTCTTTCCACTCTCGCTTTAGTTTAATAGTTGATACAGTCCATACACTGTTAAGTGTCATTTGATTTATGCTATTGTTGAATTCATAATACTGATTTAAATATGTGATTTAAGAAAAGACAGATTATGGTATTTTCAAATGTCAATGTAAATTTGAATGCAAGGGAGTTTGAAATTACTTACGGGGAACATCTTCGTCTTGGTAAAGACTTACTGTAATACAAAAGGATATTTGCTTTATCCTATATTGTTCAGTGTCTTTCACCATTTCTGATGCCTAGGGAATTTAGCCATTTCGTACACATGGAGTAAATTGCCCAGCTATGGGATTTATCCTGGAAAGTTATGTAACCCCGGCCCAGGATAGTTTTTTCAAATCCTTCACTTTCAGTTTGATTTGCATAAGGAAACCATAGCTTCTGGTATTCTAAATTTTGTTAATTAAGATTTATTAATTACTTTAATTGATGGTTTAACAATTATTTCTTTGAATGAATGATTTATTGCTTTGCGGACTGCATTATTGCAAGAGTTCTGTAAAAAGGTTATCTGTTGTAACCTATAACATACTCTTTGCCAATGCCTAGACTTATTCTACAATGGAAACTATCCTGAAAGTTTGTGCATGTCCGGCTCAGGACGAGTGACAAATCTTATTCGTCAAACTATAAATTGTTTTACAATTTTAGATGGAAACACCAACCATTTTAGAGGGCGTGACGGATGAGGTAGCTACGTTTATGGCAGAGGAGCGGGGTCCGGATTGGCCAGGCCTGCCAACCAGCTGCCCGGTTCTTGACTGTGGAGCTGGCCCCTTTAACAGTCATCCGTCGTTTATGAGGCACTGGTCGGCGAAGCACTTAGACACGATAACCCTTTACACCTGCCCGAACTGTAATAAGGAATTTGGCAGAGTAGACAATGTGAAACGCCACCAGCGTCTCACCCACAAGATGGATGGTGGGTGGTCGGAAAAGTGTATTCCTAACAAAAACTTTATACCGCCAGGGGACGCACGCCCCTACTATTTAAACCACAGGGTTCGTTTGGCCAGGAAGCGAGCTAACGCAGACACCCCTGGAGTTAAACTAGTGAGCGAGGGAGGAGTTTGTAGAGACGAGGAGGTGGTTTTTGACAACAGCGGGGACGTTCTTGGCAAAAAGTTTAAACGGAAATAGGACTTTTTAGGACTTTTCAACAAAATTTAGGAAACATTAATAACAACAGTGGACTTTCTGATAACTTGTGTGTTAATATTTTTTTATGTGTTCAAACTTTAGTGTTTACAGTATCCATTTTGTTTTACTTTACTCAGTATTGTGTGTTAGTAAACTATTAGTAAACTTGAATGTTTAAGATGTTTATTCATTTGATGGCTTCTTTGAAATTTGGCTTAATTCTAGCTAAATTTTGAAGAATACATAAGTGTATTTAAATCTAGTCTGATTTCAACAGTATATTGTTAACTTGTTGGGTTTTCATGTTTTGTATTCTTTTAGAACAAGTCAGAACCATTATGACCAGAAAATCACTTTTGTACTTAACGGTTCTACTTTATTCTACCTAGCATAATTTGGATATGGCATTTGAGTTCAAATTACTTCAGAATTAATAGTTTAATTTCTGTTTTCAATTTATTGGACAAATTATTTTCAAAATTTGGTCTTAAGGTGAGGGGAATGTAGCAGGAATCACTTTATCTCTATTTTATGATTACTGTTTAGGTACTGATCTCAAACATATTCAACCTTAATCTACCTTTTGATGTTTAGTTTGGCTTACTTTACCATGTTACTTAAGAACAAGTCAGTACTATCATGACTTTCCTACTGTTTGCTACCCAGACTATGTTATATCAAAGAGGTTTGTTTAACAAGTATTATTAGTTTTAAATAGGTTTAGTTGTATACACTTGTGTATTGTTTTGTTTAAATTTATATATAGTCTTACAGGTACATTTGCAAAGCTCCTCTTTGATAGTTTGTTAATAATCATGGGAAAAGCATGCTCAATGCAGCCAAGTACCTATATAAGGAGCTGTTTTAGAAGACTCAGCGGCTTTTGTTCAGGACAGTCAAAGGTATATCTTACCTCCCGTCAGAACAGGTCCACTTTCTCTCACTCTTATTCTTCCCTTTCGTTCTTTCTATCTTTAGGGTGCAAAAGCAACATTAGGCATTTCACATAATTGACTATGGCTGTCCACTGTATGTATTTTGGTTTGAAATAAGAAGGTATTGGAAGAGAATTAAATAAATTATAGTATCCCCTAGACACTCTTGAGTTTTGATTTCTACTGCCTAAATATGTAAGTTTTAATAGAACCTGGGAAACCTTCTGGCATAAAGCTAGGACGGTTACAATAGCCCTTGTCCTTTAAAAATATGCAAATAGTTTGTCCGCTGTTTTCTGGGAAAACTATTTGAGAGATATTAATGAAACTTCACACAAATGTTTAATGCATCAAGGTCTGAAGCTGAATCGATTCTGAGGTTCATTTGATTTGTCGATTCGGAGTTATTGCCCTTTTACTTAAAAAAAAATTGCAAATATATGCAAATAGTTTGTCCGCTGTTTTCTGGCAAAAAATGTTTGACAGATATTAATGAAACTTCATACACATGTTTAATGCAGCAAGACCTGAAGCTAAGTCGATTCTGAGGATCATTTGATTTGTTGTTTCGGAGTTATGGCCCTTGCACTTAAAAAAATAATGCAAATCTATGCAAATATGAGGATGGCAATAACTTTTTCATTTGAAATGATATACTTCAATTTTTTATATGGTTAAACCTTAATGTGAATTTTCACATATATTGCGGGGGTTTTGATATGTCATTTTATTCTAAAGTTATGGTCCTTGAACTTCGTGTGTTCATTGCTTTGTTAGTCGGTCAACTTTTAGTTTGTCTGTTGTTTTCTGGGAAAACTATTAAAATGATATAAATGAAACTTAAAACAAATGTTTTAAGCAACAAAATTTGAAGCTGAGTGTATTTTGAGGTTCATTCAGTTTGTCTTTACAGAGTTATGGCCGTTGCACTTTACAAAAATCTGCAAAAATGAGGATTAGCTGTAACTTTTTTATTTAATAAGATATTCACATCATTTCTTTTTAAAAAATAGTATCACCTTAATATGGAAATCAAGATCTGAAGCACAGATTAGAAAATGTCAACACCTATAAGGCATGTTGAATCAGAGAAAGTTTGCAAGTGGGCGTATTATGTACCGTATGCGGTACTCTTGTTATTTTTTCCCCCGTTTTCTCTAAACACCTAATGACCTTATGAAACAGTTTGGATCCTGATGAGATACTTAGGTACTTTACATCTCATCTGGATTCATTTACCACAGGGTAAAATAGTGTAGACCCAGATCAGCCACTGTTTTATTGACATGACATTGATTCTGATGTTGAATAATAAAATAGTGTATAATTGTATATACAAATATTGCAAAATTTATTTTCAGAAAAATCAAAACGGGTCGTCCTAAATATTGCTAAGTACGTAAATTTTGCCATGAAAAATAGACTAGTAGAATAACCGTTGTCGTTTATATTCGATTTATATCGTTCATATACAATGTATATCATCATAAGTTTAGACAGTTTTTATATGTGCTGTTTATGGACCTGACAATACGTTAGTTCCTCAGTAAAATGATAGATGTATGAGTTATGTATTTACTACTGTGTATACATTATGTTTGCTAGGAGCATTTTATGATGCTGAATGCAATAAATGATCGATTGATTGATTGTATAATTGTTGATGACTGTTAAACAAGATAAGTGTATAACTATGTTGATGACTGTCAAACAAGATAAACATTATCAGATGCTGTAAGAGACACAGTGGCCGGTTTAAATGTTTGCAGTCTGTAAGGTACAGGTTTCTCATGTTTGGTTTTTAGACTTTACTTGATAGAGACACTTTTTTATACCTTTTCAAACACAGTAGACCCAGATCAGTTGGCTCCTGTAGGAGTTATCTGATCAGGGTCTGCTCAGTTGGCTTATAAAATGATATTAATCTTATTCTACAGCTTCTGCTGGGATAAAAAATCCTGTTGTCCTTAATTCCATTATAAACTTCATCTTCATGTCATTATTTCATCTGGCAATTCATACTGGTTATAGATTGTCTCCCTATCTATGGATTGTCAGACAGACTATTTAGAAGCTACATGTATGGAATAGACCGGCGGACGTGGTTGTGTGGCTAACATGCTCGACTGCAATACCAGGGGTCACAGGTTTGATTTCTGCTGGACCAAGTTCCTCGGACGAGACTATAAACCGTGGTCCGATGTATCAGTGCTTTACACTGGGCATCTAAAAGAACCAGAGAAACTCAGTTGATAATAAGAGTAGGGCATCATGCCCGGGTTTCTCTGTATCCTCTCCCCGCTCTCTGGGGCGTCCAATTAGCCCATAGTGAGCAGAAACAGACGTTAATCAACACAAAGTATGGAATAGGATTATGGAATACAATGTGATTACATTTTCAGTGTGTTGGCTGATCCATCTCTTTAATGTGTGAATGCTACTATACTAATGGTGCATGTATGTTGTCTTTCAGCAAGAATGGGACAGTTTCCTCACAGGCATTGACAAGTCTTTAGCACAGGACACTGGGAATGCAGTCCAGGTGGGTCTGACTGGTCCTATACAGTTTGAAGTTACAGATGCTAGGACAGGGCAGAAAACCAGTTTGGCAGAGCAGATAGAAGGCAGTGAAAGCCTTGTTCTGATTCTGCTGCGTCACTTCGCCTGACTGCCGTGACGAACACACATAGCAGATGTTGTCCAGAGAAAGGTTCATAGTTTTTACCTGTACTATTGTTACAAGTACAATGTACCATTATTAGTATTAAGTACAGTGTATCATAACTACTTTTTAGTTTACCTATACTATTGTTACAAGTACAATGTTATAACATTATAAAGTATAGTGTATCATTATTACTTTACCTGTACTATTGTTACAAGTACAGAGTATCATTATTAGTATTAAGTACAGTGTATCATTATTCCTTTACCTGTATTATTGTTAAAAGTACAATGTGTCATTATTAAGTACAGTGTGTTATTACTTTACTTGTACTTCTGTTACTAGTACAGTGTATCATTATTACTTGATATGTACTATATACATGTACTATTTTTACAAGCTCAGTTTATCATTATTGTGATTTTTACTAGACTTTTACTGCACTCTTGACAGCATGTAAATTATCTTTTGCATTTTCAGCACTGTTCAATTTTAACCCTTTACCTGATAGAGACACCTTTTCAGGCATTTGCAAACAGAGTAGATCTATCAGATAGCACTGCTGTAGGAGCTGTCTGATCATGATCTGCTCCGATTGCTTATCGGATTTTAAAGATGTGATTCAACAATTTATGCCATAGCCAAAAATCACTGTGTTCATATACAGTCATAAATATTCTTGTGATAGATATTCATGATGGCATTCTTTCTTACAAAAATATTCATGAGGTAAAGGGTCACCATTAACCCATTACCTCATAGGCTATTTTTAGGTACAACCTCTTTGAATTAATCTACCGAAAAGGAGCATTAATTAGAGAAAAGGAACATTTTAGAATGTTGTAGTTTGAAACCATTGTGATAAATAGAGCATTTGCTACTATAGGAACAAATGCTCTATTTATCACAATGGTTTCACAAAGTGACTTTTACAGAGTCGTCAAAAGTCGTCAATATGAGGGAAAGGGTTAAAACTTATATCTTTCTGATTATTGTGTAACAGACCAACTGTGATACCAGCAGTATCTCTTTGTAAGTTTCTTCCAACAACACTGATGTCTAACCTGCTGTAGAATTTCTTCACTAAAGTGTCTTAATATTCATTCCTTTACATGTTGTATATTGTTATCATCACACTTCTTGCCCTAAAAATGCAAAAACATCTCTACGATTAAGTGTATACAGTAAAACCTCTCTATAACGGCAACTAAAATAAATAACATCAAGTATTTTGTGTTAAAGGCAGGTGGTTACTTAAAGCAAGGTGAAAGTAAAACAGAACGCTCCTATAGGAGCGTTCTGTTTTACTTTCACCTTGCTTTAAGCTGCCACCTGCCCTAAATGCCAACTAATTTACACAATTTAGTGGTCGTTATAGAGAGATTTTACTGTATAGCTATTGATCACAAAGTACATGTATGTTTCTTTTAATTGCCTACAATGTAATATCGTATTGTACATCTTTGACTATGTTAACAGGATGAGATCTCAGCTGTGGGTGGTCATGTCATTGTTGTCTCATTTGGACTTTTGGAAGGGGCACAGCTTTGGCTTGAAGACACTCAAGCCCCATTCAAAATGCTGCTGGATCCTGAAAGAAAGGTCAGTGTTTGTGTACTTCGCCTGTCAATGTTTTCGCTGCCAATTAAATTTCATTTTTTCTCTGATTTTGATGGCATTCTAATCCCTAACCCATGAATATTCATGAAGTAAAGGGTTTAATGCAGACAGTTCCATTATGATGGTACAAACTGATCACTTACATGTATGCGGAGATCCTCTGCATTTCATTTGGCAGTTGTGTATCTAACTATTGCATTCTTACTGTTAGAAGATATTCTTTGTTTTAAAAAGATAATACAGTAAAACCTCGCTAATGTGACCACCTAAAAGAGGTATAATTCTAGTAGCGACCAAGTGCTTATAAAGACAAACCATGTTTATTCATTAAGTGGTCACATTAGATGGTTTCTACTGTAATTCTTAACCCTTACAGCTTGTGACATGAGGCACTAATGTCCTTTGCAAACAGTGTTGACCCAGATGAGAAGGGCTCCTAGAGGAGTCCTGGCATCAGGGTCTACACTGTTTAAAATGTTACACTTTTATTTGGAAACATTCCTGAATATTAACCATGAGCTTGACCTGTTTGAATTTTAGAATAGTCCATTTGTAAATTCAGCATTATAAGGGTTAAGTCAGTCTGTTATTTTTATTCTCATTGGTTGAAATACAAAATTACTGAAATGTTGAGACAGTTTGATCCAAGCTGCTCACTTGAAAAGCTTTATGGTAATTGTTGTTGTTGTTTGGTTGTTGACTGACATAATAGTAAGTAGTGTAGAGCCTGACAAATGCCTCCTTCAGGACGTGTTTGATCTGGGTTAGCATTATTTGCCTAAATTTGTCTGAATACTTGTAATTTTGTTAGATGTAAGGAGTTGTAATAAGCTCTCCAATTTCTTTTCTGTTTCATAAATTCTGTTTGTTTGTTTGTTTGTTTAACCTTTTATTTGATGAATATTCATGCAAGACTCCACCCATTGTGAGTATTAAAAAAATGTAATTCTTGTAACGCAAAATATAGGTTTTAATTACAAAGGTAAACAGTAAAAATAGATTGGTAACATATAAACAAATAGAGCAGACCCTGATCAGAAGCTCCTGTATTGCATATGTGTTAATACTGGTCTCTATCATGTAAAGGGTTATAGGAAAATTTGAAGAAACTTTTGGAAAATTTTGTGTTGTTATATATTATTTTATAATTTCTTTTAACTTGCAGATTTATCATGCATTTGGTTTGCACAGATCAGTCTTAAAGGTAAGTCGAAAAACAATAGTTAAATTTTCAACCCTAGTTTTCTTTTGTATTTCTCAATGTTTGCTGGTATATTGTATAATTATGTATCTCAGACGTACTTGAGTTTCTTTTCAGATGTAATTGAGTGTCTCTCATTTGTACTTAAGTGTCTCCCATAGTAGCTTTTTGCATAACTTTCATCCTGCATTAAGCTACCATCTGTTTAAGAAACTCATACCTTAAAATTCCAATTTAGAGAGGTGTTTAATCAATATATTTTTTCGGATTAGGTTTGGGGAGTAGTATCATTGGTTTACTATGCAGAGGCAATGGTTGCTGGACGTCCATTACCAAAACCATACGAAAACGTGCATGATGATACCCAACAGGTGAGTGCTTCAAACAATAATGGTAACTGATTGCAAACTGGTCCAAACAGGACAAATTACAATCAGCTTATAGCCACATCAAATACTGGAAATGGCTGGAATTGTATAATAGCAGCAAGCACAATGTATTTTTTGACAATGGCAGAAAGTTGTAGAGTCAGATTTGTATCTTTTCTGTTTGCTAAGAGTCATCTCTATCAGATAGAGAGTTAAAAAGCAAAGGAAGTGTAATGTGTGGTCTTTAACCCATTCCCTGTTCTATATTTTAAATATTCCAAATTTCAATACCTACTGAATATTCGTTAACAAATTAGTTACATGTAAAATGAAATATGGAAGGTAGAATATTGTAGCCATTTTATAAACTTAAAACAACAGATTTATCAAATTCCATTAGCAAACACAGTAGACTCTGGATCTACTTTATTTGCAAATGAGTCCAAATATGTTATATGAAGGAAAGGCTTTTGGGACATGCTTGCTTATTCCTTACATTAAAAAGGGTCTGTTGTATTATTGATAGACAATTATATTGACTTTGTTATTTCAGATGGGTGGAGATTTCATCATAGATTCTCAGGGTAAAGTCAGATTCATGTACCCAAGCCAAACTAACACTGACAGACCAAGTGTGTCCCTTATCATTGAAGAATTAAAGGTATTTATATATATCAACTGTCACCTGAAACTAAAATAGCTCCATGAACACTATAAAGGATATAGACCAATGATTTAGACTCAGATCAGAGGCCGGCTATTGGTCTAGACTCAGATCAGAGGCCGGCTCCTAAAAGAGGCCTTTATCAGAGTCTTCATTGCTTGCTTCAATAACTATTTTCCAAAGTTAACATTAAGAAGAGAGCTCTTGCAGAAACACACTTCAAAGGGAATTCAGTCAAAATACAAATTTGGATGAGCTCATTAAGAAAGTGAGGCTAGGTTAACCTTTTCTCTGTTTTATGTTTATTTCAAATTTTAATACCTACTGAATTTTCATGGACAAAATGGCTGTAATGAAATATGGAAGGTGGTACATTGTAGCTATTTTTTAAAACTAAAGGAACAGATCTAACAAATTCCATTAGCAAACAGAGCAGACCCTGATCAGACGGCTCCTATAGGAGTCGTCTGATCTGGGTCTTCTCTGTTTGCAAATGCTTGAAAAAGCATTTATATGAGGGAAATGGTTAAATCTTTATTTAAGAGATATGTTTTCAGAGTAGAGCTAGATCAGATGTCATTGGTAGGAGCCATCTTATCAGGATCTGCTTTTTTATGCCCCTTTAGGTGACGGGGGCATTAAGTTTTATGCTTGTCCATCTGTCCCGTACGTCTGTACGCCCGTCCTGTAAAATATTTGTCAAATATTTCTTGGCTTGTGTATGCTGGAATGATTTGATATTTGGTCTGAAGCATAATCATAGTGAGTTGTACCATGTCTCCCCTTTTCAGGTCTGTTGTTTATCTACTTCCTGTTTGCCGACACTTTCGTTGAATTTTAATGATTGTTTAATGACAAAATTTTCGTCAACGATTTCTTGGCTTGTGTACGCTGGAATGATTTGATATTTGGTCTGCAGCATAATCATAGTGAGTTGTGTCGTGTCTCCCCTTTTCAGGTCTATCGTTCATCTACTTCCTGCTTGCCGACACTTTGATTGAATTTTCCTGGCGGGGGCATCCGTGTCCCATGGACACATTTTCTTTTATTTGCTCATGCTATAATCTCATACCATAGACAGTGGCTCGACAGTCTCTGCCACGGAAAAGAAACTTGTATCCATATATTATTTAACCTGTTCCCTGATCAATATTCATGTAAGAAATAATGACATCATGAATATTAATGAGCCAAATTATTTTACAGCATTATTGATCAACAACTTTTTGACTGTGGCAGAAAGTGTTGAATCAGATCTAATATAATCACAAGCAAACAGATCAGACTAAAATAGCTGTCTGATCTGGGTATGCACTGTTCCCTAATGCGTGAAAAGGCATTCTATGAATAATCAGCTAATAAATGTTAAAAAACGAACCTTGTGCCCATATGTCATTTAACCCTTCGCTTGCTATTCACGTCAATATGTGTACCTGTAAATAGTGAAGACCCAGATGCAGGAGCTGTCTCATCAGGGTCTGCACTATTTACAAATTGATTGTGCAACCAGTGCACTCCACAGCAGTGATTGCACAGCAAAATACTTGTACACAGTGAAGATATATGTAATTATACAACAGAGCGTGGGTAAAGAAGGAGAAATGTATTTTAAAATTCAGCAAGAAAAGGGTTAAAAAACCCAGCTAATAGATGCTTATGATGACATTGTCTGTTATATGAGTGTTCATGTACAACATTTGTATTAATTAAACAATATAGATAGAGCTTTCTTTTCTCTTTCAGAAAATATAAGGCAGCCGTCAATGCTGAAGATGTTTTCACAGAATGAAGGTTGATGTCTAAAACATACCACGTGTGGATGTCAGCTGGACATGTGTGGCATCTTTATGTATCAGATCAGAGGCTTTATGTGTGTAACTGGGGGATACTGTTGGGGTACAGGAATTTAGTAAAGCTGAGTTCCAGACAAGATGCGTAAATTAAAACATTTACAAGAATAACTCTTTTATTTCTCCACCAAACCCTATACTGTGACCACTCTTTAGAATCATCTCATCAAGATGATTCTAAAGAGTGGTCACAGTATAGGATTTGGTGGAGAAATGATGATTTAAGTATTTGGGTACGCATCTTTATCTGTAGCTCTTGAAAACTTTACTGTATCTTAGTCAGCAGAAATGAAAGTTGAGCAGAAAGCTTCTATGGGATCATTCTACATGACTTTCACACTGCATTAAGCTGCCATCTATCTTACAGATTGGCATTGATACTAGTTTGAATGTCTGGTTTAGGGTTTTTTACTGTATTGCCCTAGGGGGGTTATTGTCCCTAACAATGCAATTAGTTTTGATCCAAATGAGGCGCTGAGTAACTCAATATCTCAATAGCATCCAAACTATTACTTATAAACTTTGAAAAAAAGGCCCTAAACCTTTAAAAGCTTCATTGGTTTTTCTCACTAGACTTTGGCAGGGCACTGTAGTGTCTACCTGTCTCAATACTATTCTTCAGTCATTCCAAATATTTTCATTGTCAAAACTCCTATATTACAAAGTCATTCAAGACCAATGTTAAGCATTTCTTTCAATTATTTTACTACAAACAGAGGTTCAGATAAGATGCATAAATTTAAACATTTTCAACAATAACTCCTTTATTTCTCCACCAAACCCTATACTGTGACCACTCTTTGGAATCGTCTCGAAGAGACAATTCTAAAGAGTGGCCACAGTATAAGGTTTGGTGGAGAAATGATGATTTTAGTGTTTGAATATGCACCTATATCTGTAGTTCTGTACACAATCAACATTTGCAAACAGCTTGGATCCAGATGAAACACCAGTTATTTGGCATCTCTTCAGGATTCAACATTTTTGCCATATTGCAAAAAGTTATCAGTAATTAAACACTGTTCAGAAGAGTTTAAGTAGTCATGTTGTTACAAAAGGAAAGGAGTAAACACATGCATATACAGTAAAACCTCTCTATAACGACCACTGAATTGCGTTAATTAGTTGATATTTAGGGCAGGTGGCTGCTTAAAGCCAGGTGAAAGTAAAACAGAATGCTCCTATAGTTTTAAGCAGCCACCTGCCTTTAACACAAAATACTTGATGTAAGTTAGTGGCCATTATAGAGAGGTTTTACTGTATTGGTCTTTGAATGGAAAAGTTTCTTTATGATATTTACCTTTACTTGTATTGTAAAGTCTTTCTAATACAACCACTAAATTAAGTCTGTTTGTGGAGATTTAAAACAGGAATTAGCTTAATGTTGGACAAAATAAATGTAAAAAGTTCCTGTAAGAACTTTCTGCATTACCTTTTCCCTGCATTAAGCAATCACCTGCTTTAAAGGCTTCTATGTTAAATATTGTGGTTCCTTTAGTACCATACTGAAGGAATTAATGACTGCCTTGCAATTATTTTTCATAAATTTTGTCGAAATATTTATTTTTGTATTTGTACATGTTTTCAAACATGTATGCTTTATTGCATATGCACAAGTATTTAGCCATTTACTTCTTTAATCTTCATGACTATTCATTATATGTAGCTGAATTTTTAAAAACAACAACAACACCCTCTAATGTAACCACGAAAAAGAGATCTAATTATGGGTCTTAATGGCAGGCAATAGTTAAATACAGGATGAAAGTACTGCAGAAAGCTCTTGTAGGCTCCTGTAGGAGCTTTCTGCAGTTCTTTCATCGTGCATTTAGTAACCACCTGCTTTTTAACAGATCTATGGTTAATCATAAAGTGGTTGTTTTAGAGGGGTTTTACTGTATGTACATACATGTAAGTAAACACACAGAGCAGATCCTGATCAGATGACTTGTAGGAGAAATTTGATCTGGATCAACTCAGTTTGCATAGGTGCCAAAAGGTATCTATCAAGTAATGAGTTAAAGTAAATATTAAATTGGTCTTTCTAGTTTTTAGCAAATAATTGTACAATTAATATGCCGTGATCTGAGGCAATTTTTGTCTGTCAGATCATCTGCCTTCCTGAAACATTAACCATGGCGTTTACAGATAGAGACTTCATACTTAGCATTTTCATGAAGTTGTAGCTTTTGAAGACTGAAGCCATGTCAAGGACAAACTTCAAAGTCACTCTTAGAGACAGAGATTTTATATTTGGCATGGGAACTCGTCTTACAAAGCTGCAAGTGGCGCTATGTCAAGAACAAGGTCACATTTAAAGCCCAAAGGTCGAAACTGTAGGTCAAAATCAAGCATGGTGTTTCACAAACAAATCTGTTTCAGTAATTATTTTAGTTTTTGTAACTGCTTATCAATGAAATATGTTATTATTATTATATATTTGGTGAAAACATGTCAGGGAGTTCATGAAAAATATGATTTAGTGGTTTTATTGCCATTTATTTACATCTGTTTGTTTACACAGATTTTATTTACGTTTGGTATGGTGTTGGTTTTATGCTTTTTAAAAGAAATCCATGACATAATTATATTAGGTGTATTGACCCAATCATTGCCCTAAATATTCAGACATACAAACTTAGGCAAATATTGTAGACCCAGAGCAAATGGCTCCCATTGGAGCTGTTTGATCAAGATCTTCACTATTTGCTACTTTGTCAGTTTAATTTGGTGTCAAAGTGGTGCTGAATTGAATTACTCTATTAATTATAATTACTCTAATAATTACTTTACCAGCTGTATGAAAGATAGAAAATGGGTGATCACTTTACCAGCTGTATGAAAGATAGAAAATGGGTGATCAAAGACTTAGGGTAGTAAAGGTATGCCATTTTTACTGCTATATTTAATGAACTACATGTATTGCTTGAGTCTTATTGTCATTATAGCCAGTGTCTTACAGTAACCTACCAGTCTCTTTGCATACTGAGTTAACCCTTCCCTTCATATAAGCTCATTTTCACACATCTACAAACAGTAGACTCAGATCAGACGGCTCCTATAGAAGCCGTCTGATCAGGATCTGCTCTGTTTGCTAATGGAATTTGATAGATCTGTTTTCTTTACTTTCTTAAATGGTTACAATCTTCCACTTTCCATATTTCATTATAGCTATTTTGTCCATAAATATTCAGTAGGTGTTGAAATTCGGAATAAACACAGAACAGGGAAAGGGTTAAATGTCCGCTGAAAAAAAAAAAAGTCTGCTGCAACTTAACCCTTTACTCCATGAATATTCATGCAAGAAAAAATGACATCATGAATATTGATTCGATTGATTTTTATAATGTCACATGGACAAAGGAAGTTTTGGCCTGGCCATTGCAGAAATTGCCTTTGCAAAAAGACTAGACCCAGATCATGCAGCTACTGTTGGAATGGTCTGTTCAGAGTCTGCTCTGTTTGTTTATAAAATTATATAGATTCGATTTTGCAGTTTGTTCCATGTTCAAAATTGTCTGTGTTCATCTGCCATTATAACAAGAGCTGTCACAGGACAGCGCGCTTGACTATTCTCAGAATTGTAAGTGTAAAAATGCTTGATAGTGGACTAAAATAGTGTCCAATGATACTAGAAGCAAGTAATCAAAGTCTCAGTAAAATACCTTTAATAGTATTCAGGATGTAGGATCTCTTTGAACTATTTAATGAAAGAGAAAAACTTAAGTAAAGAAGGGCAACAATTTCTGCTAAAATGCTTGACAGAGTAATGTACTCTTGCTTACAGATGAATCATGTGATGGTGAACAAGTGTTCCAAGTTTCAAAGCTTTATCTTAAAGGGTTATATAAATAAGTGGACTTTATCAAAAACCTTAACCAAATATTATAAGTTAAAAGGGCCATAATTATGTCAAAATGATTGACAGAGTTATATACTCTTGCTTACATATGAAACTTGTAGTGGTGAACAAGTGTTCCAAGTTTCAAAGCTTTATCTCAAAGGGTTATGTAAATAAGTGGACTTTAACAAAAACCTTAACCAAAAGTTCCAAGTTAAAAAGGGACATAATTCTGTCAAGATGCTAGAGGGCTAGATTAGGAATGTTCACCAGCATGAGTTGTTGTGCCCCTGGGGGTTTCGAATTGTCTCCAACTGATTATTGTTGAGTTATTGCCCCTTATATGTAGACAAACTTTGTGATGTGCATATGTCTGACACTAGTAGGGCTAGAGTCACCAAACTTCACAGGAATGTTGACCAGCATTTGTTGTGCACCTGGATTTTTAGCTCACCTGAGCCAAAGGCTCAAGGTGAGCTATTGTGACCGCCTGTCGTCCGTCGTCCGTCTGTCCGTCTGTCCGTCTGTCCGTCTGTCCGTCTGTCCGTCCGTCTGTCCGTTCACTTTTATTTCAAATGACTTCTTCTCCTAAACCACTGGGAGGATTTCAACCAAATTTCACAGAAATGTACCTTAGGATGTCCTCTATCAGTTTTGTTAAAATCATGACCCCCGGGCAAAAAATGGCCCCGCCCCACTACTTTTACAGGGTTTTTTTTTAAATCTTTAAAAATCTTCTTCTCTGAAACCACAATTTCTAGAGCTTTGATATTTGGTATATAGCATCATCTAATGGTCCTTTACCAAGTTTGTTAAAATGATGACCCCCGGGCCAAAAATGGCCCTGCCCTGGGGCTTGTAGTTTTTACATAGACTTATATAGGGAAACCTTTAAAAATCTTTTTGTCTGAAACCACATAATCTAAAGCTAAGATATTTGGTATGAAGCATCACCTAATATACCACTACAAGGTGTGTTCAAATAATGACCCCTGGGCCATAAATGGTCTCACCCTGGGGTTTTATGCTACTTAACATCAGAATCTGTAACACTTAAAAGGTAATTTCCTCACAGTTATTTCCCTTGTCCCATCAGCATAGCCATAAGGGACAAAGGGAGATAACTGCATTGGATTGCTAGTATCATTCTATTTATAACTATTTATAATAAAATGTTGAAGGTGAATCAGTGTAGCTGTTTTAGAAGGCATAGAAACATCTATCAAATTCCATTAGCAAATAACAGACCTTGATCCTATAGGAGCCACCTTATCTGGGTCTACTCTGTTTGCAGATGCATGAAAACAAGTTTACATGAGAGAAATTAAGGGTTAAATAAACAACTCCAGATCTGCAGACCAGCAGCAGGTCAAAGTTACAGCTGCTTGGCAGTAAAATCTCTCCAGGTCAATGCTGACTCTTAACTCTTTGCATGCTAGTGGTGAAACTGTGATTACCTATGCAAACAGTTTGGATCCAGATGAGAGGCCGCATACTGCGGCGTCTCATCAGGATCCAAACTGTTTGTCATCTTAACCATATTTTTGCAAAAAAATGAAAGTAAGTTTATTTTAAGAATTGAAGCAGATGACAATAACTTTTTGTTGCAGACGAAACATTAAAGGCATTTTGACCCATTAACCCCAGTGTGTAGTGTGAGTGCTTCCAATGTCTCTCAAATTAGATGTGAGAGATATAGGAAAGTAACAATTCAGGCAATCAAGGAAAATGATCACCATCTAGACTTTTGATCTGGGTCCAAACCCAACTGATGTAAGTCATGGTAATGTTTAAGAAAACTGTGAAAACATGATTATGAAATGGCCCAACTGATATAAGTCATGGTAATTCTTAAGAAAACATGATAATGCATTTGCCCCCCCCCCCCCCCCCCCCCCCCCCCCCCCCCCCCTTAACAATGATAGGTTAAACTTACTACTGTGGATTAAGTCTGCTGCCCCAAAAAGCATCTTAAATATTACTTTTTCATAAAATTTGATGACAACACATTAAAAAGTTCTAAAATGTCTGAATCTTGTATGATATTAATGAAATAACTAAGTAAATATAACTTCATTATAACAGTAGAGGTAACTCTTCTCAATTTCAATTGTTAAAAATACTAATGACCCGTTTAATTGAATTATCTTCAGATATTCACACCTAGAGCTAGAATTATTTCTAAACACCTATTAACCCTTAACCTGTTTGCTTTGACAAAAATTGATCTGGGACCACTCTTGTTTGCTAATGCTTAAAAAAAATTTATTGCCATAAATAGAAGTTTTAGCTTTGAAAAAAACTGTAAAATCAAATCTATATCTTGTCAAATGTAAAAAGAGCAGACCCTGATCAGACAGCTTCTATAGCAGCCGTCTGATCTAGTCTACTCTTATTTTTAATGTGTAAAACACATTATTTCTCTGAAGAGAAGTTTTTGCTTTGACAAAAACTGTAGAATCCGATCTATATTGTGTCAAAAGAAACAGAGAAGACCCAGATCAGACAGCTTCCGTAGGAGTCGTCTGATCTGAGTCTACTCTGTTTGCTAATGCATAAAAACAGCTTTATATGAGGGAAAGGGTTAAACGATTTTTAAAGATATTCTTATTGGTCATTTCACACAAAAACTGGCATTATGTACTGCCTAGCACTCTATTTGCCTATATACCTGGGTCAAGGTATAATTGCATAGCTTTATTGAAGTCATTTGAATTTCTCAAAGACCAGTTTTAGGCATTTTGAGCTAAGGCAAAAATGGCACAAGTTGTAAACAGTTTAGGTCTTGGTCAACCAGTCACTTGGTATTAGTTCTGAATTCAGTTCAAGTTTATTCAGCAGTTAAAGGGTGAAAGCAGTGCACTAAGCTTATTTCATCTGCTAGAAATGTTGTCCACTGAAAAATTAACATGTCAATATACATGTATTACTGTAACTCAGGTGAGCGATATAGGGCCAATGGCCCTCTTGTTTAATTGTCTCCCCTGATAACTTTTGAGTTATTGCCCCTGGTGACTTAAAATTAGACAAACTTTACTAAGGGTCGTATATATCTCTGAAACCACTAGGGCTAGAGGCTCCAAACTTCACAGGAATGTTAAACAGCATGAATTGTTGCCCCTGATATGTTTACTTAAAATGTGCATCTTTGAAACCAGTAGGGACAGAATCACCAAACTTCACAGGAATGTTTACCAGCACGTGTTGTTGTGCACCTGGTGTTTTTGAATTGCCTTCTCCTGATAACTTTAGAGTTTTTACCCTGATGGCTTAAAATTAGACCCAGATATCTTTGGAGTTACAGACATTACACTTGTGTATTGGAAAGAGGATAGGAGGGGAAACATCTGTTTTTGTGACAAAAACAAACCTCTAGTTATAGTTATTTTGTTCCTGAATATTCAGAAGGTATTGAACACTGGACTAAATATAGAACAGGGAAAGAGTGAAGATATTGGTCTATTACTGCAGTTACTTCTCACACTGATATTTTCAGATCATTGTACATGTTTTGTTAAACAATTATTTCACCTACCTCTTTGTTGCTTAACCATATTGCTATTGTTCTTTCCATGAAAATTATATCTGTAAGAAAAGGGGCCAAATTCCACTAGCTAACAGAGTAGACCCTGATCTGGGTCTACTCCGTTTGCAAATGCGTGAAAACCCGTTTATATGAGGGAAAGGGTTAACTGCTCATAATGGAAATAAATGTTGATCTAAAACGTTTTTGTTTTCTTTTAGACAGTGACTCGTATCATATTTGAAGTTTTTAATGTATTTTGTTATGGAATGTCCATCCATGTCAAAAATACACTTGCCAATTTTGGCTATAAGAAATTAGGACTGCGAGACTTTCTCTGTTTGTTAATGGAAATATATAGATCTGGTTTGTCAGTTTCTGCCACAGCCATACATTCCATTGTATATTATCTCATTGCAATTTTTTTTCACATACATTTGTTATTTCTTACATGAGTATTAATCAGGAAAAGGGTTAATTAGCAACCAGTAATAACATATAGCCCTGCAATGCATATACTTGTTATGCAAGTTGTGTCAGTTGTTTCAAGGTTATATGCCCTTGAACTATGACTTTCTGGCATGGTTTACCTGGGATATATACTAACTGTAGAACTCTCAAGCGACCACAATGAAAAAACTGGTGTTTAACAGGAGCGGACCAAGGATTTGTTGTTAGGGGGCGTAAAACTGAAAGTTAAGCTGGGGGTCCAGGAGGCCGCTAGGGCCCCTGGTGGGTCCAGGGCAAAACCCTGGACGTGTGACCAGAGAGGCTAAGTCCCCTGAAGCTCATGGATTTAAGTGATTTTGAAGGTTTAGACAAGCACTCCTCGAGTATGTCTAACATTATGTGCTTGTGTCAAAGTACAATGCTAAAAACGCATGGTATTTTATAAATAGTACCTATGGATTTTGCCAGAAGAAATTTTCTGCATTTGACTGTCATAGTCTATTTAGTATCTACTAAGTCAACATAGTTTAATTAGAATGTTTTTAGAACATGCCCTTCCAATGAATATCATAAGTTAACAAATCGGTAACTTCTATCAGTATACTACATCTCGTATCTCAGTTATTTTCATAAACGGTAAAGTATGCATTCAATCATACACCTTTCTATTACATTTGCAATGAAAGCTGTTTTATTTGTAATGAAAAAAACTTGGAAGAGTGCCGTAGATAAAATAGAAGAAAAACCTAGACCTATCACTAAAGGTGATTCATACCCCCACCCACCACCTTGTCACAAGATTCAATGATTCTGTTCATGAGTAGTAATTAAAAGTGCAACACTACTCACGCAGCACTAAGCCGCAGTCACAACCGCTAGTCTACGGAATACGGTGGATATAATAGCAGTAAAATATTATATATTGTTTATAAACGAGGTATGGTGTTATTGATAGGTTTATTCATGCGCTTTTTAATTATTTTTGACAGAAGATTCAAAATAACAAAGGGAATTGACGATTTTATACAGGTATAATAAAGTCAAGTCAAGTAAAATTTATTTACGTAGTCGGAAGAACATAACAAATAACATAAACTCTACTGAGTTTTTTACATCGACTTAAGTTATACATCACATACATATAAACATAGATATATAAGAAAGAAAATAAGAAACGCTAAGAATTCCAGTAACAGTTAAGAAGTTGTTATATAGTAATTGTTTAAAATGTATGCAGATTCTGATTAAAGCCTGCATAATATTTAAAACAAGGAATATATGTTCAACATATTACGCTTGAATTTGAGAAAAATAATACGGTACATAAAGGTATTTAAACACAAAATAAAAGCGTTGTTATCACAATACAGGCATAAGTTAGTTATCACATTAATGCATATGACCGTCAATGGGAGGCAACTCATGCAAAATCCAATACAGAAAGACGCATGAATTACTTCCCTTGAAATTGGAAAAATGTATACCTTTATTGCAACTGAGCAGACCCCAATCAGATGGCTCTCACCTATTTGACGCCACCACATAAAGTTTGGCTCAACACAGATACTTATAGAATGCATACAGTAGAACCTGTAGTACCGACCATCAAAAAGGGGTCTATCTTTGGGTTTGTAAGACAGGTGGTAGCTTAAAGCAGGTCAAAAGTAATGTAGAAAGCTCTTATCCGTCGACGGAAACGTTGCGATCACCTTGGCACTTTGTGCCAGTATATCCTTTGTTTGTCATGCTCTCGCAATACGACTAAAGGATATGTCCCAAGATCCTGACTGTTGATAGTATGTCGCATAAACTACTGCATGTATAGGAGAACCTGTCTTAAGCGGTCATTCATTCATTGAACATATAAAATCTGGTGGTTGCTTAATGTAGGGCAAAAGTAATGCAGAAAGCTCTTATAAGAGTTTTGTGCATTACTTTTGACCTGCTTTAAGCTACCACTTGTCTTACACGATTAAAATCTATTTTAGCTCGACTGACCTCATTATCCAGCAGACGGAAATTATTCTTCATAGGTAGATAGATCTCTATGAGGAGAAGTGAAGTGCGCAAGGATCATCACTCTCTTTGCATAATTTAGGAGTGATTGCCTTTTGTTATTTTGTTTTTATATTGTTATCATAGGTCTTTGCTGTAGCTCTTACAATGTGTAATTCTTAAATATTTTACCAACCTGTTCTCGTGTAGCTTGGTCAAGGGAAGTAATTCATGCATCTTTCTGTATTTGGTTTTGCACGAGTTGCCTTCAATTGACCGTCATTATGCATGAATGTGATAAAAACGCTTTTGTTTTTGTGTTGAAATATGTGTGCTTTTAAATTCCTTTTTGTATCGTATTTTTTCTCAAATTTATAATATATAGAACATTGTACATCTGTATTCCTTGTTTAAATAATGTGCAGGCTTTAATAAGAATTTGCATATATTTTAAACAATTACTATATAACAACTTCTTAACTGTTACTGAAATTCTTAGCTTTTCTTATTATCATTTTTGTTTTTGTTTTATTTCCAATTTTATGATATCTATGTTTGTATGTATGTGATGTATAACTTAAGTCGGTGTAAAAAGCTCATTAGAGCTTATGTTATTTGTTATGTTCATCCGACTATGTAAATAGAATTTACTTGACTTGAAGGGAATTCTTGTTGTCATTTCTGTTATTAATTTTAAATCAGAAAATCAAATAGTTGTTAATAATAACTTTGCAAACTCTCGTTTGGTATTTAGTACAACAGTAGAATCTGTCTTAAGCGGTCATCCAAAAGAGGTCTAATAACGGGTTTGTAAGGGAAGTGGTAACTAACTGCAGGCCAACAGTGATGCAGAAAGCTCCAATAGGAGCTGCCTAGTGTAATGTACCTCCAGATACTTTCTGCACTCTGAGCAATTGACGTGTGCAAGTATTGTTGTCTGCTGCAATTCTAAACATACGTTTTTCGTCCATATCTTTTCCAAACAAATATCAGAGTGACAAACAGCTTGGACCCTGATGAGGTTCAAAGGTACTCGGCGTCTCATCTGGATACAAACTGTTTGCAAAGGTTATATACATTATAAATGCTAAAAACAAAGCAATAGCAGGTGGAACAAAACTTGTGAACCTGTTTAGGGGAACAGTTGCCTATTTCAGAAATCAATTGTACAATTTAATTGCTATGTATATGTTCCAGGGCTGACATACACCATTCATAACACTTTCAGCAGATGATGTCATTAGCCAGAACTTGGTATGTCCTTGCATAACATTTCTTATAAAAAATGCATATCAGCGGAAAAGTTTTGTATCAGAAATAAGAAAAGATCTTTTAATCGCAGCTATTCACTCTAGATAAAGTCGCCAATCAATAGTAGTCGTATATAAAACTGTAATTCACTGGCATTTGCAAAAAAGCAAATCCACATCCAGACGAAATGTCAATGAAATTGAGAGGATCGCCGGGCTCAAGTCTGGGTTATCAGCTTTTAATTTATTGTATTGCTAAAATTGGAAAATGTTCATGACTGGAACAGTTTCGTGCCTTACTTTGAATATATGTACATAAGTTCCATGTCTATAGTAGTTATAGCACATAATGTTAACAATTTACCTGATGCCGTAACCAATAATGCAGATGCAAATCAGGTGACCCTTGGCCTTGTAGAAGCTGTCTAATCTGAACCCGCGTAGAGTTCGCATGGCATTAAATATACAGTAAAACATCTCTATAACGGCCACGAAATTACTTAAAGTAGTTTGTCAAAAAACAGAACGCTCCTATATGAACGTTCTGTTTTACTTTCATCTTGCTTTAAGCAGCCACTTGCCCTAAATACCAACTAATTAACACAATTTAGTGGCCGTTATAGAGAGGTTTCAATGTGATTCTACATTTCCGGCCATTGACAAAATATAGTGTGTTCAAATGCTATTTTTAAAAAAAAAATCAGCTAATAAATATTCATTAATTTATGTTATTACTTCATATTGATCATGTAGAGGGTGAGGTTTTGACAGTTTAGAAATATGTCATAGTTAAACTATAGAGCCCACACAGGGCCTGCTGTTTGCTTGTGAAAAATTATTAAATTGTTAAATTTCTGTCATATGGTCAAATGTTTCATTGGGTTGCAAAAGCAGCCCAATCTTGTATAAGTTTTAAAAGTCATCGTGAGTTTCTGCGGGATTAGTTTTTATTGAAATGTGTGATAGAAAATTCAAACTAGTATTTGATTTTATTTCATTTATTTACTGCATTGTAGATCTAACATATTTTCCCCGGCGGTCGCACATATTTTTGATGGAAATTCAAAATGGCCATTCTTCACACAACTGCAGGTCATTTTCAGGTCACTATGTGTTCCAACTACCTTGTGCACTATTAGCAATTAAAGAGAAAGTCCCCACAATGATCGCATTTTTTCAATAATATAATAAAACTTGGTATTTGTTATGCTCTTTCATTATTATGAAGGTTCCCAATTTTAACTTCAATCGAAAAATGCCCCTATGATACAAATAAACCGATTCCATCAATACTGACAATTTTTGTTCTACAACACAATATTATCGGCCTTTTCCGTTAAATTCTTCCTCGTTTTGCCGATGATCTCCCGATCCCTCTATTGTTTACGTAATAGCTTTCTCGGAAGTGGTCGCAGAATCGCGAAAAGGGCGAACAGTTACGAAACTAAAACCCAACCCGAATAAAACTGAAACATCGGGGAGTAAAAACGGGATCGGCGATATCAAACACATATATGTTTTGTCATTATAAACGGTAATTGGATGGGGCTTTTTGCGATATACTACTTTTTAGCATATAAACAAATGAGTTTTGTATACTTTAAGTGTTTATGAAACGTGTCAAATGTAGGGACACCCCCTTTAACTCTCTCAATGCCCGAGAATTGCCGTCTGCTAGACATATTTTCGTCTGCTTCAAGTTTTACAATAGACGTTTGTTCAATGTCTTCATAAAAAGATAACAGTGTGTCAAACAGTTTGGATCCTGGTGAGAGACCGAGTTACTCGCAGTCTCATCTGGATCCAAACTGATTTGCATATGATATTACAGACCCGTTCCTAGCACTGAAGGGGTTAATGTCTGAAAATATTGTCGTCTGCTTAATTTTTTCCTTCCATATCTATTCAAAAATAAATTTCAGAGTGAAAAACAGTTTTGACCCTGATGAGGTGCCAAGTTACTCGGTGTCTCATCTGGATCCAGAATGTTTGCAAATATTGTTATAAATGCTAAGAACCAAAGCAAAAGCAGCAGCTGGAACAAAACTCATACCTGAGGAACAGTTGCTTATCCCTTTCACTGGTCTATGTTTATTGCCAATTTCAATACCTACTGAATATTCATTGACAAAATATTTATAACGAAATATGGAAGGTGGAATATTACAGCCATTTTAGAAAGTAAAGTATCAGATCTATCAAATTCCAATAGCAAACAGAGCAGACCCTGATCAGAGGGCTCCTATAGGAGCCGTCTGATCTGGATCTACTCTGTTTGCAAATGCGTGAAAACACATTTATGTGAGGGAAAGGGCTAAATTTCAGAAGTCAGTTGATTGTCTTTAGTCAGAACTTTGTGTGTCCATGCACAATCAAAATTACAAAATAATACATGTACAATAGATAAACAAACTAGGTCTGGCAGTTTTGTTTTTTTTAATACGTCAGCACAATAACAAAACTAAAAATAGACAGGGTTTCCTCAATATATGATGTGGATGGGATAATTAATAAATAAGACAAACATTACACCATAGGATATCCGATTCCGTGGTTTAAAGGACGCATACGCGGCGTTGCATGCGCGCTATCCGAGTTCGAAACTCACCAGCGTTTACACTTTTACTTCTCTGTTGTTTTAATATTTTAAATACTTTTGTCGGTACATTTTCTCTATAGGATCTATTCTCTTTTATAATTTTTTTGTTCTTGTTTGGTCTTGCTTTCTGTTTTTGACATATGTGTTGTTGAGGCAAACAAGAAAATGAAAAAAAAGATCTGACTTATGTGGGTTTCGAACCAGATACATTTTGATTCGAATGACAGCGCCTTTATCCACTCGGCTACAGACTCCACAAGCATACCATCATGCTCAAATAGTCACAGTCTTCTCTTTGAAGAAATAACATAGCATATGCATATCCAAGTAAACTAATTATGACGTAACTGTCAGGAATTCCCTGTCGGACTATACTACTCTCTGTTTTATCTCCTACCCTGCTTAAACATGCTTTACACAGCTATTGTACGCTTGCGTAAAACTTCGCTTGTCTATGGTGGAGTGGGAGTTACACATGTGACACGTGGATTCCCTGCGAGATAACGGTTAAATACTGCACTGCATTCATCCAACTGAGTACATGTACATGGAATAGTGGCGAAACCGTGGATTATACTTGTGCGTGTGCAAATAGTCTGGATCCAGATGAGATGCCGAGTAAATCAGCGTCTCGTCAGGATTCAAGCTGCTGTTTGACACTGATTATGCTTTTGACACTGATTATGCTTTTTGAAGAGGAAAGGTTGAGAAAATATACGTTAAACATTTGTAGCAGACGACAAGTAATGCAGATTTGAATTACAGTAGAACCTGTCTTAAGCGGTCATTCATTTATTGAACATAGCATTAAAAAGGTTAAAAACATGTGGTGGCTTAATTAATACATGGCAATAGTAGTACAGAAAGCTCATATAGGAGCTTTCTGTATTAACTTTGACCTGCATAACAAACACATAATTAGACATATTTTTTTTATAATGGCTGCTTACTGCAGCTTCTACTGTATATTTAGGTGTGTATTGTATAAGGGAAATGGCGGAGGGAGGTGAAATCGTAGAGGGACAGCTGACAAACGGGGAGGTCTTGGACGAAAAGATAGACTTGTCTATTGTCCAGGGATCTGAACCAGTGTATGATTTTTATTGTGAGCTATGCAAAGAGGATGGCACATTCATTGAAGCCGAGGGATTCTGTTCTGACTGCAATGACTATTTGTGCCAGACATGCTCTGCTCATCACAGGAGAACGCGGCACTCGAGACATCACCGAGTGCTCAGCAAGGAAGATATGCCAAAGGACGTCCCTATTCCATACGACAAAGTGAGTGAGGAAATCACCGTGAAATGTGTACTTCATAATAGTAAACTTGTCGAATTTTATTGCCAGTCACATGAGAGTTTTGGATGTAGTACGTGTTTTATCATATATCACAGGGAGTGTCAGGGTGTCTCGACAATACTTGAACTCTCTTCAACTTTGGATGGCCAAGAACTGGATCAGTTGATGGCAGAATTTTTATTGATAGGTAGTAGGTCACGTGGCCTTAATAAAGAGGCTGAAACCATGAGGGATAGAGCCGAAAAGAAATATTTAGAGGCTTTGGACACAATAGACCAGACTAAGGAAAGTATAAAGCAATCCTTGGACGCCATTGAATCAAACTTGAAGCGGGACCTTAAAAACGTAAAAGACAAAGAAGTAAAGCATGCAGATTCAATACTTGAAAGAAGCACAGATATATTGAAGTCCTCTGAAGAGATTATAGAAAAGTTTCGTGATCTTAAGGAATCGAAAAAGGTCTGTCAGATCTATATTGCTCTAAAGGAAGATACGAAATACGCTGAATCGATTACAAGAAAGCTAGATGAAGTTGAAAATGATAATAAAATTCAACATGACAATAAAATACAAGATGTTAGCTTTAAGCCAAACAGTATAATTATAAAATACATCAATAGTCATGACGTCCTTGGCAGTTTGTTAACGCCAGATGAATGGCGGAAAGCCGAAATCGATGATCGTAGTTTCCGGAGTAAGATGTATATGGAAGCGCTAGAGGAACAAATCGGGAATAAGATGCATATCGGAGCGCGAAAGGAAAACAGTCTATCACCAAGTCTTTGCAAAATCAAGCCAAATCACGAGAAGCCTGCACCTGCTCGATACATGCATCAAGAGCCTGTAGGCAACGTCATGCAACTACAGGCAACCCCCAGTTTTAAATGCTCAAATATAAACATTAATCACATATTTGATATAGATTCGTCAGCACTGCCTACGTTGGAAACTCACAATATAACCGGTTGTGCTGTGCTTTCTAGTGATAGACTTGTAGTTGTCAGCCACAAGGGATCCAGTGTGAGTCTCATAGACACACTATCGTTAGCTACAATATCCACATTTAAGATCACCCCAACTCTATGGGATGTTGTCACTATTGGTCATGACAAGATTGCAGTGACACATACGTCAAGAAGTATTTACATTCTCAAAGTGACAGATGATCAAATAACAGAAGAAAGGGAAATACTTTTGAGACATAAATGCAGAGGGATTGCATATAGCAACAGCCGACTAGTTCTTGCTAGTACACATGGGATACTTATTCTGAATGCTAATGGAGAAGAAATCAAGAATATAGACAATGAGTTTAGTGGTAGACAACTCTTTGGACAGCCGAGGTATGTATGTGTAGGAAATGATAACGAGACCATCTATGTTTCTGACTACAGCGAGCATAAAATTGTCGTTGTTGCTTTTGACGGAACTTTGCAGTCAGTAATCAGAGATGATTATATGAGAGGTCCGGAGAAATGTTGTGTCAGTAACAATGGGCACATTTTCTTATGTGGTCGAAATTCTGACAGTATTCATATGTTGACCCCTGGCTGTTCAAGAATGAAGACCATCTTGAAAGACGTTGGTGGGAAAATGGGTGGCCCATTGTCTATTTGCCACTGTCAAGAAACAGACAAGCTGTACGTTGGTATGGATAGATACGGGGTGAAAATATACCAGTTATCATGATCAGTGCCTGTCCAATGATGGCAGATGGTCCATTTAGTCTCTCTAACACTTTGTAAGGTTGAAGCATATTTTAGATTAACTATACAAATAGTTTATATCCAGATGAGATATGGAGAAGTTTGGTACGTGTATCATTAGAATCCATTTAGTGCGCGCCACTTTGGCTACATGTTGAAAGGAATGGGTGGGAAAATGAGCAAAATTACAACAGACATCTTTTTTTTACAGAGGGTTACATATGTTGCGATGAATTTTATATTAAACCAAACTTAATCCTTATCAAGTTAAGCGCGACCTGGGTCCAAGCACAGGCGTTCGGCTCATGCAATATATGTCTAAAATAAGTTAAAATGTCTCCAAATTGACGTTTTGTAACATTTGGAGCCGAAAAATAAGGTTTGGGGCGTTTTGAGACAAAGCTGAAATTTCGTATATTCTATATAAGAGATAGAATTAATAATCGAAATTTCAGCTTTGTCTAAAAACGCCCCAAACTTTATTTTTCGGTTCCAAATGCTACAAAACTTCAGTTTAGAGACATTTTAACTTATTTTAGACATATTTCATGAGCCGAACGCCTGTATCTCATTATATCATCTGGATTTAATATGTCTGAACATATTTGCCTAGAACGTATTTTAACTCTTTGTATGCTTGGAACGAGTGTACAGGTATTTGCAAACAGTGTAGATCCAAATCAGAGGGCTCCTATAGATAAATACTCTGATCAGGGTCTGCACTTTGTCATTCAAACTCCTCTCACAAATGATACCCTTTCATACTGAATTGATTCTCTCGATAAATAATAATGGGACATTCCACTCTGAAAATTATAATTTAACCATTCAAACAGTTGATTATAACCTATGTCAAACGATGTAGAGTGGAGAATTAATTGCTATGCATATGTCTAACGGTGAAGAGTGGAGAATTAATTGCTTTGCATATGTCTAACGGTGTAGAGTGGAGAATTAATTGCTATATGCATATGTCTAACGATGTAGAGTGGAGAATTAATTGCTATGCATATGTCTAACGGTGTAGAGTGGAGAAATTAATTTTAATGCATACATCTAACTGTAGTAGAGTGGAGAGTTAATTGTTATGCATATGTCTAACTGTATTAGATTGGAGAGTTATTCGATATGTATATGTCTAACTGTAACAGAGTGGAGAGTCAATTGTAATGCATATGTCTAACTGCAGAAAAGTGGAGAGTTAATTGTTATGCATATGTCTAACTGTAGTAGAGTGGCCTTATATCGTAACTGTAACTCTTTGCACAATAAGTAATTGTCTCACCAAAATGTTGTTGATTTCATGTTGTTGTTGTTTTTTCCATTTCTAGATGAAATCACAATATGCCTTATGGTGTAGAGTGGATAGTTAATTGTTATGCATATGTCTAACAGTGAATGGTGGATAGTTAATTAATTGTTATGCATACATGTACAACAGTATAGAGCGGGGAGTTAATTGTTATGCATACATGTATGTATAATGGTGTTGAATGGAGAGTTATGTATTATGCGTATGTCTAATGGTAAAGAGTGAAGAGTTAATTTTTATGCATATGTCTAGTGGTGTAGAGTAAATACCGGTAGTTAATTGTTATGCATATTTCTGACTGTAGTAGTAATCGTTATCCATATTTCTGACTGTAGTATTAATAACAGTGTAGAGTTAATTGTTATGCATATGTCCCACTGTAGTAGAATGGAGAGTTGATTGTTATGTATATGTCTAACAGTAGTAGAGTGGAAATATAAGTGGTATGCATATGTCCAACTGTAGAAGAGTGAGGAGTTAATTGTTAACAGTTATGCATACATCTAACCGTAGTAGATTGGATCTAGGTTATTGTTATGCATATGTCTGACTGTAGTGCGGTGGAGAATTAATTATTATGCATATGTCTATCTGTAGTAGAGTGGAAAGTTAATTGTTATACATGTCTAACAGTGTAGAGTGTAGAGTTCATTGTTATGCATATGTCTAATAGTGTTGAATGGAGAGTTATGTGTATGTCTAATGGTAAAGTGTGGAGAATTAATTGTTATACATATGTGTAACAGTGTAGAATGTAGAGTGTAACTGTTAATGCATATGTCTAACTGTAGTAGAATAGTAGTACATGTGAACTGTAACTCTTTGCACATTAACACATTCCTTCCTAGTGTTTGATGCATTCTGGCGCCGCTACAAAAGTCACATTTTGGAACTATTTTGATAAATACAGCATTTACTCTATAGAAGCAAGTGCTGTTTATCACAGTGGTTTCGAAATTACACAATTCTAATACTCTCCTTTTCTGAAGTTAATGCTCCGGCCTATTCAGTAGATTAAATGTTTAATTTTTATTCAAAGAGGTTGGGCCTAAAAATAATCTAGGAGGGAATGATCGAGTTAAGCAATTGTCTCATAAGAATATTTTTAACTTTGTGTTACTTTTTTCTATTTCAACATGAAATTACAATCAGAGTGTCAAACAGTATGAGGCTTTTAACTTATTTAACCCTTTCCCTGTTCTATGCTTATTTCAAATTTCAATACCTACTGAATATTCATGAGAAAAAAAGTTACAATAAAATATGGAAAGTGGTATCTTGTTGCCATTTTAGAAAGTGAAGAAACAGATTTATCAAATTCCATTAGCAAACAGAGCAGACCCTGATCAGACGGCTCCTCTAGGAGCCGTCTGATCTGGGTCTACTCTGTTTGCAAACGCGTGAAAACACGCTTATATGAGGGAAAGGGTTAAGTGTCTCACCTGAGTGCAGACTGTTTGCATAGGTTATTATTATTTGTGGTATGCAGTGGTCTAGTGGTAATTTAACGCACTTGACTACCAATCCGGAGGTCTGGGGTTCAAATCTCATTCCTTTCTGGAAATTTCAGAGACGCTTTTTAGTGTCCCATCCGCATCTACTCTCCGCCCAGGGGTTAAAATAGGTACCTGTGAGGGTCACTAGCCAGTACTGCGGCTGCATGATTTCACCATATATGTTAGCAGTGCTCAATATTGTAGGCAAATGATTCAATGACCAGGGGAGTAAATGTACAGTCGGTCGGCTGAGCATTCCCATGGACTGGAAGTAGACTATAACTAGGTACTTTTATTGTGGAACACCATGACTGCCTTATACACAGACTTTGTATGTTTTCAGGTCAACCTAGTATTATATAGAGTTGTTTCATCTTTATATAATGATCAATGCCCATGTTGACTTTATTTAAAAATGAGTTATTTCCATATACATTGTATTGCCAAAATGATTTATATATATATATGCAGTCTAATCGACTCTATATAAGAATGGACAAACAGAATATATGTACTTAAATTTATATTGACTTTATATAAAAACCAGTCGCTTACGTATAAAGTCAAATGGACACGGTTTATTGACTACAAAGCTGATATCGGTATCCAATACATATACCTGTTGACGTCATATATAATGTCAAGCGAACTCTATATATTGACGAAGCAACTGAATATATTGTTCTAATTTCTTTATATAACAAATTAACAATTCCACCCAGTATATTTTTAGCTCACCAGAGCACAAAGTGCTCAGGGTGAGCTTTTGTGATCGCCTGATGTCCGTCGTCCGTCGGTGTGCGTCGTGCGTCGTTCGTCGTCAACAATTTGATCCTTTAAAGTTCTTCTCCTCTGAATCTACAGGGGTCTCAGCTTTCATCTTTGGCACATAGCATCATATGTAGGTCCTCTACAAAAGTTATATAAATTATACCCCTGGGGTCAAAATTGGCCCTGCCCCAGGGGTTTTCAGTTTTCAATAGAAACATATAGTGAAAACTTTGAACATCATCTCCTCTAAAACTAGAAGGTCCTCAGCTTTCATATTTGGCACATAACTTCAACTTCAGGACTTCTACAAAAGTTATATAAATTATGCCCCTAGGGTCAAAATTGGCCCCACCCCGGGGATTTCCAGTTTTTTGAAGCTGACTACTTAAACAGCCCATGGGATCACCAGTTATGCATAGGAAAAACTTTAAAAATATTCTTGTCAGAAACTACATGTCCAAGAGCTTAGATATTTGGTGTATAGATTTACTTAGCATAACTTTATGAGTTTTATAAGTATCATAGTTCTGGGGTTAAAAGTGGCCCTGCCCTGTGTGTATGTACTTCTTTACACCAGAAATTACATTCTAAAGGTTTCTCCTTAATATCACTCTTAGCTGAGACCAGTCAGTGGGTCAATTCTTATATAATCACCCTTAGCCTGATCAGTAGAGTAGAAATTGTGTTTAGACAAATAACACACACTCATTTAAGATTGAGAAAACTGTGGATAATTCTCAAAATGCAGAATACTCTTAAAGCTTTTTTTCATACCTATGCCCTGCATTAAGCCATCAGCTATCAATATAGAGCATATCTGTTGTGAATTTCAGCTTAACTCTTTGCATGCTGGGTAATTTTGTCATCTGCTAAATTGTTGTCTGCAGCATATTCACAAGTTATCCTAACTACACACTTTCTTTCTGAGTTTTTCAGAAGTTCAGTCTCATTGACAAACAGTTCGGATATCAGATCAGGCACTACAATATGTTGGCCCTGATCTGGATCCTAACTGTTTGCATAGGTCATTAGTGGTTGGAGAATCCCACTACACACTTTCTTTCTAAGTTTTTCAGAAGTTCAGTCTCATTGACAATCAGTTTGGATATCAGATCAGGCACCACATTATGTTGGCCCTGATCTGGATCCAAACTGTTTGCATAGGTCATTAGTGGCGGGAGAATCCCACTACACACAGAAGTTCAGTCTCATTTACAAACAATTTGGATATCAGATCAGGCCCCACATTATGTGGGGCCTGATCTGGATCCAAACTGTTTGCATAGGTCATTAGTGGTGGGAGAATCCACCTCTAGCATCCAAAGAATACAAGTTCCAGTGGTCTAATGCTCTATCCATTCTTTCACTACATTCTTTTAGCATCATGTTCAGGTCCTCTACAAAAGTTATATAAATTGTGTCCCTGGGGTCAAAATTGGCACCGCCCCTGGGGTGTTAAGTTTTCAATAGAAACATATAGTGAAAACTTTGAAAATCTTCTCCTCTTATTGTCTGGTGAGCGATGTCAGGGCCATTCTGGCCCTCTTGTTTGTATACCTGTTGACTTCATATATATGGCCAAGTGGACTCTATATATCACCAAATCAGCCAACTATGTAGTTCTTACAACTCTACATGACGCTGTTATCATCAAATATATTGCTATTTTGACCAAGAGACCTACAAAGTCTGTGTATTCATTAGACATTCAAAGGTTATCACTAATTCACTGCTAGCGTGCAGGGTAACTTTGACCAGTTTTAATAACTTCTTGAAATTTAGTTCAATCACATAGTTTTCCTTTAACCCTTTACACCTTTCTAGGCCTTTGCAAACAGAGTAGACCCAGATCAGAAGGCTCCTATAGGAGCCGTATGATCAGGGTTTACTGTTTGCTTAGAATATAATATAGATATTATTCTACAGTTTCTGCCATGGCCAAGAATTCATGCATCTGTGTATTATTATAGCAACTTAATCTAGTTAATTTTCATGATGTCATTATTTCTTACATGAATATTCATGGAGGAAAGGGTTAAATTGTTTAATCATCCTTAATGTAAATTCGATTTATTGATGGACAAAAGTGTTCCCTGATAATTATACCCCCACAACGAAGTTTGTGTGTGTGTGTGTGTGTGTGTGTGTGGGGGGGGGGGGGGGGGGGTGGTATACTGGAATCAGGTTGTCCGTCCGTGGGCACAATTTTGTCCGGCCCTCTTAATTCTTCTACAGTTTTGCTTCAATTTTGTTGAAAGTTCATGTATAGCCATATGACCATATAAACCTGTGCACCGCATATTTCCATTATGATCGGACCACTACTTCAGGAGTTATCTCCCCTTTTTAGTCCCCTACCAATGTTTTCCGGTTTTCTGGACTTTTTATGGAAGTAACTCGAGATATCAACTCTATATTTAGTACAAAGCTAAATCTAGATAAGTTACAGCTTATATTACAATCTCAGCCAGGTTGAATAATTATTTCCAGAGCTATTGCCCTTGAACTTAATTTTTTTTTTGAAGTGGTTGCAGATATTAACTTTATATTTGGCATAAAGCTAACTCTAGATGAATTACAGCTTAATTCCCAATCTCAGTCTGGTTGAAAAATTTTGACAGAGTTATGGCCCTTGAACTTTAATTTTTTGTCAAATTTTCAATTTTCCGGTCTTTCTTTGGAAGTGGTTAGAGATATTAACTTCATATTTGACATAGAGCTAAATCTAGATGAGGTACAGCTTAAGTTCAAATATGGGTTTGGTTGAATAATTTTTGTCAGAGTTATTGTCCTTGAACTTAATGTTTTTCTGAAAAGGTACCTAGCTTTAGAACTTTGGATTTGACAAAAACCTCATGAAAGGGTCTTTTTTCTCTGAATTATTCTTCATTTTTATTACATAAATTAGGTTAGGGCATGTATTGTTTTTAAATCTCTTCATGTTTCTGTATGTACATATGTTCAGATTGATGATAGGTGTTCTGACAAGCAGACAGGTGGGGGTATTCGTTAGCCTTTGGCTTACAGTTCTAGTTTCATATAACTTACACTAGTAAGAATCAACTCAGATACTACACATGCAAGAACTGAAACTGTTTTTAATTTTTAAAAGTTAATTGTTTAAACTTTTCAACAGAGATACGTTTTAACCACTGGCACTAGAATGAACAAGACTATAGTTCTAAATATAGCACCTATTGTATGAATACACCTGCATCCATTTAATAGGTGTTATAATTAAATAGAACTATAGTAGTTTTCAATCTAGTGTCAGTAGTTTTAACCCTTATTCCGCAATCCATGACAAGACTGGCATTTCCAAACAGCTTGGATTCAGATAAGACGTCAATTCAGTGTCCCGGCCATCAGCGTTAATATGAAGGAATGGCTTGTTAGAGTAATCAGTATGCAGCTTGATTTGTCACCTGAGCTTACATCACATTGAATAACTTTACTTAATGAATAACCATGTAAGAAATAATTACATGAATATTGAATAACCCTTTCCTCCATAAATACGCCTTTCTACACCTCCGTAAAAGTCACTTAATGAAAACATTGTGATAAATAGAACAAATAGGAGCAAATGCTGTATTTATCATAATCATTTAAAAACTACACAATTCTAAAAATGTTCCTTTTCTCTAGTAAATGCTCCTTTTCGGTAGACATATTCAAAGAGGTGGGGGTCTAAAAATAGCCTATGGAGGAATGGGTTAAAGGAATATTTAAAATGGCATAAAACAGAATTTGTTTTGCCATGGCAGAAACTGTAGAATCAGATCTGTAATATTCTAGATACAAATAGAGCAGACCCAGATCTGAATCCTCTCCGTTTGCAAAGGCATATTCATGGAGTCAAGGGTTTATGACTAGTAATGTAAGAAATACTGACTTTATGAATAATATTTAGTGTTGTAAATGGCATATAGCATACATGTATATGAACAGTAGAGATTTTTGCCATTGCAGAAAGTGTAGAACAACTCTAAGACTCCTCTGATCTGGGTCTATATTGTTTCAAATGCCAGTACACGTTTGTTTACTGTTAGTATATTGCATTATGTACATACCAGCTAGAAGTTGTCAGCAAGAAATTATATTTGTAGTTTTGGTATGCAAATGTAATACATGTACCAAGAATCTGAATCTTGGGCAAATTCAAGGCTAAATGCCACGGCTATACCTGTATGCCATGCTGTATGTCACGACTATATTCAAAGTTAGGCAATTTGACATTATTGTACTGTATTGCTTTGTTTCGTTGTGCTGTGGTGATGACTAATACAAAGCTACAGATAAAGGTGCGTACCCAAATACTATAATTGTCATTTCTCCACCAAACTCTATACTGTGACCACTCTTTAGAATTGTCTCAAAGACACGATTCTAAAGAGTGGTCACAGTATAGGGTTTGGTGGAAAAATAAAGGAGTTATTCACGAAAATGTTTTTAATTTTACACATCTTATCTGAACCTAAGCTAATATATAGTTACATTGTAATTATTTCTGTCCATGTGTGACTGTCCACTTTTGTTAACCCTTCATCTGCTGAGCTGGATCTGACTGGCATTTGCAAACTGCTTGGGTCCAGAAGAGGTGCCAAGGAACTTGATATCTCATAGAGATCCAAACTGTTTGGCACTCAGTGAAGTTTCTGAAATATTAAAAGAATGGAAAATAAGGAGGCTTAATGTTAATAGCCCTAGATTGTAAACTTATTCCTGTTAAGAACATTGAGGTAACTGCTTACCTAAACCATTTACTCTGTTGTGTTGATGTGTGTCTACACTGTTCGCCGCATGTCTTAATCTTAACCATTTACTCCATATATATATATATCGTTTAATACTTCTGCAAACAAAAATAGACTGGTCTGACCAGAGTCTACTCAGTTTGCTTATGAATCATATAGATCTGTTTCTACAGTTTTGCCCTGGTTAGAAATCCTGTGTCCATGTTTTTATTAAAAAAAGAATCAGCTATTAAAAAATAATATTCATGACGTCATTATTTTGTGAATTAATGTGTATGTTTGGTGTGTGCCATATTTTTACATTTATTGCACATGGAACATACATGTAATGAATATTTGTAGTAACCATTTCCTTCGATGCCTTTGCAAACTTATTAGACCAGATCACACAGCTCCTTTAGGGGCTGCCTTATCAGGGTCTGCTCTGTTTGCTTATGAAATTACAATAGATCTAACTCTACAGTTTCTCCTAATACAGATCCTGTGTACACATGGCACTATAAAAAAGGTCATCTAGTATATGTCGTTTTTTTGAAAATGAATATGTAATATGTAAAGGAATTCTTTAGAATTGTGTAGTTTTGAAACCAATGTGATAAATAGAGCATTTGCTCTTATGGAGCAAATGCTCTACTTATTAGTGGTTTAAAAAAGTGCCTTTTACAGAGGCGCCAATATGAGGGAATGAGTTAAAAGATCAAGTCAGTGGCACAGTGAAGGGTATTTTAACCTTTTACTCTATGATTGTTCATCATACATGTAAGAAATAATGACATCATGAATAATAGTAAGACATTATCATTAATGTTATATAAAACTGTTGAATCAGATCTATATTATTTCATAACATAAGAGCACATTGAGTAGAAGGCTCTTACAAGAGCCATCTGATCTAGGTCTACTCTTTTAGGCTCATTCTACTCATTTAAGTCTGTCCATGTTGACCGTGGGTCCTACAGGAGTTGTCATATTTGAATGTGTTCTTGTTTGCAAATGTGTAAATACATGTACAGTAGAATGTGTCCTAAGCTGCCATTCATTTACTGAACATAGGAGGCTTAAAAATGCAGGGTGGTTGTTTAACCCATTCCCCCTTAGGCTATTTTTAGACCTAACCCCTTTGATTCAATCTACCAAAAAGGATCATTAACTAGAGAAAAGGATTTTTTCAGAATTGTGTAGTCTTGAAACCATTGTGATAAATAGAGCATTTGCTCCTTAGGAGCAAATGCTCTATTTATCACAATGGTTTCACAAAGTGTCTTTTACAGAAGCGTCAAAAGGCGTCAATATGTGGGAATGGGTTAATGCAGAAATCTCCTTGAGGGCTTTCTGCATTAAGCTACTATCTGCCTTACAGACCCATAATTAGACCCCTTTTCATTGGCCACTTAAGACAGGTTCTACTGTGTGTTAAGCATGTGAAGAGATAAGGGCTTAGTAAAAACATTAATTGTCTGTATGGCAGTAAGTGTAGCTTCTCATCAAACAATCTATATCCTAAATACTCATATACTGACTACTGAGTGTAAATAAGTTTATTCTAATAAATCTAGTGAGCTTGATTCACAGACTGATTATTTGTAGCTCCAAATAAAACAAGTATATATATAATGTAATCAGACTTCCAGTATTTACATAATATTATCAAAGGTACCTTCAGATCTTTGAAAATACATATAGTTATCACTTAAGGTACCAGCAAATCCTTGAAAATAGTATTGACCCATATCATATGCCCCATTGTGCTCTAATTACCTGAAGTGTTTGGACATAAACAGGCAAATGGTGCAGGTCCAGAGAAAATGACACAATAAAGAGCTGTTTGATCAGGATTCACGGTGTTCAGTATTTCCTACTATGTCAGTATCTAATTGAAATACAGTAAAACCCCGCTAATTCAACCACCTAAAAGAGGTATAATTCTGGGTGCTAGATGCAGGTGGTAGCTTAATGCCGGACAAAAGTCTGCATTACTTTTGTCCTGCATTAAGCAATCACCTGCTTATAAAGACACCCATGTTTATTTATTAAGTGGTCTCATTAGAAGGGTTCTACTGTATACAGTTTTACAAAGGGATGGAGGATGTTTAGGGTATAAGGGTAGATGCAGCGTCTGATCAAGGTGTTTGACTAAGCTAAAGCATCTCATCTGAATTTGTCTTGTCTGCAGAAGTTAACGCACATATGTACATTGTTGCCGAGATGAACTGATTCAAACCTTTCCCTCATGAATATTTATAAAAGAATCCAGGAGTTCATGAATTTTAATTAACCCTTTTCCTGTTCTGTATTTAGGCAAAATTTCAATACCTACTGAATATTCATTAACAAAATAGTTATAAAGAAATATGGAAGGTGGAACATTGTAGACATTTTAGAAAGTAAAGAAACAGACCAATCAAATTCTATTAGCAAACAGAGCAGACCGGACCCTGATCAGACGGCTCCTCTAGGAGCTGTCTGATCTGGGTCTACTCTGTTTGCAAATGCGTGAAAACATGTTTATATGAGTAAAAGGGTTAAAACTTTTTCTTTTTTATTCTTTGAGTATGAACTCGTGAATGTTTGGTCATTGCAGAAATCAGATCTATATTATTTCAAAAGCAAACAGCAGACCCTGATCAGACGGCTCTTACAGGATCCATCTGATTTTGGTCTATTCTGTTTGCAAAGGCGTCAAAAGGCATCTTTTTGAGGGAAAGGATATACTTATATGAATTTATGTCAAGAATCTGTTGAAAAGAAAATACATAATGAAGATAATTTCCCAAAAAGGGAATTAAGATATAAATACAGAAATAGATAAATAGCTCTTATCTAATATTTCGACCACTACAGGCCTTTATCATAATCTTTGATAAAGGCCTGTGGTGGTCGACATACATGTATTAGATAAGACCTATTTAAGTTTCTGAAAGAAAATAGTTTAGCCCTAGAAAGATAAAAGGGTAGACTAGACCACAGGACTAAGACACGTTTGCGTCAGTATATATGTGTCTATATACATGTATACATATACCGACTCGAACGGTCTTACCCCTGTAGACCAGACAAGCAGCCATGCAATTGGGGTTCGTTTTCTACTCTTTAATGTATAAAGTATTGCCGCTGCTGATGAGGGACAAAACCTGATCTGCTGCTGCCATTTAGTCCAGTTACTGATCAGGGCCTACCCTATTGTGCAGTGTCAGTTTAATGCGATTCCGACCTTGTTGCTAATACCTGGGGAACTGTCAAAAACATACAATGCTACATTATCATACATGTCTTTGAAAGCATTTATTGAGATAAAAACAATTTCAGGACAAGATTAATATGACAAACATCATGCACTTGTTCTTTAAAAGCGAAACGATTCGGGAATGCCGAGTCAGAATCAAAGTCATTTATGTATTACAAGGTCAAGTCAAACATACCCTGATGAATATTCATGTAAGAAGTAATACAAACAGAATATTTTGACTTTGGCAGACATTGTGGAATCGGGTCTATATAATTCCATAAGCAAACAGAGCATAGTCTCAACTAGTGCCGAAATGGTTACTGGAAATTTGTAACCGGTTAATTGGGAGTATTAACCGCGATTAACCAGTTAATCAGAGCTCTGTCACAAAATCATTCAAACCTGGGTACACTGTAAATCTTTGTAAATGCTTTGTTTGCAACTGCTACTGAAGAAGAAAATTGACCAATCCAGTTAACAGGTTACAGATTTTGTAATCGGTTAATCACTATTTCGTAATCGGCAATGGTTAATTGTTTCAGCACTAGTCTCAGCCTACCCTGATTAAGGATTAAACATATATGAGCAGATTTATTTGGGAGTAGGGCATGTAAAGTGTTAAGTATGTGTTAACCCTTTACTCCATAAATATGCTTTTCTACGCCTTTGTAGAGTAGATTATTTCTTACATCAATATTCATGGAGGAAAGGGTTAAACTGTCAACTTAAACATGAGTTGACTCATTGTCATTACGAATATGACATAAAGGGTTAAACATACATTTAAACAAGAGAGTCGTCACGGGTGACAAATGCCCCCAAAGTGTTTGACACCGAAATGCATTTTGGCGGAAAAACAATACAATGTAGTGCAGGTGTAACATGAATTTTGATGCTGTTAAAAATGACACAGGAGTCAGTTCTTAACATTAGAAACAGAACCTTTGACGATTATGATAGCTAAGAAAAGAGCCAAGCGTCAAAACTTAGTTAAAAAGAACCCTAAGTCATTCTCAACGTTAAAAAGGACCCTGGGTTGATGTCAACGTTTAAGGTATAGGAGATATGCTCTGGACAAGTTTTTTGTATCTGGTAAGATATAGGAGATATGCTCTGGACTGTAAAATTGAGGTCAAAGGTCAAGGTCAAGGTCAGTGATCTGAAAATGGTACACGACTCTCCGCCATCCCAAGATGAACTCACAAACCAAATTTGGAATCCGTAGCTGGTAAGGTATAGGAGAAATGCTCCGGACAAGCTTTGTGTAAAATCTAGGTCAAAGGTCAAGGTCACAGTGACCTGAAAATGGTACGCGACACACCGCCATTCCTAGATAAACTCACACATTAAATTTGGAATCCTTAGCTGGTAAGGTATAGGAGATATTCTCTGGACAACCTTTTTGTAAAATCGAGGTCGAAGGTCAAGGTCACAGTGACCTGAAAATGGTAAGCGAAATTCCTCCATCCCAAGATGAACTCACATACCAAATTTGGAATCCGTAGCTGGTAAGATATAGGGAGATATGCTCCGGACAAGCTTTTTGTAAAATCGAGGTCAAAGGTCAAGGTCAAGGTCACAGTGACCTGAAAATGGTACGCAACACTCCGCCATCTGAAGGTAATCTCACACATCAAATTTGGAATCAGTATCTGGTAAGGTATAGGAGATATGCTCTGGACAAGCTTTTTGCCGCTGGAAAGGTATAAGCTTTTTGTTAAATCGAGGTCAAAGGTCAAGGTCACAGTGACCTGAAATTGACACGCAACACTCCATCATCCCAAGATGAACTCACATACCAAATTTTGGATCCGTAGCTGGTAAGGTATAGGAGATATGCTCCGGACAAGCTTTTTGTAAAATCGAGGTCAAAGGTCGAGGTCAAAGGTCAAGGTCAAGGTCACAGTGACCTGAAAATGGTACGCGACACTCCGCCATCTGAAGGTGATCTCACACACCAAATTTGGAATCCGTATCTGGTAAGGTATAGGAGATATGCTCTGGACAAGCTTTTTGTAAAATCCGTCAAAGGTCAAGGTCAAGGTCACAGTGATCTGAAAATGGTACGCGACACTCCTCCATCCCAATATGAACTCACACACCAAATTTGGAATCCTTAGCTGGTAAGGTATAGTTGATATACTCTGGACAAGCTTTTTGTAGCTGGTAAGGTATAAGCTTTTTTTTAAAATCGAGGTCAAAGGTCAAGGTCAAGGTTAAGGTCATAGTGACCTGGAAATGGAACATGACACTCCGCCATCCCAAGATGAACTCACACACCAAATTTGGAATCTGTAGCTGGTAAGGTAAAGGAGATATGCTCCGGACAAGCTTTTTGTAAAATTGGTCAAGGGTCATGGTCAAGGTCACAGTGATCTGAAAATGGTACGCGACACTCCTCCATCCCAAGATGAACTCTCACACCAAATTTGGAATCCTTAGCTGGTAAGGAATAAGAGATATAATCCGGACAAGCTTTTTGTAGCTAGTAAGGTATAAGCTGTTTTTAAAATCGAGGTCAAAGGTTAAGGTCAAGGTCACAGTGACCTGGAAATGATACGCGACACTCTGCCATCCCAAGATGAACTCACACACCAAATTTGGAATCTGTAGCTGGTAAGGTAAAGGAGATATGCTCCGGACAAGCTTTTTGTAAAATCGGTCAAAGGTCATGGTCAAGGTCACAGTGATCTAAAAATGGTATGCGACACTCCTTCATCCCAAGATGAACTCACACACCAAATTTGGAATCCTTAGCTGGTAAGGTATAGGAGATATACTCCGGACAAGCTTTTTGTAGCTGGTAAGGCATAAGCTTTTTTTAAAATCGAGGTCAAAGGTCAAGGTCAAGGTCACAGTGACCTGGAAATGGTACGCGACACTCCGCCATCCCAAGATGAACTCACACACCACATTTGGAATCTGTAGCTGGTAAGGTAAAGGAGATATGCTCCGGACAAGCTTTTTGTAAAATCAAGGTCAAAGGTCAAGGTCAAGGTCACAGTGACATGAAAATGGTACGCGACACTCCCCCATCCCAAGATGAACTCACACACCAAATTTGGTATCCGTAGCTGATGTGACAAAGGAAATATACTCCGGACAAAAGGTACACACACCCACACACACACACCCACCCACCCACACACGCACGGTGCGATCACTATATGCCGCCAAAGCCTAGCTTTGGGGGCATAAAAATTTGAATAAAGTATACGAGTTGCAAGGTGTATGTGTGTGTGGGGAGGGGGGGTTTCAACACTGTTAACTCTTTTTAATCCTTAACACAAAACTGTCATGCATATCAGGACTCTATACAGTACAACCTGTCTTAAGTGGCCATCAAAAAGGTCTAATTATGGCTCTGTAAGGCATGTGGTAGCTTAATGCAGGTCAAAATAATGTAGAAAGCTCAGATAGAAGCTTTCTGCATTACTTTTGCCCTGCATTAAGCAGTGCCGCACCAGTCCTGCTTTTTAAGACTGATGCTCAATGATTAACTGGCCACTTACGACAGATGGTAGTGATCATTGTATATGAAGTTTTACTAGAATATATTCAACCTTATTTCTCATGAATCATTAACTGATTTGTTTTGTAATAGCCTATGGAGAGTGTTTGGCTTTTAAAAGTAGAAATTAAACAATTCCATTAGCAAACAGAGCTATCTGATTAGGATATTCTCTGTTTGCAAAGGCATGAAAAAGGTATTCCTATCAGGCAAAGGTTTGAAAACAAAGAAGTAATTTGCATCACAACTTGCAATGGATGTAACGAATGACTAATGTGGGCTCCTTTATATCCATGTCTAACTTTATTTGAATCAGTATTGAAAAATCTGTCATAAGATATATTTATCTAAAAAGTATCAACTCATTTTTGGATCGATGGGTTAAAATATACAGCAAAACCCCTCTAAACCTGAACTTACATACTTCTAGGCAGGTGGCTGTTTTATGCAGGATGAAAGTGATGCAGAAAGCTCCTAGGGGAGTTTTCATGCATGACTTTCACCCAGCATTAAGCTGCCACCTGACTCCAAAACTGATATTTATACTAAACTGAACATCCAGTTTAGAGAGGTTTTACTGTATAATGAAATTGTTTTTTTCTTCAAGGCGAAACATGCCTTCTCCATGAATACAAGTTTTCAAACAAAAATTATGAGTCTAATGATAAACTTAGACAAACAGTACTGACCTAGATCAAACTGCTTCTGAAAGGGCATTTTGACCTTGTATCATCACTATATTCTTCAATGTCAGTCCAATTTAAAGTTATCAAAATGGTACCCAATCAAACTAGAAGTTTTTGTCACAAAAACAGATGTCTCCCCCTCCCCCATCCCTCGCACCCTATGTGACATACTGTCACATTTCTGTATATAATAACTGGATCGGATTAGATGTGTGAGAGACAGACAGAACTCTAACAAAAACAATATGTAAAGGGAAATATCTCAAAATGCTGCTAACATAGTAATAGACTTGATGAATGATACTTCCCCTCATTATGGGCTTTCCACACCACAATTTTCAAGGAAAAGAATCATAACAGCTAATAATTCCAAAAATATTGATACCAGTGTTATGGCCCTTGTGCATGACACTTCCTTTCTTCATGCTCTTTACATAAATGAAATTTCATTCCAATAGCACCAGTAGAGTAGGAGTTATAGATCTGACAAAAAAATGTAACAAAGGGCAATAACTCCAAACTTATTGCAGCCAGAGTTATGGCCCTTGTACACAACACTTTCTCTCATCATGTTTTCCCATGTATGAAGTTCCAATCCAATGGCAAGAGCCATTTAGGAGTTATCGTCCGGACGAAAAAGTGTGAAAAGAATGTACAAGGGGCAGTAACTCCAATATTATGAAGTTTCAATCGAATGGCATGAGCCATATAGAAGTTATCTTCCGAACAAAGAAGTGTGAAAAAAATGTACTAGGGGCAATAACTCCAATATAAGTGAAGCCAGAGTTGTGGAACTTGTGCATGACACTTCCTCTCATCATGCTCTTTCCATATATGAAAATTCAATCCAATTTGCATGAGCCATATAGGAGTTATCGTCCGGACAAAAAACGTGTGAAAAAATGTACAAAGGGCAATAACTCAATATTTGTGAAGCAAGAGTTATGGACCTTATGCATGACACTTCCTGTCACTATGCTCTTTCCATATATGAGGTTTCAACTGACTGGCATCATGCATATAGAAGTTATCGTCTGGACAAGAAAGTGTGACATACAGACAGACAGATGGACAACTCTCACAAAAACAATATGTCTCCTCCATATAGATATGTAATGAGTAAGCTCTACAAACTGGAGAAAATAGGGAGATAGGGTGTCTGAATACCTCTAGGACAACTCCTTAAGTCGTCTTTAAGACTTCAAATCAGTCATCAAAGTTCCTGTGATACATGAATGAAGCCTTTGCTGAGTAATTATGGCATAATAAACGCTATGTCTATGATACTGTGGACGGCATAGGCATATACAGTTTTAAAATCACCAACTGGACCATAGCCATAGATAAATGGTCATACTTCAAATACTAAAACAGTTATTTCTCTTCCAAACCCCATGTTATAACCTCTCCTTTTGTATCGTCTTAACCCTTTCCTCCATAAATACGCCTTTCTACGCTTCTGTAATAACCATTTCTCGAAATCATTGTGATAAATAGAACATTTGCTCCTATAGGAGCAAATGCTGAATTTATCACAATGGTTTCAAACCTCAGAATTCTAAAATTTTACTTTTTACTAAAATGCTCCTTTTGGGTAGATTCATTCAAAGAGGTTGGTTCTAAAAATAGCCTATGGAGGAAAGGGTTAATAGAAATATAAAGCAGATATTCTTGGATTAATGTGTAAGTGTTCCACATCTTATCTCTCCTTGTGGACTGAACCGTGTCCCACAGCGTGGCCAAACATAGCTCTTTGGCACTCTAAAGTGTGTATTGAAACAGTCTCCATAACAGTCTGTGTCTGGTCTGTAGTCATCTGTAAGGACATCCATTAGCCCAGTGACCTCTTGAACCTGAAACATTATCATAGATAATACAATACATAGTTAACCCATACCCTTATATTGATGCCTTTCCAAGCCTCTGTAAAAATCACCTTTTAAAGCTCGTTTTTTATCGTTTTAAAAAGACAAATTTAATAAATCCAATAATCATGAACACAAATGCAAGATCCTATTTATAACATAACACACACAAATGTTATTTGCAGCCAATATTTTAGCAGTTACGTGGATTGTTAAAAATTCTGCTTACATATAGAAATGATGAATGAAAGGTGTTATTAGGTTCGCTAGGTAACTGGGACAAAGTAGGTCCAAATTTTCCAACATTTTTTTTTGCTTACTGTCATATCAACCAGGATCTAATTCAGACCTCTCTGGTATTCAATTTAACTGTGATAGTTTATGATACAAAAACATACAGAAACATGTCAAAATAAATTTTGAGTTACAGTTTTGACATACATAGTTACAAACACGTCACATTATGACGTCATTGTACACAACATGTGTCTAAGTAAAGCGCGCCATTTACATAAAGACCAACATACAGTCGCCAACACGTCTGACACTCACTGTCAATGGGATTCGAAATGCGACTTCGTTTTGGTATGTTAAGCCCTTCATTAGTGTTGTATACACATGGACATTTCCACCGAGAAAAAAAAATCTCGATTCAAGTTCAGTGAAAATGTTTGAAATGGACAAAAGATTCAGTAGATCTACGAACTGCTGCATAAAATGTGTTGGAACAGGAGGAAGATTTTTGCAATCGGCTGAGTATAGCATATTTGAAATATGTTTGTGCTGTGCTGGATTCAGATGACTATAGTTGTTGATTGACGAGATATTTTTATGAGTAGAATTCTGCATAAACAAAAGGACATGCGGTGAAGAAAATGCAAAGTTGCGGAGGCATTTTCTATGTAGAATGGATTGTATGGGTCAGAGTAGCTGGTAGGTCTTTTTTGGCATACATTTTGTATATATATATAATTACTGACAGCGATTACAATTTGTATTATTTTATCGAAATTAAGGCGCAAGTGCCAACAGTCCTTTGCCATCTATCGTGACTCAATCGTTGACAGGTAGGTCACCGTCCATCAGTTTGTTTGTTTTGACAGCGCGTATGAATACAGTTCGTTCGTTCAAATGTTATTCACTAGTGAATATATGCCCGTGAATATCAAAAAATAAATGATAGTGTTACGTCACGCTGAAGCCACGAGTTATATTATAAATGCCTTTTCATGCAAACAGGGTAGACCCAGATTAGATGTCTCCTATAGATGTCTCCTATCAGGGTCTGTTCTGTTTTTGCTAATGGAATTTGATAAATATGTTTCTTTGAATTCTAAAATGGTTACAAGGTTACACCTTCCATATTTCAATATACATTTAACTATATCATTAATGAATATTCAGTAGGTACTGGACTAAATACCGTACAGGGAAAGGGTTAATATAATATGTAATGGGTTGAAACAGCAATTCCATTTAAATTTGACCTCGACATGACAGTATCAACTGATTCAGGTTGGCCCTCAGACACATTTGTAAATTAGCAAAATTAACCCATTACCTCATATTAAAAGCTATTTTTAGACTCAGCCTGGAACATCTACTAGAAAAAAAAGGATTTTTTTTTAGAATTGTGTAACTTTGAAACCATTGTGATAAATAGGAGCAAAAACTCTATTTATCACAATGGTTTCAATAAAAAGTGATTTTACAAATGGGTCAATATGACGAAATGAGTTAAACACAGACTGTCTGGTAATAAAACTTAAATTTTGCAAAACAAAAATGTCCTAAGTACATGTGCCTAGAATAATTAGTACAAGTACAGTAAAACCTCTCTAAACCAGATGTTAAATTTAGTATAAATATCCATGTTGGAGACTGGCGGCAGCTTGAACAAGAGCCGCGTGCAGCGCCAACGCTCGTCTGATAGGGGCCTTCTCCTCAATGAGATCTACCTAACTATGAAGTTTAATATTAATACCTCTTATACATTGAGCAATGAGCTACTTTAAAGTTTTTGTAAGACGACGACGACAACCTAGTGATCACAATAGCTCAACTTTTCTTCGAAGCAGACAAGCTAATTATGTACAAAGTCAAGTGAATAGCAATAAATCTTGCTTTCAAGGCATATATTATCAGCTCTCTTCCCTGCCAATCCTGTCCTTTGAATATTACAAGATGATCTAACCCGAAACTCCATGAATATTCAGGCAAGAAGTAATGACAGCATGGCCATTTATTCACTAAATTTTTATAATGGCACTATGAACAAAATAATTTTTATCTTGACAGAAACTGTAGAATAAGATCTATATTATATCATAGCAAACAGAGCAGACCCTGATCAGATGGCTCCTATAGGATCTGGGTCTACTCTGTTTGCAAAGGAATAAAAAGGCGTATATGTGGAGTATAGGTTTAAAAATGTACATACCACAATTAAAACATCTGCCATAACCACCAAAATAGGCCGACTCGTCTCCGCTTAATTCACTTTCACCATCCTCACTGTCCATATCAGAACTTGATAAAGACTGATAAACATCACTGCCATTATCATCATCTTGGTCAGATATCAAAATTGGCACATCAGGTGGAACTTCTGGCAGAGGAGGAGGAGCAGCCATATTGCCCCGCCTAGCACCTCTTCCCCTTCCTCTGGCTCGCCCCCCACGACCCCGACCTCTAGCTGGAGCTGGTTGAGGTTTATTTGCTGCTTCAAAGGCTGCCTCCTCATCTAGAAGATAGTTCAGTCCATAAAATACTACAGGTCAAAACTGGTACATTATCCAACTATTGTATCAATGTTAACCCTTTAATTGATGTCTTTGCAAACAGAATAGACCCAGACAGGACAGTTCCTATAGGATTCTTCTGATCAGGGTCTGTATTGTTTGCTTATGGTAAACATGTAATATAGATCTGATTCTACAGTATCTGTATTATATAAATTCAGCTAATTAATATTCATGATGAAATTATTTCTTACATGAATATTCATGATGTACAGGATTAAGGAAAACATTTTGGCTGAGAAATAAGAGATTTTAGTATATCAGTATGCATCTTATCTGTGGCCCTGTTATAATATGTGATAGGACTATAACAATCTCATGAATATTTAAAGAGTCACAGCTATTCATATCATGGATTTTTAAAATTAAAAAACAGGAAAGTGTTAACATCTACATGTAACGCTCTTGGTTTTTATTTAAATTAAATGAAAGAAAATGTGTCCATGGGACACGGATGCCCCCCGCCGGCAAATAGGAAGTAGATGTACGACAGACCTAAACAAGAGATGTCACAGTCACGTGACAAATGCCCCCAAAAATTGTACTCTGTGACCTTGACCTTTGACATATGGACCAGGGAGCTGAACGCGACACATCGTCTTTGTGTGGTGAACATTTGTGGCAAGTTATATTGAAATCCATTGATAGATGAAGAAGTTACAGACCGGACACGAAATTTGTGACAAAGTAATTGTACCCTGTGACCTTGACCTTTGACCCATGGACCAGGGAGTTCAATGCGACACATCGTCTCTGTCTGGTGAACATTTGTGGCAAGTTATATTGAAATCCATTGATAGATGAAGAAGTTACAGACCGGACACGAAATTTGTGATAAGTAATTGTACCCTGTGACCTTGACCTTTGACCCATGGACCTGGGAGTTGAACGCGACACATCGTCTTTGTGTGGTGAACATTTGTGCCAAGTTATATTTAAATCCATTGATAGATGAAGAAGTTACAGACCGGACACGAAATTTGTGACAAAGTAATTGTACCCTGTGACCTTGACCTTTGACCCATGGACCTGGGAGTTGAACGCGACACATCGTCTTTGTGTGGTGAACATTTGTGGCAAGTTATATTGAAATCCATCGATAGATGAAGAAGTTACAGACCGGACACGGAATTTGTGACAAAGTAATTGTACCTTGTGACCTTGACCTTTGACCCATGGACCAGGGAGTTGAACGCGACACATCGTCTCTGTCTGGTGAACATTTGTGGCAAGTTATATTGAAATCCATTGATAGATGAAGAAGTTACAGACCGGACACGAAATTTGTGACAAAGTAATTGTACCCGGTGACCTTGACCTTTGACCCATGGACCTGGGAGTTGAACGCGACACATCGTCTTTGTGTGGTGAACATTTGTGCCAAGTTATATTGAAATCCATTGATAGATGAAGAAGTTGCAGACCGGACACGAAATTTGTGACAAAGTAATTGTACCCTGTGACCTTGACCTTTGACCCATGGACCTGGGAGTTGAACGCGACACATCGTCTTTGTGTGGTGAACATTTGTGGCAAGTTATATTGAAATCCATCGATAGATGAAGAAGTTACAGACCGGACACGAAATTTGTGACAAAGTAATTGTACCCTGTGACCTTGACCTTTGACCCATGGACGGGGGAGTTGAACGCGACACATCGTCTCTGTCTGGTGAACATTTGTGCCAAGTTATATTGAAATCCATTTATAGATGAAGAAGTTAAAGACCGGACACGAATTTGGGACGGAAGGACAGACGGACGGACAGACGGACGGACGGACGGACGGACAGACGGACAGACGGAAGGACGGACAATGCGATTACTATATGCCCGCCTTTGGGGGCATAAAAAGGGGAGACACAGTACAACTCACTATGATTATGCTTCAGACCAAATATCGAATCATTGCAGCTTACATAAGCAAAGAAATCTTTGACAAAAATATTTGTCATTAAACAATCACCAAAATTCAATCAAAGTGTCGGCAAACAGGAAGTAGAGGGACGACAGACCTGAAAAGGGGAGACACGTTACAACTCACTATGATAATGCTTCTGCTTCTGCTAATGTCATCTGCACTAATTGTAGTCTGGTATCATTTTCAAATTTAAAATTTCTTCCATTTTCCTGAGAAATACAATTTAAGAATGACAAATGATGAGATGCTGAGTTCTCATTATTTGCATAGGCTATAACAAATTCTCTACTATTATGTTCTACTATTATGTACCATTACTAAATATATATTTACTCTTTCTCTCTGTAACAAATTCCTGTCTAGATTTCTTCATATCATCACTGAACTGCTCCACCATTTTCTCTATGTAGCTATCAAGCACTATAGAGCGCATGTGTGTAGTGATCTGGGCGCGACATTGGGGACACTCCTTTTTCACCTTCATCCACTGGTTAATGCAAAATGAGCAAAATGCATGGGAGCAATTGAGAGAGGTGGCCTGCAAATAAACAAACATATATGTCAGAGGTTGCCTGCAAATAAACAAGTATGTGAGAAATGTGGCTTGTCAATAAACAAAACAAACATGACAGAGGTGGCTAGCACATAAAGAAACATGTGAAAGATGACCTGTAAATAAACAAATGTGAAAAGCATGACCTTCAAGTAAGCAAATAATTATGTCAGAAAGATGGCCTGCAAAACTAGTCTTGTTAGAAAGTATCTAGTCTACAAGGAGGTGGTTTAGAAGTACATGTAACAATTGTGTGGGGTGGGTCCAGTTTGGTTTCAAATTCATTCATGTTCTAAACTTCTAATTGATAATATGGATTACAATTCATTTCTAAATTAGAAATTCTACATTCTGATGCCACACCTGATCATCCTATTTAATATTATTCTCCCACTGTATCAGGTAAGAATTAATTTCAACAAGACATGTGGGTCACAAAAACATGTTTCCCCACGGGGACAAGAGTATTGCATAGACAGACAACTTGAAGTTACAACAGTTTTTTACTGATATCCTTATTATTTGAAATCATGGGTATCAAATAGAGACTTTAGCTATATCTGGTCTCCAGCCATAACATAATTACCCTATGTATTCAGAAACCCAATCTCTCCTTTCTACCAGCTTGTAAAGAAAAACTATAACTAAAGGTGATGAATACCCCCGCACAGCAGTCTTGATTGCAAATCCACGTTTGTGACACCAACTACCAATGTAACAGGACCAAATGATAAAAATACTCAAAAGTTCAAGTGGGGGACAATTCTATAATGGATGCCAGTAAAAACAGAAAAAATCTGTCTTTCACATGTACTATTTGCGTTTAGTATGTATGGCAAGTATCAATTCAATAAGTTTCAAATTGAAGGAGGAGTTTACGACACTAACTCCCCATCTTTCATGGCAAAATGACAAAAAATATTCAAAGTTCAGGGGGAGATAATTCTGCAATGCCCAGCCATAAACACATACAAATTGTGTCTTGCACATCTACCAATAGTAGTTATTATGTATACTGAAGAAGGAGTTCAATTCTGCAATGTGCATCTTGCACATCTACCATTCATGGTTGTTATGTATACCAAATATAAACTAAACAAGGGCATGTTGTATTGCTATGCAAGACAGGAGTCCCCCACTGGACTGAAAAAAATCCTCCACTCTCCCCACCCCACCCACCCATGCTGTGGTTGACCATGGTATATACATGACCACCTGAATGGTATTAGTACCTACTTTCATACCAAAAAGTGACATTGACCTTGGGTATAAAAGGCCAGGTATTGTGTATGACACACTTTCATGCTATGAGTAACTAGTGTTGTGCGTGACACACTTCCATGATGGGTAATAATCATGTGAAGTATGAATTTGGCCTACCCTTGTGAGAGATACGGCATAGACACAAAGTGTAAAAATAGGAAAAAGGGGAATAACTCCAAAAATATTGATGCTAGAGTTATGGCATTTGTGCATGACACTTTTTCTCATCATGATTGTTCCATATGTGAAGTGTCAAATCAATTGAATCAGTAAATAAAAAGTTATTGTCCCGACAAGAAAATATGAAAAAGGGGAGTAACTCCAAAATATTGATGCTAGAGTTATTGCAATTGTGCATGACACTACAGCTCATCATGCTTGTTCCATATGAGAAGTTTCAAATCAATTGAACCAGTACATAAAGAGTTATTAACTGGACAAGAAAATATGAAAAGGGGAATAACTCCAAAAATATAGATGCTAGAGTTATGGCCCTTGTGCATGACACTAGCCCTCATCATGCTTGTTCCATAAATTATGTGAAGTTTCAAATCAATTGAACCAGTACATAAAGAGTTATTGTCCGGACAAAAAAATATGAAAAAGGGGAATTAACTCCAAAAATATTGATGCTAGAGTTATGGCCCTTGTGCATGACACTACTCCTGATCATGCTTCCTCAATGTGTGAAGTTATAATGAATTTGGCCTAACTTTGGAGGAGATATTGCCCGGACATGAAGCGTGACAGACGGACTGACAATAAAATATGAAAAAGGGGAAGAACTCCAAAAATATTGATGCTAGAGTTATGGCCCTTGTGTATGACACTACCCCTCATCATGATTGTTCCATATGTGAAGTTTCAAATCAATTGAACCAGTATATAAAGAGTTATTGTCCGGACAAAAAAATATGTAAAAGGGGAATAACTCCAAAAATATTGATGCTAGAGTTATGACCCTTGTGCATGACACTAGCCCTCATCATGCTTCTTCAATGTGTGAATTTATAATGAATTTGGCATAACTTTGTAGGAGATATGACCCGGACAAGAAGCGTGACAGGCGGATGGACGGACAGACGGACGGACGGGCGGACGGAATCGAGCAAACCTATAGTCCCCCAACCAGTAACCGGTGGGGGACTAATAATTTTCAGAATGAAGGAGGAGTGCACGGCACCAACTACCCATGTTTCATGCAATAATGAATTTTTTTTTTAAAAATTCAGGGGGAGATCATTCTGTAATAGCCAGAAGTAAACACCTGAAAATTGCGTCTTGCACATCTACCATTTGTGGTTATTATGTACATACCAAATATAAGTTCAGTAACTTTAAAACTGAAAGAGGAGTTTGCCACACCAACTATAGTCTACCCATGTTCAAATGCGGATAGTCCGGACCGACCAACTGCCGGACAGGGTGATTCCAGTATACCCCCTCAAACAAGTTCACTGGGGTATAATAATTTGGCACCATTTAGATCATTTGACACTAGATTGACATGACAGCAAATATTATTATACTGCAAAGTAAAATCCTCATTTCTGATTGGTTAACTAGCCGTGTACATGAGTTCATGTACCCTGTGAGCTGACAGGATACATAGACATGCCCCATGGTAGGCCCCACATATTATGGTCAGAAACCAAAAGACCGACTTCTCGACTCGGTTACACAATAGCAAAATTCATAATAGACAACTATTAATACGTAAAGAAAACAATGCAGAAATGAATTAAAAAACATCATTGTTTGAAATGACCAATAAAACAGTTTTCAGACGAGTTATTATATCGTCCAGCCATCTATAACAACACGAACGCCGATGAAAAACAATACATACCACTTCGGATACCTTCGGGTAGAATTAATGTATTGGGGCGCTTTTAGGGGAATTAGCGTGTTTAGTGATTCAACATGCCAAAATGGATTTATATAAATTATCCGAAACGTAAAACTTTGCAGTATAATAAATTCGTTATACAGTTCTTTCCCAGGGTACATGACGCTTTATTCCCGGCTGGTTAAATCATGTAACCCTCGCCTAACGGCTCGGGCAACATGATTTTCCTCAGCCGGGAATAAATCGTCATGTACCCTGGGAAAGAACTGTATAACTAATAGTGTAAAGCCTGATCAAACTACTCATTCAGGAGCACTTTGGTCTGGGTCTTCAACATTTGTCAAAGCTGGTAGGTCAAAATAAAAACTTGAGACAATTAGGTTAATATTTTTCACAATCATAACTCTTGCTACATTATATATTGTCCATAAAAATTAGTACATTATATAGTTTGATTCAATTCTCAATTTACAGAGTGTTTCCTTCCATGTCCTGCAAATTAGTTTTGAACTTCCAGAGAACCAAACTGCTTTAACCCTGTACCTGATGAATATTCATGTAAGACTGAATGAATGTATGAATATTAATTAACTGTTTATACTGCATATGAAAATATGTTGTCCATGGCAGAATATGTATCATCAGACCTGCATAACTCTATAAGCACACAGAGTAGACCTAATCAAACGGTTTCTGTAGGAGCTGTCTGATTTGGGTCTACTATGTTTGCAAGGGTGACAACGGTATCTTTATCAGGTAATTGGTAAAAAATAAACATAAGCAAAGGAAACTTCTTACCCTTACGAAGAGCTCACTGCAAATACTACACTGTAGTTCTGTCTCCATAAGTTGGGCGAAGTTGGAGAGAACATCCTCGCGAGCCCGTAGCATCTCCTCATGTTGTTTGTCTTTCTCCAGCTTCGTATCATTAAGTTGACTCTCCAGTAACCTCTTCTCTACCTCCTTGTTTTCTATAACCTGAAAATACATACAGCACTAGATCAGGGGAGCATTTAGGAAGTCTAGGTTTTCGAGATGATTCTAAAGAGTTGTCACAACATAGGGTTTGGTGGAGAAATGATGACTTTAAAATAGTATTTGAGTATGCACCTTCATGTGTAGTTCTGGTAATGAGGACCAACAAGATAAGACCTGACTGAGAAAGAAGAGATTTTGATACACCAGTATGCCTCTTACCTAAATTTAAATCTCTGACACAGGAGAGAGGGTCAACAACAAAGATATACTTGCATTATACCATATAACTAGTTATTTTTGGGAGTGCAATTTTTTGTGGCTTGGGCTGAAAAATGTTTGCCATTTTAATTTTTGCATTTTTCTGTGGACAAATCTTTGACAGGGTCTTTATAAAATCTTAATCCTTTTCTCCATAAATACAGGGTATATGCAGATTAAGCAGCTCCCACAAGAGCTGTCCGATCAGGATATGCTCCATTTGCTTATGATATAACATGGATATGATTCTACAGTTTCTGCAATGGTGAAAAAGTGCTACATCCATGTTCTATTATAACAATTAATCTAATTAATACTGATAATGTCATTATTTCTTTAATACATGAATATTCATGGACTAAAGGGTTAAACAAGATTGATTCTCTTTGCATTTTGTAACCAGCATAGTAACAGTAATTCTGTCACCTTTTCTAAGCTCTTCTTTTGCTGGAGAAGCTCTTCTGTTAGTTGCTTGTCCTTTTCACGCTCGGATTCCAATTCCTTTTTCAAACGTTCTTCAATTTTCATTTTTTCATTCATTAAACCTGAAAAGAATTCATTCATCATCAAATAAAATATGTTCCACTATCAAACATGGTTAATTGTAACAATGTATTACAACTAAAAACGAGAGCCGCATGTGTGCCAACACTTGTCTGATTTGGTGTTTGTCCAGCTAAGTTAAAAAAAAGTTGAAAAAATTAAAGGGTCCAAAACTTTGAAATCAAGAGTTATGGTTCTTATGAAGGGGCCTTCTTCTCAATGACATCTACTTACCTATAAAGTTTCGTGTTGATACCTCTTATATTTTTTGAGTTACATTAAAGTTTTTGCACGCCGCCACCGACGACAATGCCTACGACCAAGTGATCACAATAGCTCATATCCTTCACAAGACAATCAAAGAAGAAGATTTTCAAAGTTTTCACTATGTTTCTAAAGAAAACTGGCCACCCTGGGGCGGGGCTTCATTGGAACCCATGGGCATAGTTCATACATTTTTTGTAGAGGACTTCAAGATGATGCTATGTGCCAAATATGAAAGCTGAGAACCTTCCAGTTTCAGAGGAGAAGATTTTTAAGTTTTTATACAATATGATTCTATACAAGAGGGCCAAAATAGCCCTGATATCGCTCACCAGACAATCAGAGGAGAAGATTTTCAAAGCGTTCATTATATGTTTCTACAGAAAACTACCCGGCCCGGGGACAGGGGCAATTTTGACCCCAGGGGCATAATTTATATAACTGATGTAGAGGACCAGAATATGATGCTATGTGCCAAATATGAAATCTGAGAACCTTCCAGTTTCAAGTGAGAAGATTTTCAAAGTTTTCACTATATGTTTCTATTGAAAACTGCCTGGCTACCCCTGGGACGGGGCCAATTTTGACCCTAGGTGCATAATTTATATAACTTTTGTAGAGGATCAAAACATGATGCTATGTGCTAAATATCAAAGCTGAGAACCTTCTAGTTTCAGAGGAGAAGATTTTCAAAGTTTTACTATATGTTTCTATAGAAAACAAGACATTCCTTGGGCGGGGTCAATTTTGACCCCAGGGGCATAATTTAATATAACTTTTGTAGAGGACCTAAACATGATGCTATGTGCCAAATATGAAAGCTGAGAACCTTCCAGTTTCAGAGGAGAAGATTTTCAAAGTTTTACTATATGTTTCTATAGAAAACTAGGCACCTCTGGGGCGGGGCCAATTTTGACCCCTGGGACATAATTTATATACCTTTTGTAGAGGACTTAAACATGAAGCTATGTGCCAAATATGAAAGCCGAGAACCTTTCAGTCTCAGAGAGAAGAGTTTTCAATGTTTCTATTATTGAAAACAGCATATAAATGTACATTATCTTCTAATAACTCTATGCACATACCATGTTCTGAAGTTTAATCCTTTACTCCATAGATACACCTGTTAACACCTTTAGAAACAGAGCTGACTCAGATCAGTTTGCTCCTGTAGGAACCACCTGATCAGGATCTGCTGTATGTTTATGGAATAACGTAGGTCTGATTCTTCAGTTTCTCTCATTATAAAAATCCTTTGTTCATAGAGAACAATCAGCTAATAAATATTCACGATGTCATTATTCTAACATGAATATTCATTGAGCAAAGGGCAAAATAAACATCATCATATTGTCAAAGAGTTCGGATTCTGATGAGAAAGGTAAATATTTAAACTCCCTTTACTCCATAAATACGCCTTTCTACACCTTTGCAATCAGAGCAGACCCAAATCAGACTCCAACAGTTGTCTGGTCAGGATCTACCCTATTTGCTTATGATATAATTTAGATGTGATTCTACAGTTTCTATTGTAACAATTAATCTAATCAATATTCAAGACATGGTTATTTCTTATTTGGATATTCATGGAGGAAAGGGTTAAATTAAGAATCAATGCGACCCCTCCCTCAACTCACCTTGTCTTTGGTTTTCCAAACTTTCCATCAGATTAGCCTCTTTGACATGAAGTAGATCTTCCAGCTCTTCTTTCAGTCTGGCTTCCATCTCCTCTTTTTCCTTCGTCATCATCTCCTGCAAATAGACTGCACATTTTAACTCTTTGCATGCTAGCAGTGAATTCATGATTGCCTATGAAAAAAGTTTGGAGTGGAGTAACGAAACATCTTATCAGTGTTTCTCACTCCGACTACAGTTTTGACAAGAACTGATGGAAAAAGTAAGTGTCAGAATACAGCAGAAGACAACTTTTTCAGAAGACAGCCACTTAACAAGCAAAAAGTTAAAAGACAATAGGCTGCATATTTGCCCTAAGGAATAAGAGAGAGAGAGTGTTCCACAGGTAAGTGTGTAATGGTACTAAGCATGATGGCATGTCGCAGTCTAATAGCTATGGGTCCGTTTGCAGTAGTACTGGAAAATGACAATAAGTCTTTGCAAACAGAGTAAGCACAGATCAGATGACTTGTGTCAGAGAAATTTTATCAGGGTCTGGGTCTATTTGAATATGAAAGATTGGATTCTACAGAGTCTGCACTGGTAAACTAGTCTCCTGTTCATAATTTCAATTTAAAATACAGTTAAACTTCGATATCTCGAACTTCAAGGGACTATATAAATTAGTTCAAGATAACAGAAGTTTGAGTTATCCGATTTCTAATCTGGACAATTTCTCAAGTAAACAGCTGAATGCAGGTCTACAGTAATGCTGAAAGCTCCTGTAGGAGCTTTCAGCATTACTGTAGACCTGCATTAAGCTATGAAATGTGTTTCTAGATATGGGAAGTGGTACATTTTAGAGCAATTCTGTATTGTAAGATTTTGGAAGGACCAAACTTTGAGTTCGAGTTATCCAGAAGTTCGAGTTATCCGAGTTCGAGATATCGAAGTTCAACTGTATCAGAAAGTTAATATCCATACAGTAAGTGTTTCTAACTAAATCCCTTGGTCTCACTTTGACTTTAGAAGAGCTGAAAAGGATAGACTGAAGACAAATGCTTTCAGTGGTACAGTCATGCCTCACAGTTTCTCCATTATTTCTAACATTGAAAAAACTGTGACAACAAACTGCACGTAAATGTGACAACCAACTGCACATAAAATTTCAGTCATTTGACCTTGACCTTGGGGGCAGCATGGGTGAGGTGCCAAATGATAGCACAGATGGTAAGTGATGTGTATGTGAAGCTTCATGTGTATAAGTGCAGAAATTACTGACATATAACACTTTATAGCAAAGCGTGACGCACGGACGGACGGACAGACAGGTGCAAAATATAATGCCCCATGACTGTGGGTTATTTACGTTGGGTGCCAAAAGTAACATGGTGAAAAAATTGTGACTCGAATGGGACTCGAATCCAAGGCCTCTGGCTTACCATGCCAACACTCTACCAACTGAGCTACCAAGCCACACAGTAAAGCCTATCAACTTATTTCACCACAATCTCTACCCGGCTACACAAGAATTAAAGAAGTGACAGAAAATTATCTTAATATATTTCAGCACACTGTTCAAAATAGCATTGCATCATGTTTGTCTGAAACTTTAATCTCGACTATTTCTTTAAACTACATGTATCACAGAGACTTCATATCTGGACAGGTACTCACCTCATTACTTTGCAACTTTTGACCAGTGACATGTCAAGGTCATACTGTTAGGCCAATCTTAGAGTCAAATTGGCTGTGGGGAGCATAGTGCTTTCACAAACTCATCCTTTTCAATTTTGCTAAACTAGGCTGTGTTTAAAAGGGCGTACAGTAACCTGTACAGGACCATGTATTGTGATGTGTATGTTTATTTGCTACACACTACATTGCAGCCCTATGGGACACTCATACTTTTGAGGATCAGGTGGGGAGTAGGGCCTTAGGTGAAGCAGCATGTTCTTACCTGTTTCTTCGCAAACTCTTGCCTCAGCCTTTCCTCCTTCTGCTGAAGAGTCTCTACATCTCTCACTCTTTTATTCTTCTCTTCCTGTAACTGTTTTGCCATTTTTTCTTGTTCAGATTCTTTTTCCTATCAGATAAAAAGTCACTTTTATAATTATCAAAATTGTGCATGAGAATGTATGATTTAAAATATAATCTGAACTAGAACCATTACTGTATTGAGAGGACAACACCAATTTTGAGACATTTTGACAATAAATGGATGACAACTCCTGTCTGAATTATGCAATATCACTGGTTATCTAACTTGGCCAAGAATTGTACTGCCTGTGCAACTATTGACCACATTTGGTAATGATTGGTCATGCTATTGAGAAGACAACACCAATTTGGGAAATTTGACAATCAAAGGACCACAACTCCTGCTAAAATGATGCAATATATGGCTTGTTATCAACAATGCCAAGACATTATGCCTGTACAACTGTGTACTGACTAATTTTGGTAATGACTGGCCAAAGGGTTCTCACACTATGGCGAAGACTACACCAGTTTTGGGAAATTCTGACAATCAGAGACTGAGTCAAATCTTCTCATGCTATTTAGCAAACAACAGAAGTCCATAATTATAAGATGCATAAATTAAAACAGTTTCAACAATAACTCCTTTATTTTTCCACGAGATCCTACGTTGTGACCACTCTTTAGAATCATCTTGAAGAGACGATTCTAAAGAGTGGTCACAACATAGGGTTTGCTGGAGAAATGACAATTTTAGTAATTGAGTACACTCCTTTATCTGTTGCTCTGACCAAGGTACAGGGTGGGATGTAACAACTTATGTCATTCCTACATAGTGCCCACTTCACTTTGTGAAGCAGTTGTATCACTACATCATCTGAAAGCCAACAGCTAACAATTAATATCTCCCACTCGCCTTCTTAATGAAAAGAAACAAAAAGTTTAATAACTCCTGTATTTGCTGTCATATTCCAACATAAATTACGGGTGCAAAAAATTTCCAAGTAGTTGATATAAGTTGCGAAATATCAGGATAATACCTAGCTTAACACCTTTGCAAACAGTGCAGATCCTGATGGCTAGAGTAGGTTCAGTTCTTTTTACCGAAGAAATAATACAGATATGATTTTACAGTTTATGCCACAGTCAAAACTTTCTATGTTCATAATACTACTATAAAAATTCATGTTATTCATGTTCATGCTGTCAATCTTTCTTACATGAATATTCATAGAGTAAAGGGTTAAAATGTATGATTTGGATTGACGGCAAGTTCAAATGTAAACAAAATAAAATATCCTCTCATATCCAACGACTAAATCAATGAAAACATTCCAATGGTGGCTAAATGCATAAGCAATGTTTCTATGTTACTCTTGTCCTGCATTAACTCTTTCCTTCATGTAAACGCCTCTTCAGACCTTTGCAAACAGAGTAGACCATGATCAGATGACCCCTATATGAGCCGTCTGATCACGATCTGATCTGTTTGCTTTTGACATGATATATAGATCTGATTTTACAGTTTTTGCCAGAGCAACAAAAAAATCCTTGAAAATATTACAAACTTCAGCTAAAAATATTTATGATGTCAGTTTTTCTTACATGAATACTGAACACTCAAAGGGAAAGGGTCTTTTCATGATTCCTATATGTAATCAGAAGTTGGTCACTTAACCATTTCCCTGTTCAATATTCATTGAAGAAATAATGACATCATGAATATTAGTTAGACTAATTTCATAATGGCATAATTATGAACGTAGGACATTTTAGCTCAGAAATAAACTCTCGAAAGAGATATTTTATAATTCCATAAGCAACCAGACCAGACAGCTCCTATATTGGTGTTCTCTCTTTGCAAATGCCTGAAAAATCATTTATATGAAGGAAAGGTTTATAACAGTTTCTATTGCACTTTTATAACTTTGACTTACCTGTAAGAGTCTCTGCATTTCTTTAAGCTTTGCTTCAAATTCCTCCATTTTACTTTTGGCTTCTTCTTCCTGCTTGACTCGTTTTTCACAGAACTGTTGGTATGGAGAGGTTGGCTGTGCTGCTACCTGAGAGAGCTTGCTAGGACTAGGTCTATCTCCTGTGGCTTGAGCCATGTAATCCTTACTATGACCTGCTACCTGTAAATATTTATAATAGCATATGATTATTACAATGGTACAAATTGCAGAATCAGATCTATATTAAACTGAGCAGATCTTGATCAGCCATCTGATCAGGGTCTACTCTAATTGCAAAGGTGCTAAAAGGCATATCTGTGACGTAAAGGTTTAACTCATTCCCTGATAGGCTATTTTTATGCCCAACCCCTTTGAATATATCTACCAAAGAGGAGTATTTACTAGAAAAAGCGAAGTTTTAGAATTGTGTAGTTTTGAAACCATTGCAATGAATACAGCATTTGCCCCATATGAGCAAATGCCTTATTTATTACAATGGTTTCAAAATGTGACTCCAATGTAAGTGAATGGGTCAAGTCTGTGTGTCTATTTTTAATGATGTCGGTCATTTTTAATGATGTCGGTCATTTGAATCTACTATCTTGTATATATTCATGCCACAATCAATGGACTACCCACTAAAAAAAGAGGAAACAGTTTCTTTATATTGTATAATAGACTCTTTGCATGGGTAATAGTGGTCTTCTGCAAAATACTTTGCCTGTTAAAATGTTTAAAGTACATTTTTATTTCATTTAAAAAAAAAATACAGTCAGGCTGCCAAAACTTTCATGTCTCATCTGGATCCAAATTGTTTCGATAGATAATCATATTATTGTAGCTAGTGTGCAAAGGTTTACAATTCAGTACTCAACTCATTTGTGAAATTGTTTTTGATTATTACTACATACATGAGCTGAAGAGAGAAAAGGCAGCACTGGGATTTTGTTAAGTGTAGATCAACAATGAACAATTATACCTGATGGCACAGCCATATATAAAGGGATGCATTTCAAATGTTCAAATCATGATTTCTCCACTAAACCCTATGTTGTTATCACTCTTGACCCTTCCCATTACAAAGCAAGAGGGCCATGATGGCCCTGAATCGCTCACCTGGTTACCACAGATTTACGTAAACAATGAATTTCCATGTAAGAAAGGTTAGCCCAAGGTTGGGGTCAACATGAAAGAAAGAGGCATATTTAGAACAATCTTGATACTGGATCATGAGCACATGCTTCATAACCAAATATGAAGGCTCTAGGCCATATGGCTCTGACGAAGAAGATATTTGAAGTTTTGTATTTATATATACATATAAGGAAAATAAGCTCCGCCCCATGCCAGTCATGTTTTTTGAGATATCAACATGGTTTGAATAATCTTGGTAGAAGGTCTCACCAGGACTGTTTCTGCCAAATATTGTTGAAATCTGACAGATGGTTGTAGAAGATTTTTTTAATTATCTATTCAGACAAATGAGGAAAATTAGTCCCGCCCCCTGGAGGGCACCTTTTTTTTAGGTAACAACATGCTTTAAACAGGGATAGAGGATCATCTAAGGACTATTTCTGCCAAATTATTCTAAAATATGACCAATGGTTTTGCAGAAGCATACTTTTGAAGATTTTTTATTTGGTTGCCATGGCAACCAGTGTTCTTTATGAAATTGAACCATTTGAACAATTTTGTTCAAAATCTAACCAATCATATGCTTGAGAATGCACTTAGACTAAATCAGAACATTTTATAACCTCACAATCTTTACCTCAGGTTTGCAGATCATCTTGGGTCTTTTAGCAGCAGGCATTCCATCTACTGTGTCTAATTGTCTGTTGGTCCTCACTTTGAGAGTCTGGTACTTATACAGAAATTCTGGAGATGACACGCCCTTTTTGATGACCCCTAGTCTCACCATGTCCCCTTCTTTTAATGCATATGGCTTCATGGGCTCCAATTTCTCATCATTTACAAAGACTCCATTCAAGCTCTGAATGAAGATAAATAATTTCATTATCTAACTATCAAACAGAAGTCTGAAGTATCATATTCATACAAGCAATTTAGATCTTTGAATGAAGAAGTAATGAAAGATTATACAATTGGTATGTGTGTTTGGTTTAAAATAACAGACAAGTAACCTTGAAAATGTGTAATGATAAAGTTGAAGGGATCTGAGATGCAGTATGAAGCACTATGGTGACATGTAATAATGATAAATAACAGAAAACAGTCCTTATTTCTGGAATGTATGTACATGTATTGCCAATCATTTCGCATTTTATTGTTGTAAAATATCCAAACCAATATTTATGACAAACTATACAGTGTAACTGTTGTGAGCATGGGGGACATTGCCCCTCCCCCAACACTACTTTGAGGTTTTGGGCCCCTTTCCCATTATAAGGCAATGAGCAAGTCTTAGTTTTTAAGGGACACTAGACTAGTGTCCCATAAAAACTAAAACTTGCTCATTGCCTTATAATGTGAATGGGGCCCAAAACCTCAACTAGTCCCAATAATATTAGGACCTAGGCACAGCACTGGGTATATAATGATGTATGCATGATAAAAATGTACACAGTATCTAACCATTAAAACATTCACACTATGGTACCAATCACTATTACCTTGTTATCTTTTATGGTCCATGTTCCCTTGTCAGTCTTTTTCAAGACAGCATGGCATCTTGAGATCATGTCTGATAATAGACATACTGTCACATCTGGGTTACGACCAATAGTTACCTGGAGATTGCAAAATGGATTGATTAAGAAATGGCAGAAAAATATTTATCTATGATATATGTCTCTAAAACAACACAAGCTTATGTCTACACATGTCAACTTGACAAGGATCAAATCTACTACCCTGAGTTCCTTGATTCCAGGTCCATCATTCTAGCCATAAGTACATATTTAGTGTCACTTTGACATACTTCAGAATAATTACTGAATGTGACAAATGTCCCCACATAAGCACTCGTAAGATTTATAGAAACATTGTTTTTTTTTTATTAATCCTGGGTCATAACAAATCATCAATCCAGAACACTTTTAGGATATGCACATCTCCTCTTACTGATGAGGCTTCTAGTACAGTTTAATTGCAATCATGTCAGTTGTTGCTCAGAATATATAGCATGAACAAGAAACAAGAGGGACATCGTGGCCCTGAATGGCTCAACTTGTTACCACAGATTTACATATACAATGAATTTCCATGTCAGAAGGTTAGGCTCAGGTTGGGTCAACATGAAAGGAATGGGTGTATTTAGAACAATCTTGATAGTGGACCATGAGCACATGCTACAATTCAGCAAGCATGAGGAATCTTTGCCTGTTAAGTCTAGAGAAATTTGTTGAAAGGTTTTCCTATATATTTCAATGTAAACAAGACCAAGCATTGCAAGGCAATACATCGTCCCCAACAGCAACCCCAAAACAAATTTATGAGACTGCTTTCCATTCTGCTCTTTGTACATATGAAGTTTCACAGCACAATAGCATCAAGAGGACAGACAGAAGGACAGAGTCTGGGGAAGAGAGATTTTCCTATATATTTCAAGGTAAACAAGAGGACCGTGATGGCCCTGATATCGCTCTGACACCAGACAACTAGGAGAAGATTTTCAAAGTTTTCATTATAGATTTCTATTGAAAACTGTCCAACCCAGGGCATAATTTATATAACTTTTGTAGAGGACCTGAACATGATGCTATGTGCCAATTAAGAAAGCTGAGAACCTACCAGTTTCAGGAGAAAATTTTCAAATTTTCACTATACATGTACCGTATATGTTTCTATAGAAAACTGGCCACAGCTGGGGTGGGGCCAATTTTGTACCCAATGATACAATTTATATAACTTTTGTGGAGGAACTGAACATGATGCTATGCGCCAAATATGAAAGCTGAGAACCTTCCAGTTACATAGGACAAGATTTTTCAAAGTGTTCACTGTGTTTATTGAAAACTATTGACTATTGACCACCCCTGGGGCATAATTTATATAACTTTTGTAGAGGACCTAAACATGAAGCTATGTGCCAAATATGAAAGCTGAGAACCTTTCAGGAGAATATTTCCAAAGTTTTCACTATATGTTTCTATTGAAAACTGGCCACCCCTAGGGCAGGCCAATTTTGACCCCAGGGACATAATTTATATGCATGTAACTTTTGTAGAGGACCTGAACATGATGCTATGTGCCAAATATGAAAGCTGAGAACCTTCCAGTTTCAGGAGAAGATTTTGACAATATGTTTAGAACAATAGAAAACTGGCCACCCCTGGGGCAGGACCAATTTTGACCCCAGGGGCATAATTTATAAAAACTTTTGTAGAGGACCTGAACATGATGCTATGTGCCAAATATGAAAGCTGAGAACCTTCCAGTTTCAGAGGAGAATACTTGTAAAGGTTCAAATTGTTGAAGACGCACACCGACGGATCTCAGGCAATCACAAAAGCTCACCCTGAGTACTATGTGCTGTGGTGAGCTAAAAAGGTACCATGAGCACATGCTACATGCCTAATATGAAGCCTCTAAGCCTTATGGTCCTGGAGAAGTAGATTTTCAAAGATTTTCCTATGTATGTCAGTGAAAATTTACAAGGAGAACCCCAGGGCAGGGCCAATATTGACCTCAGGGTCATCATTTGAAAAATGTGATAATGGACCATGAGCGCATGCTACATGCCAAATATTAAGGTGAAGGTTTTCAAAAACTTTCCTAGATACATTTCAATATCAATAACGGGAGCCCTAGGGTGGTGCTAATATTAACCCAAGGACCACAATTTGGACAATGAGTACATGCTTCATACCAAATAGGCCATATGGTTCTTGAGAAGAAGATTCTTGAAGTTTTGTACATATACATATTTATAAGGACAAGAGGACCAAGATGGCCCTTAATCACTCACCTGAATACCATAGAGCTGGGTAGCCCCAGGATTGGGCCAATATTGACCTGAGGGAAAATATCTGAACAATGTTGATAGTGGATCATGAGCAGTGGTTTTGGAGAACAAGATTTTAATGATTTAGAATATTGATTTAATCAAGACAATCATTCAGACCAATGAAGACTGGGCTAAAAATGTGCCCTCTAGAGTGTTTTTTTTTCTAAGATTTGACCTAGTGACCTACTTTTTTTATCCCTTCCCACCCATGATCAAACGCAACCTTGATATCACCAAAACAAACACTCTGAGCAAGTTTGAGGAAGATTGCGCTAAAAATGTGTCTGTCGGAGTGTAAACAAGATATGACTCAGCGACCTACTTTTTGAACCCTCATAACCCACTTTCAAACTCGTCCAAGATTTTATCAGGACAGTCATCCTGACCAAGTTTCATGAAGGTTTGGCTAAAAATGTGACCTCTAGAGTGTTCACAAGGTTTTCCTACTATTTGACCTAGTGACCTAGTTTATAACCCTGCATGCCCAATTTTCAATCTTGTCCGAGATTTTATCAAGACAATCATTCTGACTAAGTTTCATGAAGATTGGACTTAAAATATGACCGCTAGAGTATTCACAAGGTTTCTCTACTGTTTGACAACTAGTGACCTAGTTTTTGACCCAACAAGACAATCATCCTGACCAAGTTTCATGAAGATTTGAGTAAAATTGTGATGAAGAAAATATTCCAAAATAGGGAATTAATATAATACATAAATACTTGAACTGCTCTGATCTAATATTTCGACCACTAAGGGCCTTTTTCAAAGATTATCATGTCAAAATACAGGTCACATTTTTGTTACATGCATTCAGCCATAAAATCAAGGATTATTCTCTCTTGATTTTATGGCTGAATGCATGTAACAAAAATGTGACGTGTATTTTGACATGATAATCTTTGAAAAGGCCCTTAGTGGTCGAAATATTAGATCAGAGCAGTTCAAGTATTTATGTAAAATTGTGACACAAGCAAATTGTTGACGACGCACGAACGACGCACGCCGGACATTCAAGTCTCCCAAAAGCTTACCCCGAGCTTTGCTCATGTGAGCTAAAAATTAGCTCCGCCCCTTGTTGGCCATGTTTTTTAGGTAACAACATGATTTGAATAAACTTGATAGAGGGTCACCTAAGGACTATTTCTGCCAAATTATTCTGAAATACCGATATGACCAGTGATTTTGCAGAAGATGATTTTCAAATATTTTTCATTCGTTTGCCATATGGCAACCAAAGTTTTTTGTGGAATTGAACCATTTAAACAGTTTTGGAAGAGGACCATCTAAGGAATATCCTGGCTAATGTTTGTTAATTACCTTTCAGTAGTTTCAGAGAAGAAAATGTTTAAGTAAATTGTTCACGAGGCACATATGCATGACTAACGACGACGGACACGGGATTAACCCAATAGCTCACCTTGGCACTTTGTGCCAGGTGAGCTAAAAACATTATTCATGAATATTCATGTAAAAAACAATGACATTATGAATATTAATTAGATTAACTGTTATAATAGTACATGGACAAAGGATTTGTTTTACCATGGCAGAAACTGTAGAATATCTATTTTTATCATAAGCAAGCAGAGCAGACCTCGATCAGATGGCTCCTACAGGTGCCGTCTTATCAGTGTCTGGCACTCTGCTCTGTGTGCTTTTGACATGATAGAGACCTGATTCTAAAGATTTTGTCAAAGCAAAAAAATGCCTTGAAGTTTACATTATAAAAGTCAGCTAATTAATATTCATCATGTCATTATTTCATGCATAAATAATGAACAGGGAAAAGGTTAAGGTGACAAGAGTTTGGGAACTGTGATTAAATGCTGTAATACCTGATGATGAAAAATTTCCCAGTGAAACAGTAAGTGATCAAGGTCTATACTATTTTCTGCTTTTAAACACATATTTTTGTTTGGCTTTATCTGATTAAATGGATTAAAAGCAACCCAAAATAAATGTTTTCTTGTCAGGTACATGCATTTAATACATATTTAATTTTATTTATACTACTGCATGTCTTTATTTAAGAATTATGTAGTATTTGGAAGAAAATCCAACTTGACAGGAATCATTAGGTGTGTACTGAGGAATGTCCTAACCTAAATCAGTTTTAACGCCTGTGTACTCTGCCGGGATATCGTTAAAACTGAAAGTAGCTCGATATCACCAGTACTAGGATCAAGCAAGTCTCCCTAACCCTGCTGATTTCTCCCCGTTTTGAGCTGAGGGAGAAGTTTTAATATAATTATAGAACATATAGGGAGATACAAAATCAGAACCAAAACTTAAACTTCTCCCTCAATACCGTTAAACTTCTCCCTGATACAGAGCTTGAGTGTTGTTTGTGTATTAACACTTGTACAGCCTTGCACATGCAAGTCTGCTTTTATGGCAATTATGGTAGAGTGCTTGAGTTTTGACCAAGAATATCAAGGTTAACGGTTAGATCCCCACATCCGACGGGTATATTTTCTCTCAGAGATACCCCTGTTACAAGTGCGTCCAATGTGGGGTTGTGAGTGTTTTGTCTTTGGGACGAATTTCAACATGGGGGAGTATGTCACAGGTTTTAGTTTACCTGTATCAACACTTGTACAGCATTTCTGTGCAAATGGGCTTTTTATCTTATGAAATTTGCATATACATAATTACATGGCTTTTATAAACTCTCGTCATTTGCCGATTTATTCCACATGTTGTTACCGAAACGACCAAGTCCGAAAGGGATTGGGTCCGAAACGATACAGGACCCATTGTGAGTTAAAAAACAAACAAACAAAAATGAGTAACCAAGTCTTAGACCTGACTTGATCAAGGTAGTCACTGCTCTTTAGATTTATAAGACAGTATGCTAGATGTGTTAAGTTTGCCATTTATAGTGTGTATTTGCGACAATTTACAGGAAGGAGGACACGAACGCTCGGGAAATTTGAGGCGAAAGTAAAGTGGAGACCAGTTACCTCATCTTTGTCGTCAAGAACAATCAATTTGTGCTTTTTCAAATTCTCCCCTACTCTCCTAAGGCACTGGGCGCGAGATTTGATCATATTGCTGCAGGTAAAACTTCAAGACATTAGACTCTCCAGTCTCCACAAATGTACAATCGTTCGAATGTTTACAACTGGCGGTAATGATTACTACGACATGATCAAATCGCTGTCGTCTTTACCGCCGCGTTTTTGCCCGCGCAATCAAGCACAAGCCCTGTTATATCGGATTACATTTTTCAATGTTCAGCAACATTTTTAGATAATTATACTCCTCAAAGTTTTCATTTTATTATTTTGAAAACTTGTTGATATTTCAAGAAACTATCTTGATTTGCCAAAAATATGGATTTTTTGCAATGTTGATCTAGTTATTTTATTTATTTATGACTCCTTTTACTCTTTTAGCAATGCATATAACGTATTGCAGGATAAAAGTAATGCAGAAAGCTCCTAGAGGAGCTTTCTGTATTACTTTTGTCCTGCATTAAGCAACCACCTGCTTATAAAGGCATCCATGTTTATTCATTCAGTGGTCGCATTACCTGAGGGGGGGTATGACTAAAACACAAAAGGAGGATTTTTTGGCGAAAGGAGGCGAAAGGAGGATTAAAAATTAATGTTGGCTATTTATTAGTTATTACTAAGTTAGTTAAATGATATGGACATATATTTTAAATGTATTTGGCACTAATATACTGATTTAAGCCTGAATATATGAACACATCATTAATATATTGATGACATTTACAAGGAAAACGTATTACTTGCTCCTTTCGCCACAGTAAATACCGCGAAAGGAGCTCTTAAGTAATGTAATTGAATGTAGAACTGCGGATTTTTAATAATATGTAATACTTAGTGTTTTTAATTAATATATAGATCTACACATATTTTAAGTATATTTGGCATTAAAATAATGAAATAAGCCTGAATATATTACCACATCATTAATATATTGATGACATTTATGGGGGAAACGGGTTACTTGCTCCTTTCGCCAGCTTTAAATATCGCGAAAGGAGTTCTATATTCGAATGAAGAACTGTGGATTACTTCATGTAAGTTGATTTGATAAAGCTCAATCCGCTGAAAATCCATGGTCTACAAGTTGTCGAAAGGAGGCTCCTTTCGCCCAAAGACCTATGATAACACATTGTGTTATCATAGGTCTTTGTTTCGCCAGCTGTAAATCCCGTGAAAGGAGCTCTTAATATAATTTGATGAAGAACTGTGTGTTACTACATTTGAGTTGGTTTGAAAAAGCTCCTTTCCCTAATTTAAATCCTTGGTCTGCAGTTGGCGAAAGGAGGCTACTTTAAATTGGCCAGCTGTAAATCCCGCGAAAGGAGCTCTTAATATAATTGAATGAAGAACTGTGGGTTACTACAGGTTAGTTGGTTTGATAAAGCTCCATCCGCTGAAAATCCAAGGTCTACAGTTGGCGAAAGGAGGCTCCTTTCGCCAGCTGTAAACCCCGTGAAAGGAGCTCTTAATATAATTGAATGTAGAATTGTGGGTTACTACAGGTAAGTTGGATTGATAAAGTTCCTTTCGCTAAAATCCTTGGTCTGAAGTTGCCGAAAGGATGCTCCTTTCGCCAGCTATAAATCCCGTGAAAGGAGCTCTTAATAAATTTGAATGTAGAAGTGGGGGTTACTACAGGTAAGTTGGTTTGATAAAGCTCCTTTCACTAAAAATCTTTGGTCTACAGTTGGCCATACATGTATATATTTTAGACAGTATACATCTATGAAAAACACATTTTTACAAATATGCTCAATCTTTTCAACCTTGCAAACATCGTGATGTCCCTATTTCTGATATGAATATTCTTAGAATAAAGGTTTAATTGCATATACGCATGTAGCATGTTAAAGGTCAATAATGAATCGGGCACTAGAAGTTTCACTGATTGGATAATGACCCATCAAGGATCTTTAATGGATTGTGGCACGTGTACACAATAGCGGTTTTTTAGTTTGTCCAAAGTATTACACTCTCCGACAATGCATTAATCTTCAGTATATGGCGTGTTAAAGGTTAGCAGTAAATCGGACACGTGCAATTTCACTGATTGGATTATGACAACTACGTTAATTTTGTAATTGGGTTTAAGACAAACCATTCAAGGGTATTTAGTTTTGCCGATGTGAATTGATACCCGGTAAAACCTGATCTTAGGGAAACAATTATAATCAAACTGCATAGATACCCCTACACCATCCAATGATCTGGGTCTACGCTGGTTTGCTGTGTTGTGCAAGTTATACAAATGTATATTTATATGATATAAGTATTTTCAAACTGTGATGTTACTGATTTAGGACAAAGCCATTCAATCTAAATCCCCATCGACCACTGTCAACGACGCACAGAAAATATAACCGTATAAACATTTAATTAATGTTCTCAATCACACCCAGCATGTGGTAATTAAAGGAATTAACACAGATACACAGCTACTTAGCCTATCACGCGTGCCGGAGAACCCTCGGGTAGACAATATGGCTAAATATCAGAACAGATAATTTATTAAAGACTTGTACATAGTACATCGCCACAATATACATACAAAACATCAAAACATTTTGAACAGTAAGAATATCAAAACGTCTTGATAGCAAAATCACAACAATCACGTAATCACCGAGCTTTGTTTCTTTTTATGATGTTTAATGGACGCAGGGAAATATTTTTAAAGTTCCAGTTTAACAGGGTCTAACCTGTTTACCCTTTACTCCATCAATACGCCTTTCTACGCCTTTGCAAACAGCGTACACCCAGATCAGACTGCTCCTTTAGGAGCAATATAATCCGGGTCTTCATTCAATTATATTAAGAGTTCCTTTCGCGGGTTTTACAGCTTGCGAAAGGAGCATCCTTTCCCCAACTGTAGAACATGGATTTTCAGCGAAAGAAGTTTAATAAAACCAAATTACCTCAAGTAACCCACAGTTCTTCATTCAATTACAATATATGAGCTCCTTACGCAGGATTTACAGCTGGCGAAAGGAGCCTCCTTTTCCAACTGAAGACCATGGAATTTCAGCGAAAGGAGCTTTATTAAACCAACTTTTCTCAAGTAACCTACAATTCTTCATTCAAATACATTAAGGGCTCCTTTCGCAGGATTTACAGCTGGCGAAAGGAACCTCCTTTCCCCAACTGTACACCATGGATTTTCAGCGAAAGGGGCTTTATCAAACCAAGTTACCTCAAATAAATTCTGAAGGGTGGTGATCCCCCGAAAGCAAAAATTGCAACACAAAAAGAGAAAATTGCAGACTCGGTTTTATTGAGTCTGTTCATGAGCAGTAATTGAAAGTGCAACACTGCTCACGCCCCCTAGCACCGGCTTAAGCGGTATTCAATTTTCAGAACAAGAAGTACTGAATTTCATGATCTCGAAGGATCAGAAGGTATAACAACACTGAGAATGAAGTACGGGGCGACCTTTTACGGCCGCCACACAAGCACTTAACACCTGCTGTTGTGAAGATTATAAATTCTGAAGGGTGGTCTTCATTCAATTACATTAAGAGCTCCTTGCGCAGGATTTACAGCTGGCGAAAGGAGCCTCCTTCTCCAACTTGTAGACCATGGATTTTCAGCGAAAGGAGCTTTATCAAACCAACTTCGATTTACCTTAAGTAACCCACAGTTATTAATTCAATTACATTAAAGGCTCCTTTCGCGGGATTTACAGTGGCGAAAGGAGCAAGTAATCCGTTTCCCCCGTAAATGGCATCAATATATTAATGGTGTGGTAATATATGCAGGCTTATTTAATTATTTTACTACCAAATATACTTAAAATATATGTATATATTAATTAAAAACACTAATTATTACCTATTATTAATAACCCACTTAACTAAGAACTCCTTTCGCGGGATTTACAGTGACGAAAGGAGCAAGTAATCCGTTGTCCCTGTAAATGTTATCAATATATTAATGGTGTGTTAATATATTCAGTCTTAAATCATTATATTAGTGCTAAATATATTTAAATTATATGTCCATATCATTTATAATAACTAATAAATAGCCAATATTGATTTTTAATCCTCCTTTCGCCTCCTTTCGCCAAAAAATCCTCCTTTCGTGTTTTAGTCATACCGCCTGAGGGGTATTCAGGAACGTACCCAGGTGGGGGCTCGGGGGCCAGCCCCCCCCCCCCCCCCCCCCCCAGCTGGCTGACAAGTTACCATTTTTTATTAATCGGCCCTTTTTAGTTTTCAACTAGATCTTAACCAAGGCACGTTTGGCCTATTTTTGATATGGACCAATTAATCAGGGGTATCTCCCATGGAGAACACCCGAATTACGTAATCACAAGTTGGTTCCGGTTTTCGCTATACTGGAGTTTAGCAAATAAATTGTTCAGGAACCAGTCGTGTCAAAATGCAAATTGTTCAAAAATACATGTGGCACTGTTCTATACCGACATTTACAATGCTGATACAGACTTTACCTAGCCTGCAGTCACGTGACTCGGAGAGCCCGCGGAAACCCGCACTGTCACCAGGCCCCAGTTTGTTATCTGTAACAGTTAACTTTTACTGTAATAAGAGCGTACTAAATAGTTTGGACAATATGGCTCTTAGCCTTAAGGTAATATTGATGATGTGGTTCTGAAGACAAAGACAAGCACCTTATTTTGTTATGAGATGGTTGGGTATCATTTCCTCATATATTAATTGAATTGTAATTAGTTTTAGAATGCTCTAGACGTCGCGCACGATGTTGGGTACATTTTCTGTAACGTCAAATAACGTCATTTTTACGACGTTTTTTCTGTTGCGCGCTTTTAGCACCGTTACGTTTTATGCACGTCAGTTTAACTCAATCGATTGAAAAAACCCAAAAACTTATGTTTGAGTAAAACTGCAGAACCAGGGTGAAAATATAATTTACCCCACCTCTGATAATTTTTTGGTGAAATCCGTGTGTGTGATTGGTGGAATTCTGTCACGTAATCGAAGAGTAAAAACTTATACACGGTCACTAGAAATTCAATACATAGTCAGTAAAAATTCAATACAGGGTTCATTCAATGCGTCAGCGTTGTGTTGCAGTGGTCAATGCACAAAGTGGCCACGTTAGATACTGATATTGGTTTCTTTGATTTGGCAATGTTTTCAGCTGAATATCTGAATATAACTTTTGTGGAATTTTTCATTTTGACCTGCATGTCATTTGCATGGTAACGACGTCTCCAAACAACATTGAATTTCATGTGTTTGCTTTCATGTTTTGAGAAACATGTTAATGAACTTTTTGTTATACACTAGTATATAGGACACTATCACAATTTATATGGGTATAAGTCTGCTGTTTACTTACTTTAGCCCATTAGAGTATACTTATATGTTATCACATCATATCTTAAATTCAAGTTAATGAGTTCAGATTTTAACTTATTATGTTTTGTTTGTTTTAATTGTTTGGTTACGAAACTGACACACAAGAAAGTCCATGCAGCAATGATCATATTGCATTGAAGTTTCAATCTTCAGTAAATTTCACGATGAAACCAATAAGTTAATAAATTATTTTATTATCTTGAATTTATAACACAATAAGATGTTGTCTTGAACATTCTACTTAATGATTGTCACGGTGTGTTGTTTACCTGTACACGTGTTGATACAAACAAATCTGTATAGAGAAGTAACCATAATAAGAAATGGGAGAGGGTAGGGTTATATTATCTAATGTGGACAGCTTAGATAAAAAGCCCGGAGAATAAAACTTGTGCACAAAGTCACACAAAACGAATATGGTTCAATATTACTTGCTGAAGTGTTACTACATACACTGTGAGCAAACATATACGCAAGTATTTGATGGTCAGATTTGTCATATTTGTATGTGTATAAGGAAGCTTTTAAGGAGAGTATAGATAACGAGTTCAATCCATTTGGTGTATTTATCATTACCCATGTCAACTGAAGAAATCAACAGAAAAAAGGAAAATGGGTTTATATTTCATTTTCTAAGGCTTAGTTAATTCATACTCATTTAGCTATTGATATCTCCGATGTCACTTACATGTATATATGTAGTGTTACATATAGGTCATGTAATAAGTATACAGTAAACCTCTATAAACCGGACGTTATCTTTAGAATAAATATCGGGCTGGGAGACAGGTGGCAGTTTAATGCAGGATGAAAGTCATACAGAAAGCTTTTTTTAGGCATCTAATTTCTTCTGCACTTGAATTTCGATTTAGAGGGGATTTACTGTAGTTACATGTAGGTCAGAGGCCTCCGTGGCCGAGTGGTTGCGGTCCTCGACTGACACTCACTTAGCCCCTCATCGCTGTGGTTCGAATCCCGACCTGGGTCCATGCTTATAAAGCTTTTAGTTGAGTCTGAGTTTCGTTCTCAAGCTTTTGATTGGTCAGATTTGAGTTCTCAAGCTTTTGATCGGTCAGATTTGAGCCAGAGGCTCAAATCTGACCAATCAAAAGCTTGAGAACGTACTCAGACTCAACTAAAAGTTTTATAAGCATGGACCATGGTCATTAGTTTTTGATGTAAGGAAGCCTTCAAGCTGCATTGCGGTAGGTCGGTGGCTCTATCCGTGTGTTCTTGTATGCACGGCACAATGCAATTTGTTCCACGCCCGGAAAATAACTTCCGGGTCTTAATCCACCTGTAATTAGTTTGAGGTTGCGATATAACTGAACTACTGTGAAAGCTAGGTAAAACGCCATGCAAGTAAACAAAACATGTAGGTCAAGTTCAGTAACACCTGTTTACTGCATCCACTAAAACGAGGTAATTCTGGGCTTATCATGTTTTTAAAGAATCTATGTTTATCCATAAAGTGGCCGCTTTAAAAAGAAACTGAACACGCTTTATTTAACTTAGTTCGGTGTCTCACCAGGTTCCGACGTGATACACGTTCGGAGTTTGGTTAATCATTCACCCTCAAGCAGCTGATGGTAAACTCAAAGCCCGGCCAATCAGATACCTTAGAATGAACTACCCTCTTTGCTTATCAAACCATATAGATCCGATTCGACAGTTTCTGTCTTGGCCAAAGCTGTCTGTGTTCATATGTCCTTATAACAATGCACATACTTAATGATACCATTATTTCTGACATGGATAACCATGGTGAAAATGGTTTTATGATCCTAAAGAAAGTCGGAAAAGACGTTAAATTACCCTCAGCTGTTCACAATTAAAGGTGAAACCCATCATATATATATATAATAATAATAATAATAATAATAATAATAATAATAATAATAATGATAATTTAATGATAATAATAATAATGATACTAATAAAGATAACAATAATATAGAACCCCTCTAATGCGACCACTTAATAAATAAACATTTCTCCCTTTATAAGCAGGTGACTGCTTAATGCAGGACAAACGTTATACAAAAATTTCCTATAGGAGCTTTCTGTGTAACTTTCGTTCTGCATTAAGCTACCACCTGCATAAGTAACGGTTCTTGAAAACGATACATCTATTCATTATTTAGATGGTTCTGAAGATTTAGATTGCATTTCGTCGATGTCCGGCCAATTGGACGTACACACGCACGCAGCCATCATCGACTATGTGACCACAAAAGAGCGACTAATTGGATACAAAAATTACTTTTGAAATGATTTGTTAAGGCCATAGTTAAAGACAAGTAGGGGTCACAATTATGGCGATGAAGAAGATAAGCGGGAAACATATATTTATCTAATTAAGTCAACAGAGTCTGATGAAAACGCCACCTTTCAATGAAGTGCGTACATCATTAACCCTTATAGTAGGTGAGACGAGTCACTAATGTCCTTTGCAGACAGTGTATACCCAAATGAGAGGGTTCCTAAAGGACCCCTCTCACCAGGGTCTACACAGTTTGTCATGTTATAATTTTCTTTAAAAATCTCTAAATATTCACGATAAACTCGTCCTGTTTGAAGCTGGACTATTCCGTTTGAAAAGTCAGCCTTGTAAGGGTTAAAGTGTGATAAGCAGAGATATTGGCCTTGCTCAATACTCATGCAGACTGATCGGCAATCATTGATATGTTTTACCTACAGTAGCGTCTGACTATAGCGAACATATATTAAATAAACACGGGGTTTTACAAGAGTAAGTAGCTGCTTAATGCAGGGCGAGACTAATGTAGAAAGCTCATAGAAGAGCTTTAAGCTACCACCTGCCTTTAACACACAGCATTATACTACTTGGGAAAGTCGCTGTAGGCAAGGTTTACTGTAGTTTTCTAACCCCACAAATACGTTTGCCGCACACAATTCTAGTCGTGAAAAGGGTAATATTTACATTCGCCCTGCAACGTCCTTATATAACCTTATTCTAAAAAGAAAGTTGCATAACCTCATGAACACCGGAAGCACGTCATTCATTTCTTAAATATAAGAAATACTATGGAATATAAATATAAGAAATGAATGACGTGCTCCCGGTGTTCATGGGTTATGCAACGCATAGCTTTACGAGCAAAGATTCACGTGAAGCCCTTCGGGCTTCACTAACTTTGCTCGTAAAGCTATGCGTTGCATAACCTCATGAACACCGGAAGCACGTCATTCATTTCTTAAATAACTACATATTTGTTGAATATGCAGCAGCAAAATTAATCGTAACTATTCGGGGGTTTCCGGCATGATCGGAAATGTTTACGTAGGATTCCCCGAGGTTTTTCTAGGGTTACCATAATGTAACATATGCACACAACAAACATACAATTGCTCGTATCAAAGATATGACTGTTTAACCCTTTAGAGATACTTATTAACGCTTTTGCAAACAGAGTAGACCCGGACCAGTGTGTGTTTTGTATGCTTATGAATTTATAATTTTATATAGCTCTGGATCAAATTCACAAAGGTACCTTAGTTTCTTGAACATTTTATAATCTCATAAAATCAATACAAGTAAAATTAATTGTTCTTCAGACGTAAAGCTTGAAATAAATTATATATGTAGTAAAATCTCGATTATTCGAATTTTCGTTATAAACGAATTTAGACCCTTTTAGGCAGGTGACTGCTTAATGCATGATGAAAGTCATGCAGAAAGCTCCTAGAGGAGCTTTCTGCATGACTTTCACCATGCATTAAGCTGACACCTGTCTTAAAGATCGATAATAATACGTATTTTAGTGTTCGAATAATCGAGGTTTTACTGTATATTTAGTAAAATGTTGTAAGAGCCGTTGATTGAACATTTACTCAATAGTTTTACTACAGATTTACATGTAAGCATGTAGAAAATTCTACTCAAGTTGTTCTAAGTTTCTGCCATGGGCAAATTCTGTGTTAACCCTTTACTCGAAAAATACGCATTTCTACGCCTTTGCAAACAGAGTAGACCTATATCAGATGACTCCTATAGGAACCATCTGATCAGGGTCTGTCTGTTTGCTTATGGTACAATATCAAATGTTTCTGTCTGAGACAAACTGTGCTGTATTCATATGCCATTATAAAAAAACCCCTAATTTAATTAATATTCATGATTTCATAATTACACATGAATATTCATGGAGTAAAGGGTTACTATATAATTCAGCTAATTGATATTCATGAAGTTGTTATATCTCACATACATATTCATCAGGTAAAGGGTTAAGCAGTTAACTCATTATTCCTGTTTTTGCCGGTGGGTGCCCTTTACAGATGAAAAGTTAATTTAATCATCTATGAGTTTCATTCCAATCAGAAAATCAAGAATGTGTTGATGTCTTTGATCATGAGGTCATGAATACAAAGACCAGAATGAAGAGGGAGTGTATTCGTTTCCAAAATGAGGAGTTTAACATACAGTAAAAATCTTATAAACCGGACGTTAAATTAAGTATGAATATCGGTCTTGGGGACAGGTGGCAGCTTAATGCAGGAACTTTTTGCACGACTTCACCATGCATTAAGCAGCCATCTGCATAAAAGTCTATCTTTAAATTCTTTTCTACTAATATCCGGTTTAGATGGGTTTTACTGTTCTGTGGACGAATGTTTGAATCTTGGTTTTGATGTAACGGTCATCTCAAGACTTTTGAGAATTCTTTTGGTTATTTTTTGTCTTGTATCTAGTTTTTTTTAGCTAAAACATATTTTATTTCATGAAATTTACAACAAGCTTGTTTATACATTGACGTTTAGAAAGGGTTGAAATGTTACCTAGGGTCTTACTGGATCCCTTTCCTTTGCTTACTTACTTACCACACAATAAGCAATTACAATATACTTTAAGTACATGTATAACAATTATATGTGTATGAAGTATTAAACACAAAGTGATTAATATTGGACCAACCCTTACCATGCTGAGCAATTAATATATGCACTTGTCATTATATAGTTCTTACTAAACTGCTTCTCGTACGGATGTCAGTTGCTAAACATCGTGTCCATAGAGTTTGAATATACATGTACATGTAATTATTTATGGCATGAAGCGTTTACTCTTTAAAATACATTACTGCACTGTGGATAATATTTGTATGTTGTGATCCAGTGGCATTCCTTGATCTCCGAAGAGCATGCCTTTATAATTTGGTGTACAGATTGACATTGACTAAACAAGTATTGATATATTTATAAGATCTATAAGATAAATATCGTACATATTTTTCTCCAATAAAATTACACACATTTTCTGTGATCGCTTAAACCTTTTCACTGATCTATATTTCCCCCCAAATTTCAATATCTACAGACTATTCATGGACAAAATAGGTATAACGTAATATGGACGATGGAACATTGTTGCCAGTTTAGAAACTAAAGCAGCAAATCTATCAAATTTCTTTAGTAAACAGAGCAGACCCTGCTCAGACGGATCCTATATGTGTGTCTACTCTGTTTGCAAATGCGTGAAAAGGCGTTTATATGAAGGAAATTAAGGGGGTTATATTTTACAGTAAACCTCTATGAAGCCGCCACCAAAACGAGGTCTTTTCTGCATCTTAACCCATTCCCTCATATTGACGACTTTTGACGACTCTGTAAAAGTCACTTTGTGAAACCATTGTGATAAATAGAGCATTTGCTCCTATAGGAGCAAATGCTCTATTTATCACAATGGTTTCAAATTACAAAATTCTAAAAACATAATTTTCTCTAGTTAATGCTCCTTTTCGGTATATTTATTTAAAGAGGTAGGATCTAAAAATAGCCTATGAGGTAATGGGTTAAAGTAAGATGTCAGCTAAACTCAGGACGCAGGTAATACAGGCAGCTCCTGCTATAGTTTTCTGTATTACTTTCCTCATGCTCTGCTTTTAAAGACAGCTATGCTTATTCATAAAGTAATTGTTTTAAAGGGGTTTTACTATATATCTTTACACAACTAAATTTTATGACGAGACAGGGCAAAACTGAAAGCTCATATAGGAGCTTTCTGCATTACTTTTGACCTGTATTAAGCTAGCACCTGCCTTGTAGGCCTATAATTATGCCTCTTTTGACGATCGCTTAAGACAGGATCTGCTGTAAGGGACAGATCATGAGGCCTTTTTATCTAAAACTGTAAGGTGCAGAAACTCCAACGAAGCTTTTACATTTAACCATTTACTTCATTGAGACACAATTTAATGTTTCACCAAACAGAGTAGGAGCTGTCTGACCAGGGTCTGCTTTGGAACTATACAGATCTGGGTCCATGCTTATAAAACTTTTAGTTGAGTCTGAGTTTTGTTCTCAAGCTTTTGATTGGTCAGATTTGAGTTCTCAAGCTTTTGATTGGTCAGATTTGAGACAAAGGCTCAAATCTGACCAATCAAAAACTTGAGAACGATCTCAGACTCAACTAAAAGTTTTATAAGCACGGACCCTGATGATAAAGTTTCTGTCAAAGAAAAAATAGAACCATAAGTTCATGTACAATAATACAAATTCAGCTAATAAATATTCATGGTGTCACATATTCTAGTACAGATTAAAGGCCTAAGGTTATGGTAAAGGTTTAATGAAGAATTGGCCGTGCTTTCCGGTGGAAACCTTAATCGAATTCTCAAAGATATTTTCATATCGGAAATAGCCAAATATAAAGTATTAATCTACAATCATATCTCTTTGAAATGCGAACACTGGATACAAGGAGCGAATCATCGGAGGAATCAAGAATAAAATAATACCAGTGGTACCTGGTTCATGTTTCCAATAACAAGCCATCGGTGACTGTCTCTTCTCAGCCTCACCTAGCTGATAATTAAAAAGTTCTAAAGTATTGTTATGTACGGTAGCATAATATAAACCATTGCCATGGCATTGGCTTGGCGACTGTTGCATAATGAACCAATGGACAAGAAGTGTTGCCATAACTATGTAGCTATGATAGTGTTGATGTGGACTTTTCTTATCAGGATTTCCAGCGCAGGTGAGAAAACTCATTTCACTTGAAGTGACTGTCCTTGTATTGTTTATGAGTCACTTTATACGCGACCTTTCAAGTACATTTATAAGACAATAAGAAAAGTTCCGAGACATTTTAGATTGTATGGTACGTTAGTTTGTATTCCGGCCACTGTTCTTACAGTATAACCTCGCTACACCGAACACTCAAATAAGTATTATTAATTGTCATTAACCCTTTCGGCGCCGAATTTCTAATTGTCGTATGCAATCCAATTTTTGTTATATCATTCGGTACAATAAGGAAATGAGATAACTAAATGCAAATTTCAAAGGAATAAAGCACACATTTATAGATAGAGATCGAGACAAAAAGTGAAGTCCCTGATCAGACGCCGCCTTCGTCTGATATGGGACTGCACTATTTGTCGTGGTGTATGTATGCGACATCGGCGGTGAAAGGGTTAACCCATTCGGCAACAAATAAAGTTCATCTGCTAAGATTATCCTCTTCTTAAGATTTTAAAATGACATTTTCTTCAATTCCTTTACATAAAGACCAGTGTCAAACAGTTTGGATTCAGAGGAGACGCCGAGTAAACCGCACACTGTTTGCAAATGTTATCATGGATTAATCTATGGCGGCAAACGTGTTAATATGGGGTAATCGTTTGATCCGAATTAAACACGGGACAGTGAATAATTTGCATCCAACTTGACACAAAATGTAACAAACAAAATTAATAAAATTGCTGATATGAAATGAACATAAACGTACTTTAAATACCTATATGTAAGCAACTGACCCATGCTTATTATTATTATTTAACTTATTTAACAATCTGTGAAAATGAAAATGTTCTATGATATTGAAGTTTTATATGTGACGTTACTGTATATATGAATTTATTTTGCCTTTGTGTGCATATGTATATTCTTCCTCATGAATTCATGTAAAATCATGAACTGAGTGTAATAAAGGCTATTTTATTTGATTTGATTTGATTCATGCACAAAGCTCCTATGGGGGCTTTCTACATGACTTCCATCCTGCATTAAGCTGAAGCCTGCCTAACAGTTTCTCAATTATACTAACTAAAGGTTCGAGTTAGGTTTTACTGTATCAAAACATTTACATACGGTTTTCAACCGATGCGTTTTTTAGCTGAAATCGACTTAATTTAAGCAAATGTCTAATCGACTAGAAAGTGGAATTTTTGGGTTAATATCTCGAACGATAAATTATTTTCAACATGAACATTTGTGTAAGAACTAATGACAATATGTATTTTAATTAGATACATAAATGCTGTATGAACAAGATAAGTTTGTAAATGCCATGACAGAAACTCTAAAATCGGGTCTATAGAGTGCATCTGTTTACAAAGGTGATAAAAATGCGGTTTAACCGCTAAAAGGTTGCAAGGTACATAACTTTATAACACACTCAATACGATCCTTCCATGTATGCTTAAAACCTCGTTTATTTTAGCACTGAGGAAATTAAACCAGCAAGGAAAGCATTGCATTCCACTTGTCCCTTGTTTGGATGTATTGATAAGCGTTTATTGTTGCTGCACTCCGCTAATTAGAACTATTATTGGATGTTCCTTCGATTAAAACTGTTGGACTACATAATTCTAAACCATTCCGTTTCTCTTGTAAATGCTTCCTTTTGGTAGATTTATTCGAAGAAATCGAGTCTAAAATAGTCAAGGAAATTGACACCAGTGATCCAGATAAGATGCGCAAATTTATACATTTTCAAGAATAGCTTCTGTATTTCTCCACCAAACCCTATACTGTGAGTCTCAGAGAGACGATTCTAAAGTGTGGCCACAGTATAAGGTTTGATGGAAAATGACTACAATGTTACATGTATTTTAGTATTTAGGTACGTACCTTTAATCTGTAGCTCTGTCAGATAGCATTTTTATAACTTAAAACTAGACTGACATAGGTTATGAAGACTCTGATCAAGCTGTCCCGTTCCGGAGCAGTTTGATCTGGATCTGTACTACGTTTGTGTTTCTGAAAACTCAGTGTTGTAAGTTCTCGTATGTAGTTCATTGTAACATCTTTAAAATCGTCAAGTTTCAAGTTAGCTAATCAGACAATCACCGTTAGGAGGAAAACTAGCCACAAGATGAACAGAGAGATAAAATATTGTCGTCACAGTAAAGGGGAATCAAGGACATCATGAAGCTGAAGGCTTAGATTGTAATCCACAATGTGTCTCTAAGGAACACATAACCCTTTCAATGTGGGGAAACGACTGGTATCTGCAAATAGTGTAGACCAATATCAGAGGGATCCTCTACGAGCCCTCTGATCAGGATCAACAATGTTTGTCATGTAAACTCATGTTGGAAATTATACCATTTCAAACAGAATGGAGCTTATTGTTAAAACAAAGATGGATCATTCCACCTTAATACTTAAACGTTCAAATGGTTAATGTCTGTTTCAGAAAGAAATTAATTGGAATGATTAGATCTACAGTTTGCCTCCCTGATATTAATGTTTGTTTTAACAATGGCTTATTATTCAAGGAGCCAGTCGGGTCTACCGTGCGCCAATAGACTTTTTTCATGGGTACCACAATATTCAGAAAAGTCTACTGAATCAGAATCGCGAATGTAATTAAGTTTAAATTCTTTTAGGCTATGTGTATTTTAACCGTTTCCATGGCAACCCCCCAATTTTCGAAATGATGACCCATACCGGCAAATTCACCCATATCACAGCCAGTGTTTTGTCCTAAACCTATAAAAATGGTACCAAATTAAAGATATGACATTGTGCTTTTATTTCAAGCTTGTTGTTGTAAATTATCTTATTTGCATACACATGAATATTAATGAGAACATTAAAATCGTAATAAAAGTATAGAAATAACGTAAACCGTTCATTTTTTATCCTACAAATACCAGCAAACAATTTCAAATGCAGTTAATCATGATGACACAATCCTCAGAAAACAAAATGTCCAGTTTGAGGACTAAAACATTAACTTTAAGTAACGTTTTAACAGTTCCCATGGCAACCCTGCAGTTTTCGTAACGATGGCCCATGCCTTCAAAATCGTCCATATCACAGCCAGTTTTTGTCCTAAACCTATAAAACTGGTACCAAATTGAAGATAAGACATTGTGCTTTCATTTCTAGTTATTCCTTGAAATTGCCCTAATTATTGCATACTCATGAATATTAATGAGAACATTAAAATGGTACAAACAATATAGAAATAACGTAAATAATGTAAACTATTTATTTTTTTATCCTACAAATATCAGAAAACAACTTCAATCCTCAGAAAACAAAATATATAAATTGAGGACCAAAACATTAACTCTAAGTAACGTTTAAACTGTTTCCATAGTGACCATTTGTTTCACTCAGTTCACACATATTTTATTAGTCGACACCTACCTGCAAACATCTTCCATATCACAGAAAGTTTTTGTGCTAACTGTATAAAACTGGTACTGAATTAAAGCTATACTTAGGAACTGCCTTATTTGCATACACATGAATATTAATGAGAATAATAAAAAAGATGTAGAAAAAAATACAGAAATAACGTAAACCTCTCAATTTTTATCCTACCAATATCAGAAAACAAAATCAAGCGTTTAATTGATGACAAGATACTCAGAAAACAAAGTATCTAAATTTATAACCAAACAATGAATTGTAAGTAACATTATAACTGTTTCCATGGTAACCGATCTTTTCACACATTTTGGAAAATTTACATCTACCTGTAATACTCCGCTAGATCTCAGTTATTTTTAATAAAACATGAAATCAATTGTTACAAACATATGAGGCATTGCTTTATGAGGTAGTATATATCAGAAAAGTAATATTTACTATTAAAGCAATGCCTAATCTCTATGTTTGTAACAATTGATTTCATGTTATTTATTTCATTATTTACGTTATTTCTATATTGTTTTAACAATTTTTAATGTTTTCATTAATATTCATGAGTATGCTAATACGGCAATTTCAAGGAATAGCTAGAAATGAAAGCACAATGTCTTATCTTCAATTTTGTACCAGTTTTATAGGTTTAGGACAAAAACAGACTGGGATATGGACGATTTTGCAGGCATGGGCCGTCATTACGAAAACTGGGGGTTGCCATGGGAACGGTTAAAACGTTACTTAAAATTAATGTTTTGGTCGTCAAACTGGATATGTTATTTTCTGAGGATTTTTTCATCATGTTAAACTGCATTTGAAGTTGTTTTCTGATATTTGTAGGATAAAAAAGTGAAAGGTTTACGTTATTTCTATACTTTTCTTTACTATTTTTAATGTTCTCATTACTATTCATGAGTATGCAAATAAGATAATTAGAACAACAAGCTGGAAATAAAAACACAATGTCTAATCTTCAATTTTGTACCGGTTTCATAGGTTTAGAACAAAAAACCTGGCTGTGATATTGGCGAATTTGCCGGTATTAGTCATCATTTCGAAAACTGGGGTGGGGGTGGGGGTTGCCATGGAAACGGTTAAAATACACATAGCCCAAAAGAATTCAAACTTGAGTAAATTAACATTTTGGTACCCACGAAAACAGTCTAAGTGGGGGGGGGGGGGGGGGGGTGGACGGTAGACCCCACTGGCTCCATGAGTAGAACTATCATTTGTACCAGATCGGAAGCGATCGTATAAAGCTGTTTACTGTCAATGGCGAATCTGTGAATACCCATCCTAATAGTATTTATCAAGATGAGACGCCGAATACGATGTCCTATCAGAATCCAAACTGTATCTTATTACGATTATATTTCTTTAACCCTTTACTCCATAAATATATCTTTCTATGCCTATGCAAACAGAGTAGACCCAGATCAGACGGCTCCTATAGGAGCCGTCTGGTGAGGGTCTGCTGTGATTCATTTTGAGATGATATTTTCAAGTTTTGTCAAAGCAACAGAAATCCCTTGAAAAGTTAAAAATAAGAACAAATATTCATGCTGTCATTATTTCTTACATGATACTGAACTGTGATATATGAAGATAATGAAGACAATGTGGGACAGTGAAAGCTGTTAACGTGATATCGTTTATTGGTCTGTGCCATGAAAGCAGTATAGAAACATGTTATTTATATGTACATTCTAGTAGTCTTATACAATATCGAAACTTAAAACGTGAAACTTGTGCTGGTATGGTAGAGAATGATTGGATGTGAAAGATATCGTAAGTTTGTGACTTGGAAGACGAACATTGTTTGACATGTGCTTTTATTTTATATATAGATTTTAGAAGAAATACGGAGTTTGGTCAAGTTCTGTTCTTTAATGAAACCGCTGAAAATCGGAATTGACACATTTAGTAAAGCAGCTCTCGACATTCAAAAAGATATATGTCGACAAATAGTTGAATGTTTTCCCCCAAAATAATTGGTGCCTTTAGATTTTTCCATATACTCAAATGTCTTCATATTTAACATACACACTTCGATCGTTCTTGTAAATGTATGTCAAAAAGGATTAAGTGAAACAGTTCGTAACTACAATCTATGGGATGAACTCTTGAAGACCTTTGAAAATAGTTTGGATCCAGATGAGACACCGAGTAACTCGTTGTCTCATCTGGAATCAACCCGTTTGACACTCAGATAGCATTGTTAGTAGAAATGAAGTCCGCGACTTATGTACTTCACAACAGCAGGCGTAAAGTGCTTGTGTGGCGGCCGTAAAAAAGGCGCCCCGTACTTCATTCTCAGGGTTGTTATATTTTCTGGTCCTTCGGAACCATAACGTTCGGTGCTTTAAGTTATGAAAATTGAATACCGCTTAAGCCGGTGCTAAGGGGCGTGGGTAGTGTTGCCCTTTAAAACTGCCCATAAACAGACTCAAGAAAACCGAGTCTGCAACTTCTCTTTTCGTATTGCTGCCTTTGCTTTCGAATGATCTACTATCACAATAAGACAATTTTAGGAAAATAATTATTTTGATGTATTTCATTTTAAGTGAATGAGGTATGGACCTATACCCCGCTGCAAAAAGTGTAACGTCTTTTCAAATTTTAATCTGATGCAATTTTGACTCTTTCGATTCGATACAACTTATGAGAAACTATTGACCGAGTGTCAAGCAGCTTATACATGGTCTACTGTACATCGTATCGGGGAAATGGGCCTTTATTAACACTTTCCCTGTTTATTGCAAATGTCAATACCTATTGAATATTCATCGACATAATAGTGGAACTTTGTAGCTATTTCAGAAGGTACAGAAAAAGATCTTTCAAATTACATTAGCAAACAGAGCAAACACGTTTATATGGGGGAGGGGGGTGTTAACACTGGTATCACATTTATTACAACATACGAATTGCGATCCGATGCTGGGATTCGAACTGGCGCCCTCCTGAATGGGAGGCGGACGCTATGTCAGTACACTAATGAGACCCAAGTGTACGCACGTAATGCTCGGATACGGAATATGTGCTGCTAATGCACTGTCTTTGCAATGCTGGGACTATGCATTGTACAGTAAAACTCCTCTAAAGGGTCTATCTAAAAGCCACATTATTCTGGGTCTTAAAAAAAGACGGTAACAGGACAAAACATATGCAAAAAACTCCTACAGGAGCCCCACTTTAAGCAAATGCATGCTTTTCTGACACCATTTTCCATTCATTATGACTAATTGTGGTCACTGTAGTTGGTTTATTGTACTGCATGCAAGCGGCGCATGTAAGATTAGCGAGGAATCATGAGTATGTAGCTCTTAACCAGGGGACAGCTCAGTGCAAGCCGATGAGTGATTACCTATGCAAAGAGTTTGGATCTAGATTAGACGGCGATAAAGTCGGTGTCTCACCAGGATCCAGACTGTTTGGTACTGTGACCGTGTTGTGGAAAAGAAATGCAAAAGAAGCAAACCGAGACAAATGAAGACAATGTTATTTTCACCAGGCTAAAGGTTAAATGAATAAAATATATCTATCTATCATATGGAATTTGGAGCATTGAATAAAGCACCATTGTGTGTGTTGCTACACACCAAACAAACATAAGAATAAGGCGATACTAGAAAGCTTTTATTGTCGTTTCTAACGTACTGTTTTAGATACTCGTCGGTATTTTCACTTCGGCGAAATGCAAACAAAATCACAATTAGATGTTGACTGATATTGAATTCGAATATGACACGTGAAGTGGTAAATACTCACATCCGCAAATAAACTCTGTTATGTACGTAAACATGATTGTTCGTGTCACACTATAAATGATACCCCTAATGAGTATTTTTTCTGTAAAACATGACAACAGCATACATATCAATTTGATGCATTTTTATATTGGCATGTGAAAGTTTCGGCCGTAACACAAACTACAGAATTTAATCTATGTGAGAACAGACCCGGATCAAACGACTCCTACTGGAGCCGTCTGACTTGGGTCTCACTCTGTTTGCAAAGGCGTAACATGCGTATATATGGAGGAGAGAGTTAACCATTTAATACTGACTATTCGGACTGGAATTGCCCATCATATTCAGCGATACAGTAGAACCTGTATTAAGCGGCCATTCAATTATTAAACATACAAGTGTTAAAAAGCAGGTGGTTGCTGAATATAGGGTAAAACTAATACAGAAAGCTCCTTTAGGATAATTACTTTTGTACATTCAGTTTCAAGGTGTAAACATTGCTGTAAGATTTAAGTTTGACTGACGACCAGTGCATTTCCTGTCTAATCCTGCTCAGAGGGTTTTTCTAGGAACCCTCCAATCCGAGTCTACATTGTTTGCAAATACCAGTATACCTCGTTTTCTTAGTGCACTTGCACCGTGTCAGACTATGTACTATAACTAATGTAAATCAAATGTTCAGATGAGATGTGGAAAACTTTTCGCGAAGTAAACAGTGCAAACCTTGATCATTTAAGAATCCTCTGATTTGGGTATTCACTGGTTGCTAATAATATCTCTATGTATGAATGCTTTAAACACAATAAACATACCCGTAGCTGCGATTTTACTATGTATTTTACATGACCGGAAGTCGATGTTTTATAGAGATTCCAGCATCACCATGTGACATCCTAAAAGAACAATAAAGAAAACGATGAAACAAACAGAACATTTAACTTCAGTTATTCAGGATTATTTCATTCAACATTTCTCTCTGGTCTGGGGTTTCTCTGTTTGAAACGGCAAAAACAGACACAATGAGTGAAGGGTTAACCCCCTCCTACATACAAACACTTCTTCATGTCTTTGCAAACAGTAAAACAGACCAGTTTTTGCATAGTTAAACATAAAATAAGTCGGTATAGCAAATAAAACATGACATTACGGATCATTTACTGTGAATGAAACGAAGCTGAGGTCCGTTTATAACATTTTCCGCCCGACTACCTTGTTAGTAAACTTGTATACATGTATGTCAAGAAATACCATGCTTTATTTGTCAATAAATTACCAGCCCTTTAGTTTAGTTTTTTAATAAAGCGCTTGACTTAATGGGGAAGACAAATGTTGCCAACAACGTATATTTACGTAAAGTGTGGATTTTTAAAAGTTGGATGACATCACTAGTGTCTTACGCCGGCTTCGTCCCTCTAAATCCGCGCCTGGTATGACAGATGAGCATGTGTAGTTACATGTTTACAGATTATATCAGTTGTAATAGCTACGACAATGTATCTTTAAATCGACCACTTAACATGCACGACGAACTTGGAAGTAAATGGTGGTTTAATGCAGAACACATGTCATTCTGCAATGAGCTTCAATCTGTCTAAACAATCAGAATTTGATTCCCTTTGAGTGGTTGCTTTAGAGAGGATTGACTCTATCGTGTGCTCTGATGAAAGTCAATTAACATGGAGTGCAATAAAGTCACATGACTAATTAGCTCGTAGCACACCATGTAATTGTCGTTTGCAAACAGTGTAGCCACCAGCCACCAACAGTGCCAAACTGTTTGGATCCTGATCTGACGTCGAGTTACACAGTGCCTCGCCTGAATCCAATTTAGTTTCATAGATGTTCACTACATCGCGGCTGATATCAAAAGAGCATACAAGTGGTACTAGAAACCCCGGATGATGCCGGGTATCCTTCAGGAAACAACGGACTGGTTCCCCGTATTGTATTGTATTCACCTTATACCACAATTAGCGACCTGACTCGCATTTGTAAATATTTTGAATCCAGATGAAACACCGAGTAACCCTTATTCTGTCCATGATCCATGGTACAGTAAAACCTCTCTATAACGGCCACTAAATTGTGTTACTTAGTTGGTATTTAGGGCAGGTGGCTGCTTTAAGCAGCTGCCTGCCTTTAACACAAAATACTTGATGTAATTTAGTTGCCGTTATAAAGAGGTTATACTGTATGTGATACACGGTCGATAGCTTCTCAAAAGCCTGACTATTTTTTCACAATAGGTTAGGGTCAATGATTCGACAACGGAATTAACTCTTATCCTTGACCACTAAAACATGTCTATTTTTAAGTTGCCGTTGGATTATTCTTTTCCATGTTCTGCCAAATATTCATTGCATACAAATGCTAACCCATTTAACATGTACATTAAAACCTCTCTATACCAGACGTTACATTGGGTATAATTATCGGTCTTTGAGACAGCTGGCAGCTTATTGCAGGGTGAAAGTCAAGCAGAAAGGTCCTCTATAAGCTTTCTGCTTGACTTTCATCCTGCATTAAGAAGCCGCCTGGCTAAACGTATCTTAAGTCTTCTCTACTAGACTTCCGGTTTACCGCATTTCAGAACGAGTTCTTCAAAATAACTGCTTTTCGTAAATCTAAAGGTCATTTTGAATGTTTATTCTGCAAGAAGTGGCTTACCGAAATGACCTTTGGAAAATGATTTATAAAATGCGCAGTGCAAACACTGATAAGGAGGCTCTTCCAGCCTTCGGTTTCACGCGAGACCTCGTATAAAAGCTCAGCTTAGCCCTTTATAACACATTGTAATTGCTAGACATGTTGCTTGCTTCAAATATCAGTCTATGTCTTGAAGAATTTATAGTATGTGGGCAATTTTGTTCAGTGATACTCGATTTAAGTCAGTAACGAAGAAATTATTATATGTATCTCCTCAGACATTTTTATGTACAGTGGAAGGGGTCTTGTCTCACATTTATAGGGGAAAATAACGCACTAGTATGGATATGTGTGACAAAATGTACAATTGGAAGTCATTGTGTAGCGAACCTGCATGATTTGAAGAGAGAAATAGGACAGTAAATGGTCCCCGGGACTATAAATGGCACCGAGACTAAAAATGGCCCATGGGACTGTAAATGGGTCGATACTGTAAATTACCCATTGGGGCTATAAATGGCTCGAGATTGTAAATGGCCACTAGGACTGTAAATGGTCCCTGGTACAATAAATGACACATAGACAGTAAATGACCCCTGGGACTATAAATGGCACCGAGACTGTAAATAGCCCATAGGACTATAAATGGCCCGGGATTGTAAATGACCCCTGGGACTGTAAATGGCCCGATACTGCAAATGTCCATTGGAACTATAAATGGCATCGAGACTGTAAGTGGCCCGAGACTATAAATGACACTGAGACTGTCAATGACCCGAGATTGTAAATGGCCTCTGATACTGTAAATTGCACCAATACTGTCAATGGCCCTTGGGACTATAAATGGCACCGAGACAGTAAGTGGCCAGAGACTATAAATGACCCTGAGACTGTAAATGGCCCGTGTTACAGAAGTACTAAATGTTGCTCAAGTATCTCATATATGTAAGGCGAAACTTGTCTACTGTAGTAATTAAGATACTAATTAAGTAAATATGTTGATATACTATGTACAGCTTGTTAGATGGTTACGACCTTGTACTATGAAAAATAAGTTACATGTTACTGGGCCAGCACTTCGGATTGTTTGTGAAATTGGGACCAGGAGCATCCTGGTCTGGGTCTGTACTGTTTGCCTATGTCCATATTCATGGACACAGTGCATTAATAGATTTATATGCACTGGCAAGGGTTGGTTTGTTTGTTAAACTCTATAAAAATAACTATGTAGTTTAAGGTTAGAATTCAAAGTAACTCTAATTCCACATTGGCCACACGAATTCCAATAATAGAAAAAAAGCTTTAGTGTTTCAGTTAAACCACCATATATATAATTATGTATTTAAAATATATCTGGTATATTCAATCAACTTCATTCTCTGTTTACACTTTGAATCCTTGTTAATCTGTGGAAAGAGTTCGGATTCAAGTTAGTCGCCGAGGAACTCAGGCATCTCACCGGGGTCCAAACTGTTCCACACTCTGTTCCCGAGGTTATAAAACCATTTGCTTGAGTCTGAGATTATTCTCAAGCATCTGACCAATCAGATACTTGAAAATTTTCCCAGACTCAGACCCAGAAGTTGGTTGTAGTTTTGAAAATAAAACTAAACTGATAATCTTAGCAGGTGAACTGTGCTGTTAATTGGGGGTTAAATTTGTATAACAGTAAGTCCGCTAGTCAAATAGTAGCCCACGATGTTGTTGGCATGGTTATCATGTTTGGTGCTTGTGGGAACTAAGAAATAATGATTAATCAAGCTCTGAATCATTGTTCGGAACGGAAATGAGTAAGCCTTATGATTTAAATTCATCATTTAATTAAACAACACCACAACGTCCAAATGAAATCTAATAACCGATAAGTCACTTGAATGAAATCATTATTTCGATTCTAACATGCCTAGAATGCGCCATAAATTTCCTACTAAAGGTTTGCATACTTCACCAATAGACCGTTTTAGGTTCTTGGCATTTGATTCGTACACGCTGTTACATTATTCACACTAGAGTATAGTAGAGCATGTCTATAGCGACAATAAAATTAAATAAACATGGAAGTATGCAAGAGTGGGTTTGTGTGTGGATGTGTGCGTGTGTGTGTGTGTGTGTGTGTGTGGGGGGGGGGGGGGATAGTTGCTTAACCCATTCCCTCATATTGACGATTTTTGACGACTATGTAAAAGTCACTTTGTGAAACCATTGTGATAAATAGAACATTTGCTCCTATAGGAGCAAATGTTTTATTTATCACAATGGTTTCAAACTACAAATTCTAAAATTTTCCCTTTCGGTAGATTTATTCAGCGATGTTGTGTCTAAAATAGCCTATGAGGTAATGGGTTAATGCAGTTCAAAAAGAAGGCAGAGATATTTCTGCATAACTTTCACCCTGCATGAAACTACCAAATGACATAAACTAGAGGTATAATTATTTAAAATGGTCGCTGTACATGTATACAGGTTTTACTGTGTAGAAAACCAACAATACATTTTAACCAATCACGTAGTATGATATATACATGTACTGTACTTTGATTATATAGAATACCCACGCTTCCAATAATAATGCTCAGGGATGAAAATATTTTGCGATGAAATTAACTCTTTCCTTCATCCTTCATGCAAAAACATTTTCACGCATTTGTTAAAAGAGTAGACCCAGATAACACGGCTCATATAGGACCCGTCTGATCAGGGTCTGTTCTGTTTGCTTTTGGCATAACATAGATTTGATTTAACTGTTGTTGTCAAAGCAAAAAGGTCCCTTGAAAATTTACATTATTAAAATGCAGCTTATAAATATTTATGATGTCATAATTTCTTACATGAATATTGAACAGGGGAATGGTTAAACAAGGAGGGAATGTAACAGCCAAATTGACTGCGGTACGTGCAGTGATTGCGCATTTAATACTGTTGCACTTATTCGTTTACTATGTACGGAAGCAGACTGGTCGTGTTAATTAACAGAAATAAATAATTATAATAAGAGGAAATTATCTCATGCAATTATTCTTTATTTGTTACAAAGATCTAATTAAATTGGAGGACCATTTTAAGTCCATAGAACATGTCTCCATCCTTTTTACGCGATGATGAAATAACACGATTTATTTCACAGAATCAGTTTAAACATTCCCCGTTTGAGTGGTGGCAAGTTTTGCAATGCACGTGATCCTCGTGCAAGCCACGCATTACAACACGTGGTATTATACACTGGAACACATTTTAGATTGCATTATGGCGGGTAATTATTGCAATGTGGAGGAAAATGCGTATGAGCAGAGGATGTATTGTAAAATTCGTGCACAGCTTGTGTGTCCTCGTCAGACTTACATGCCGATTTGCAAAAAAGTTTATGGAAAGGGTGCTTACACGTATAATACAACTTATAACTAGGTGAAGCAGTTTAGAGAAGGTCTGCAGTTTGTTGAAAATGATCCCAGGTGAGCCGCAGACATAACTGGCAGTCCTTCATCAAGTATTGTGTTCATCAAGTATTGTGTAAGACATTACACATACGACTGGGGCCTTAGATGGTCTGCAGCCTCTGGGTCCTCCATTGCTCACTGATGAGCAGACACACGCCATGGTTACACTGGCATGGGAAATAATAAAAAAAAAACTGTATGAGAAATGTGATGCACCTCAGTAAACATATATGCAGGTGATGAAACACGGATACCATTTTGAACCAGAGTCTTAGTCTAGAAATAAGGATTGGGCAGCTTCTGAGGATGAAAGACCTAACGTTGCGAAGTAAGACCTCAGACCGGATGTTAAGTGCGATATTCTTTGATTAAAACCCCTGTTCTTCAACTCCCAGTTGCCAATAGCAGTTTTGAACGGCTATGTAAGAGTCGGTCAACTACTTCACTGTCAATTGCAAATCTGTGCTCACATGTTTTGCAAACAGTTTTAATCTAGATGAGATGCCGAGTTACTTGGTATCTGACCAGGATCCAAACAGTTTGCTTGAGAATACTATAGATGGGATTCAGCATTAATGTGTTCATATGCCGTTATATAATTGATATCGATGATGTTGTAAGTTCTTATATGAAAATTCAAGGAGTAAAGGGTTGAATTCGATGATTGTTTGAGCTACCTTACCACTGAAGGTTTACAGATGTCAAGATTCTAGTGTGTGTTGATTCTAGTTTGAGTTCAAATGTACTGCCACAGTTTACTGGCAAAAGAAACAGTGATAGAATTAATGATTATGTTTAACGTTGTTACTTATAGCTCATTGCCGCTGATAAACTGTGTCTAATGAACGGAAACAACAAATCGACCATAAATACATGTCATTAACTTTTAACATGATGAGCGAACATTCGCACACAGAAAAGGTATTATTTTACGGAGCAGACTTTCTACACAGTAAAACCTCGATTATTCGAATTTTCGTTATAAACGAATTTAGACCCTTTTAGGCAGGTGGCTGCTTAATGCATGATTTAAGTCATGCAGAAAGCTCATAGAGGAGCTTTCTGCATGACTTTCACCATGCATTAAGCTGCCACCTGTCTTAAAGATCGATAATAATACGTATTTTAGTGTTCGGATAATCGAGGTTTTACTGTTACAGTATTTCTTTTCAAAGACGTAACCAAAGTGACTGATCATAGCAGAAGTCCAGATAATATGCTTACATTAACCCTTCGCTTGCTATTCACGTCAATATACCTACCTGTAAATAGTGAAGACCCAGATGAGACAGCTCCTGCAGGAGCTGTCTCATCAGGGTATGCACTATTTACAAGTTGATTATGCAACCAGTGCACTCCACAGCTGTGTTTGCACAGCGAAATACTTGTACACAGTGAAGATATATGTAATTATACAACAGGGTATGGGTAAAGAAGGAGAAATGTATTTTAATATTCAGCAAGAGAAGGGTTAAACATTTTCAAGAATACTCGTAACTTCTTCTTTCTCCACCAAATCGTATGATGTGACCACTCTTTCGAATAATCTCGAGAAGACGATTCTAAAGAGAGGTCTCAACACGGGGTTTGGTGGAAAAATGACGATTTTGGTATTTGAGTATGCACCTTTTTCTGTTGCACTGTGATATTTCCAGAATCAAAGTACCCGGCGTCTGATTTGGATCAAAACTGTTCATAAAAAAGGATTCGTTATAAATAACACCAAAAGGACGCACATATCACGGGAAAGTGCTAACATATTCATTCGAAATATCCAAAAGTACCTGCGAAAAAGAGAATTGTTGAACTATATAAATTTCAATTCTTAATGGAAATAGTATCTGTGTTTTTATCTAAAGCATTTTAAATATGCATGTAGACACTGTGGCGCTTTGCAGATCTCGGGAGTTCGGGAAGACGTGTTTGTATCTAGAGCATTTTAAACGTTTCAATAAATCACTAAAATAGATTTGTTTCATTAGTTTTTAAAATAGCTACATTGTTCCACCTTAACTATTTCATGATAACTATTTTGTCGATAATATTCGGTAGGTATGGAAAGCTGGAATAAATATAGAGCAGGGAATGGGTTAAACACTAATGGGCTGTTCCACTCTGCAGCGTTGAAAGGGTTAAAGCTTATATTGTTGCAAGGTGTACATTGGACACAGTCGGTGCTAATATTTATTATATGGGATGATCGTCCTATCCCACGCTTCAATATTTAAAACAGTTTTAATTTGTTGGAAGTAGAAAATAGTTCCGCAAAAAGCTGTGGTTGTATATTATATTGCAACAATATTGTTTAGCAATGTAATAACAGGATGGCTGGTACACACTATGCAATAGTTTATCTGGTGTAGCGTGGAAAAAACAGTTTGATGGAGCTATGGGGTTCTTTAACTCGTGTATACAGGGTAATGATATCAACCGTTTTTCAAATCAGGTCAGTTTTGCCATATACGGTAATTATCTAGTATTCTGTTTATCTTGTCACCATAGAAAATTGTTCATCAAATACCTTAGATCCTTTCATTACGTGACTGCTTGCAATAATTCTAAAGCGAAGTCGGTGAATTTCTGTTAATCAAGTGGAAATGCTTGAAATAGGTTGAATCATTATCTAAACCCTCAACTGATTAATACCAAGTGTCTTGACCAATTAGCTCATAGTACATGTCCTACTTTGGATCGCTTAAGGTCATTCAAAGCTGAAACTGAACTATCTACATTTAGTCAATGTCAAAGTTTTCCCCTCCAAGTGACGTAGATGCATTCCGTTGAAACTATGCTGCTTGGAACGCTTGAAGCGCAGTGCAAAATGTAATGCTTGATGATTAACATATTTAATGTGTAACTCAAATAACAACGCATGAAAAAGAAGCGTTCTGTCAAAGTCAGGAAAATTTATATGTCGGTACTATTTAGTATAAAAGAAGACCGCAAAGTGCCACTGGCGAAATACCTTTGGTTACACCTCTTAGAGGTTTTTCCAGTCATCGAAAAGCAGTATACATTTACATTTAGATAAAGAGCATGTTTTGCAATGTCTTGTAGATCTAGTTGTACATAGTGTATATAAATGTTGAATGTAGCCAGATTGCAGTATACTTGAAACTCAAATAAACTTGTACAATAAACCCCCTCTAAACCAGACATTCCATTTAGTATTAATATCGGTCTTAGAGACGGGTGGCAGCTTAATGCATGGTGAAAGTAAGCAAAATGTTCATCTAGAAGCTTTGATCCTGCATTAAGCAGCCATCTGCATAAACGTTTCTAAATTCTCCTCTACTAGAATTCGGGTTTAGAGAGGTTTTACTGCAGTACGCAGTTCACGCCTTTGCAAACATCGTAGACCCATATCGTATGTCTACCACAGGAGCAATTTGCTCAGGGAATGTTCTGTTTGCTAACACTGTATACAGATCTGATTCTAAAATATTGCCTTGGCCAAAAATCCACGTGTTCATTAATCATTATAAAAAGCTAATTAACATTCATGCTGTCATTGTTTCTTACATGAATACTCCTGAGGCACAGGGTTAATGTCGTGTTTTTGTTCTTATAACATGTAAGCCATTGCGTGTATCATCATTATCAGTGCTATAAATCTATGACTATGACATGGGTTGATTTAGTATCGTTAACGGCTGCTTGGTACGGTACGTATACAATAAAACACAATATTGAGACACTGAACAAAATGGTATAGGAACTGCTTTATCTGATAATCAAGGGTTATCAGATTTAAATGATACAATGCAATCCACATTAAATGTTTACCTGATGGATACGCCTTTTGACGTCTTTGTGAACAGACCAGACGCACATCAAACGGCTTCTGTAAGAAGCATCTTCTCAGGATCTGTTCTGTTTGCTTATGGAATTATATAGGTATGATTCTGCATTTTCCGCCATGGCAAAGATATAACTGGGTGCGCATACCTTTAGCTTAATCTTCTTAGTTGCCCATGAGTGATCGACTTTGACTTCATCTGTGTGTGCTCCTATGATGTCTCAAATGACTCCTCAACCCAAAGCTGGAAGCGCAGAGGCGTCCGCATACATCGCAGCGATGGGATTTGATTTCTACTACAGAGGTTGATGCTATGTTCCTTTCCCCCTCGCAGCAGCAATTAGTGACCTCCTATCATCCTCAAAGGTTGCAGTAGTTTCGTTGATCAGCAATCTCTAAGCTGTTCTATCATTAGTAGAACTTTCAAGTTCCCGTGTTTGGAAGTTACTCCATCCGAGGTTGGCCTTCAGTGTGTCCGTGTACCTGCGTTTCTTTCTTCCTCGTTTTCGGATGTCTTCTTTGAGTTCGCCATGACACAGCTGATTGGGCATACGCTGGTCAGTCATTCTGTTGACGTGGCCCGTCCAACGTACTTGAGCCTTAATGAGCATGGCTCTATCTTGTCATGCCTGCCATGTCTAGAACCTCTTGGTTTGTAACATTGTATTGCCAACGGATGCCCATGATTGTACGCAATGCTCTTGTATTGAACTGCTCGAGCTGCTGGATGTGCCGCCTGTAAGTGTCCATGTTTCACAACCCTAGAGTAGGGATGGTATCACTACGGCCTTGTAGATTTCCATTTGCATTGACAGAGCGATGAAACTACGTTGAAAGACATTTGTTCTAAGTCTAGCGAGTGCCCGACTGGCCTTATGGATCCAGGATAAAATTTCGTTGTCTAATGATCCATCCGAAGAGATGTTGCTTACTAGGTACTTGAAGTTCTCAACATAATTCAATTTGGTACCGTCAATTGAGATTGCAGATTCTTGCTTGGTAGGTTTTGGGCCACTTGGACTAAGACCTCAGTTTTCCCCAAGCTGGTTGTCAGACCAAACAACTTGGAGGCATCTGCAAAGCGATCCAGGATGACCTTAAGATGGTTTTTCCTTGCGTGCCATAAGTGCACAGTCGTCGGCGAGGAGGGCCTCTAGGATGATATTCTCATATCCAGAAATGCTACATGAAATTTATACGAACATTGAACGAAGGTGAGTGTGAAAGTAAACATATTGTAGATAAAAGACATTTTTTTTCAAAAAGCGGGACATGTTGTTATGGGATTCAGATAACAGTCAACACGTCACGTTAAACATGTTTTCAATCGGAGAAACAGTTATACTGAGTGTTATCTGGGTCCATGCTTATAAAGCTTTTAGTTGAGTCTGAGTTTCGTTCTCAAGCTTTTGATTGGTCAGATTTGAGTTCCCAAGCTTTTGATTGGTCAGATTTGAGCCAGAGGCTCAAATCTGACCAATCAAAAACTTGAGAACGATCTCAGACTCAACTAAACGTTTTATAAGCATGGACCCAGGTTGTCAGTGCCGCATTCGCCTAGGTCGGTTATATGTTAAAGAACGACGCATAAATGGGCATGAATTGTCAACAGGTAGTAATATCAAACCGATTTTGCATTGTATACATGGGAAAGCGTATATTGGACCTTGATTACCAGAAAAAAATCTGTAAGTCGCCATTTTAAAATCATATACGGTAAACCTAGTTAATTCGAACACTAAAATAAGTATGTATTATTATGGCTATTTAAAGACAGATGGCAGTATAATGCAGGGTGAAAGTTGTGCGGAAAGCTCCCTGTACTTAATTCTCAGTGTTGCTTTTACTGTCTGGCCCTTTGGGATCATGCATTTCAGTGATTTCAGTTATGAAAATTGAGCACCGCTTCAGCCAGAGCTAGGGGCGTGAGTAATGTTGCACTTTGATAACTGCTCACGAAGAGGCTCAAAAAGACCTGGTCTGCACTTTTCTCTTTTAACATTAGATTTACTACTTTTGCTTTCGAAGGATCTACTTTCGGAATTTACTAAAAATTCGAATTATCGATGTTTTACTTATTATAAATTTGACATGATTACTTCTCTAATATTTGCTTTTAGTGTGAATGTCGTTATATCAAGACTATAACACAGGTTGAAATAGAGTAACGACCCGGACACAGTCAATAGAAAGGAGGATAGGGGCGTAAATAATAATGGGCTTCAATATGAATCACTAAGGTACAAACAAATAAGGGCGCGTTTGTCGTACAGAAAGGCACACTCGTCGCATTTATTCAGTGTTTTAAACAAATGCAAAACACTGTAAAAAATTACATATCTAGAACTGCACTGGGGTAAAATTATCTTATTCTAATTTTTTAACAGGTATTTGGCTAAATCAATTGACTAGTTACAGTAAACTATCTGTAAGCCGAAATTTCAAATTAGTATAGATGCCGATCTTGAGATGGACGGCCGCTTAATGCAGGGTGAAACTCATGCAGATAGCTCCGAAAAGAACATTCTGCATGACTCGAACACTACATTAAACAGCCACATATCTAAAAAATGTATAAAAGCATTCTCTTCTAAAAGTAGTTTTCGAACATTATCTTCATGCATTTTATAGCGCAAAATAATTCTCGTCTGTAAACAATGTCGTCTGCTTGAAGTTCCAGATAGTCGCTTAAGACAGGTTCTGCTGTACCCATATCTGGATCCAAACTGTTTGCGAAGGTAATCAAATATTCTTCCATAGTACGAAGCCTTAAAACTCGCTTTTCGGCAAATTTGCTGGTGAAAAGTTGAATGTACCACACACGATAAACTTAATAAAGCCCCAATGGAGTCCATCTTGGATTGGCATTTATGAAACTTGCAACATTAACGATTCAAAATGAATGTTTGACCACTTCTGATTGACCATTCATCATATCCAGGAAATGTAAAAACGGACATTAACAATATGTAAGTAGTTACAGGACCATATATGGGCATGATAATCTACACTTTGAAATCTTTCGCTGCCACGTATTATCGTCTGGAAAATATGTCGTCTGCGTCAATTTTCGTTATGAAATTCTTCCCTTTTTGTTTTAAACCTAATCGCAGCATCAAACAGTTTGGAACCCGATTAGACGCCGAGTTGGTTGGCGTCTGATTTGGATCCACACTGTCTGCAAGGGTAATCACAGATTCGCCATTGACAGTGAAAAATAATTAAATACAGAAGTGTATTCATTTATCGATGTACTGTAACAAAAACCGACTAAACGACGCATTGTTATCGATTTTTAAGACAGATGGCAGCTTAATGCAAGGAGCTTTCTGCATGATTTTCACCATGCATTAAGCATCCACCTGCATAAAGGGTCTAAATTCTTCTATACAGAAAATTCGAATAATCGAGATTTTACTGTATATATATAAACATCCTTACATAAACGTAGCAAGAGCTTAACAATACATGGTCAATGTAGTGCTAATTATCGCTCGCTAAAAGGATTGTGTCTTGTTCCAAATATTCCAACAAGCAAACTCTCGGTTGTCATGGAGCTTTGTGGAAGTAACAAGTTTCATTCCGAACATACCTTGTCCATTTAAACATTCATTTAATAAAAGCTATATGTTTTGATGCCTTTTCATACAGTGTAGACCTACAGGAGTCATCTGACCTGGGTCTGCCTTGTTTATTTATGGAAACAATATGTATATATGATTCTACACTTTCTTCTGCCATGACCAAATTGTCTGTGTTCACATGGTATCATAGATATTCATCTAATTCAAATTCATTAGGCCAGTACATAAATTCTCACGAGGTAAAGCGTTACTTCTGCATTGTGCTAGGAGCTAGCTGAAAACATATTGGCTTGGTGGCTGCTTAATGCAGGGTGAATGTCGCAAAAAAGCTCCCAGTGAAGTTTTCTGCACAGTTTTCACCTCGCATTAATCTGTCACTTGTCTTAAAACCCGACAATGATACTTACCTGAGTGTTTGGGTTAGCGAGTTGTTTTCTGTATACATGTATTCGTACTAGTTCCTAACTGGATCAAGGCAGCGACTGCTCTTAGTTCAATAAAAGTATTTTTGTACTACTTTACTGCCTTCCGATAGAACATATTAGATATCTCAATGATGCAGAAATACACAATGAAACGTACATGACTAATATGGCTGCTTTAAACCTTTAAACACTGTGAAGAAGGTTGGTCTGGGGGGCTTAGTAATATTGTTTAAGTTTTGTTTTAATATTCTTGTTAAGTGTTTGAACTCGTCGTAGATGGGCGATGGTTAGTATTCGAATGGTGTATGCACGCAAACCATCTTCCGCGAGTTTTCCCATTCGGAGCAAATGGCAAGTTTTTATCTCCATTTGATGGTATTTATTCTTGTTTGATACTGGGGTAAACAGTTAATATTCGAGAATAAGCAAGTAAATATACCGATGAAGCTGGTTTATGTTGAGAAAACTGGTTATCCTATCTATGTCCGTTTTATGTTTCACAAAACACCGCCATTTATTCAATGACTAAAGTATATATAATACATTATGTTTTATTGACTTATGGCTTTCTGCTACTAGTCGATGTCCACGATGTAACAGAATAACATTTCTTATTGACCGTCAAGTGACTGATGGAATCCTGTCAGAGCTGCAGTGTGTAGTGTTGAACAATGGATCACTTTTATTACTACACTCTACTAGCCTAGCTACTAGGCCAAGTAATATTTGTATAACATGAGAATTGACTCGTATTTCACGTTTGCATCTAATCTACAATCACGGTCTGACTATGGGAGTAAAGATGACTAACCAGGCTTGGTATTATCTACAACTCAGACTAGTGGATAGACTAACTACATTATTATACAATAAAACCCTCTCAACCGGAATTCTAGAAAAGAAGACTTTAGATACTTGTAGGCAGGTGGCTGCTTAATGCAGGATGAAAGTCATGCAGAAAGCTCTTAGAGGGGATTTCTGCGTGACTTTACCCTGCATTAAGCTACCACCTGTCCCCATGACCAATATTAATACTAATTTGATCGTCCGGTTTAGAGAGGTTTTACTGTATTGCAAACATGGTATTAGTATACAAACATTATTATTTATTCGTATGTCGAAGTGGCTCTGTTTTCTCTTTATGTAAATAGAATATCACCTTGGAGTTTATTCATTATCATTTTTATCAAACTCTCTCACTATCTCAGTGATCTTGTTTGATAAAGATGTCTGTAATATATACACATTCAAATATACAATAAAAATTAACCAAACCTGACGTCTAAATTAACATCAATCACGGTATGTTAACAGTTGGCAGCTTAACGCAAAGTGAACTTCAAGCACAAAAGCACCCCGTATCAAGCAGCTACTTGCTTGAAACATTTAAATTCTTCTGTATTAATTAAAATTCCTGTTTTTATGTATAGTAAACCCCCTCTAAACCGGACGTTCAATTTAGTAGAAATATTGGTCTTAGAGACAGCTTGCACCTTAATGCTAGGTGAAATTCAAATAGAAAACTCCTCTTTGAGCTTTCTGCATGACTTTCACTCTGCATTAAGCAGCCATCTGCCAAAAAAGCATCTGAATTCTTCTCTACTAGAATTCCGGTTTAGAGGAGTTCTACTTTATATCAATTATTACGAAATGTCTTTATCCATTCATTTTGAAAACATCGGTAACCTGAAATTATATATTGATCATAAATGGCTTTCGACGCATACAAAGCCCTACTAATGAACGTCTTAAGGCTAAATAACTAAGCGTTGTAATGTGACGACCGTTATCTAGTCTTAACTTTTTACCCTTAATGTGCGGGAACAGAGTTTATAAGGCCACTGTAAACAGTATAGACCACGACTGAAGGGCTCTCGAGGAAGCCCTTTGATCAAAATCTGCACTGTTTGACATAATAATCGCTTTCTTCGGTGATACATTTTTAATACAACGTTTTGTTTAATAAATAGCGGAGCCCATATTCAATAATTCAGAAGATTAAGGGTAAGTGACACAATCTTTGGCTGTCCGTGATTCATAACGTTATCATATAAAAGGGGTTTGACCTGTAATTATCATCCATAAATGTATATTAGAGAAATGACCTCATTAAACGAATAGGAAAATCTGAGAATATAATAACACGAAGCCTTGGGGACATTTTCTGCAAGACTTTTAGTCATTGTAGGATTAGTTCTCGGGATCGTTATGCTACTCTTTTTATATTTCATTATCTAGTATGCCTTTTAACTCTTTACTCCGTGAATATGTATGTAAGAAATAATGGCGGCAATAATAATATTCTGATTAATTTGTTATAATGACTCAAGGGCAATGAAGTGTTGGCCATGGCAGAAACTATAGAATCATATCCGTAGTACATCATAGGCATACAAGCAGATCTTGATCAGGCGGCTTCTGTTTGCAAAGGCGTAGAAAGGCATTTTTATGGAGCAAAGGGTTAACGCTTTACTCCGTGAAAATAACCTTAAACACCTAGCAAACAGAGTAAACCCCAGATCAGACGACTCCTGTTGGAGCCGTCTGATCAGGATCTGCTTTATGACTTATATAAATCTTAACAGTTTCTGACATGGCCTAACAGTTCTATGTTGGTATATCATTATAAAATTCACTAACCCTTTCACCGCCGCAGTCGCATAAATGCACCACGACAAATAGTGCAGTCCCAGATCAAGGCGGTGTCTGATCAGGGACTTCACTATTTGTCTCAATCTCTATTTCTATATATGTGCTTTATTCCTTTGAAATTTGCATTTATTTATCTCATTCCCTTATTTTACTGAATGATTTAACGAACTTGGATTGCAGACGACAATTAGAAATTTGGGGCCGAAAGGGCCAATTGATATGGCATTATTTCTTGCATGAAGGTTCTTAGGGTAAAGAGTTAAATTAGGGGTCGAGTGAAAAGCGATCTGTAATAATGCCTACGATATAAAGATCTTCGACTTAAACGGTTTAATGATCATGTTTAAAAGAATAAAAAGAAATGTACACTTTCACTGAGTCATGTTATGCGTCTACCTGCCTGACCGTCAGTCTGTCATTCCATAGATGTACAGAAATTTAGATATAAAGACCTGTGGTATGTCTTATTATACACCGTACGACTGAAATAAGTTTCTAACATACGACGATTGCAACTGGAAGAGTTGCGAACATTTCCGTCTTTACCATTTGTTGCATCACAGAATGTGCGATGATTTCGTATATACAAGTACATGTAGTACGGATTGTCGTAAATTAATCGCCGGTGGTCTTCAGTAATCGTTGGTAATCGTTTCCAGTCGTGCGACCAATTTCAGTCGTAGAAAGGTTGTTCATGCACAACAACCACCTTAGGGCCCAGTCACACTGGGTCGTACGACCCCTTAAGACCTATTTATGATTGCTAGCAACCTCTTGTCGCAGGTATTCGTACGACCGTCGCATGAGAAGTCACTGATAGTCGCGGATGGTCTTCAATAATCGTTGGTAATCGTTTCTAGTTGTGCGACTAATTTCATTCGTAGAGAGGTTGTTGATCATGCACAATAACCTCCTTATGATCGAACTGGTCGCCAGTGGTCTTTAAGAGGTAACCTTAGGGGTTTTAGGTAATTGTGCGATTGTCGTAAGAAGGTCTCCAACACTCGTTAACCGGTTGTGGGTGTTCTTCCCTGCAATCGTACGACTGTCAGCGGCCTTGCTACAATTATCTACGACTGTCGTGCGATCACCAACGACTGCCTAAAGATTACCCGCGACTAGGCATAGACCACGTGACCACACAACAGGTCGGAAGTGATTGTGGAACCATCATACGAATACCAGTGACTTGGTGCATGCTCGTCAGCAACCTGTCGTAAGATGGTCGCAGAAGCATCTCCAATGTGACTGCTAAGCATCTTTTTTTTTTTAATTTAGTTGTCGACAATCGTATACGATCGCCGGTTTCGTAGGTCGCCAGTGGTCTTTAATGATCGCAAGCGCTAGTGGGACTAATGATACAACTCGTAGTATACAGGAAGTATATGCTGTCAACATTTCAACGCCACTCTGTGAAAATAAAATGTCTGCTGTAATTCTAACAATTCATTTTAGTTTTTATTTCTTTTCGAAAACAGTGTCTGAGTGTGAACTAGTTTGGATGCTGGGTCCATGCTTATAAAGCTTTTAGTTGAGTCTGAGTTTCGTTCTCAAGCTTTTGATTGGTCAGATTTGAGTTATCAAGCTTTTGATTGGTCAGATTTGAGCCAGAGGCTCAAATCTGACCAATCAAAAGCTTGAGAACGTACTCAGACTCAACTAAAAGTTTTATAAGCAGGGACCCTGATTACGAGTCGAGTTACTCAGTGTCTCAAGTCTGCAAGTGGTTGTTGAATGCAGGGCAAACAGTAATGCCGAGGGTACCTATAAGATTTTTATGCGCTATATTTGACCTGTATTAAGCTACCACCTATGTTACAGACCCATAATTTGACCTGTTTTTAATGTCGCTTAAGGTAGGTTCTACTGTAAATAGGGCGAAATTGGACCCAGATATTGAAAGAAAAAGAATCCACAAGGACTCGTATTTACTGTACAAATTGTTTTGCATGTAAGCATATTGAACAAAAGTGTATCACCTTTTATCAGTAACTTAATTACCTTGATTTATAATGACATGTGCTGAAAGGAATGTTTTACCAAAAACTATAGCATCATATCTATATAAAGTACATGAGCAAACAGAGCAGACCCTTATCAAACGGTTTCTACAGGAGCCGCCTGATCTAGATTTACTCTTTTCTGCAAAGGTGTCAAACTGCCTCATTCACGGACAAAGGCTGACTTATTAAGTGGATGTATATATTTCATTGTGAGTACACGGTGAACCTTTCTAATGCGACCACATAAAACGGTCTAAAACTCGGGCGCAGATACAGGTGGCAAATTAGTGCGGTGCGAAAGTTAATCAGAAAATTGCTACATGAAGTTTCTGCAATACTTTCGCCCTGAATTAAGTAACCACCTGCTTTAAACGACACCGATGTTTATTCATTACGTGGTCACTATACAGTGGTTCTGCTGTATCTGGTAATGTAAAACCAGCTAAATCAAATATAAAACCTGTTTCAAATTATGACATTGTTTTTGTAATTATGTTGTTGTTGTTTTAACCAAGTTACTTTGTGGCATAAGTAAAGAATGATCATCTCCCGTGTGGTCTGTTGTATGTTTGACACGTGCATAAACTGTTTCATCATTCATTAGTTTCCATTTCAAATGTAGCTTAGAATATGCAATATCTAGGTGATGACTGATAGCAATTAACTTCGCCAGTAAAACATTCAAGTTAAATTAAGTGGATCAATTTAGAGCATAGTGTAATTAGAACTAAGGGCCGCAAAGTGCTGCACGTAATCAATGTTGACCTGGATTAACCTTGGCTTCATTAGACATGTTTGAACATAAAGCTTTCAGCATTTTCTCCATTAATATTCACGTAAGAAACAGTGACATTATAAATATAAAACAAATAATGTTTGTAATGGTATATGAACACATGCTATTTTTGTGGCCATCGCCGAAACTGCAACATCAGATCTATGTAAATGTAATTCCGTAAGCTAACAGTAAACTTTGACCATACAGGAGCCGGTTGGTCTGGCTGTACTTTGTTAAAAGTCATCTATGGAATAAACGGTTTTATATGATAAAAACAGTTGTGTTTCGAAACAGTACATACCCAGATCAGAGGACCACTGAAGGAGTCTTCTGAAATGAAAATTATTACAGACGACACATTTTGCACACGACAATGAGTTAAAGTCGACCAGTTCTATTTGTAGCAGACGTGTTCAATACCTTTGCAGTGCAGCATACCTGGCAAGTAGTTCTAATCAATTGTTATGAAAGACTGGACAGTCCATTTTACTTCTTGTCTACATATGTACGCTCAAGCTTTATTCAGATATGTATCCTGAATACTTAGCCCAGGTCAATTCTACCTGAACACTTGTTGAACAAAAGAAAAAAGACAAACAACAACAACAACAACAACAATAACAACAACAACAACAAAACAACAACAAAAACCACAAACGACCTGGTGCCTTAACTGTTTGTAGAATAAGAGGATAAAGTCTTACAACTGCGTTTAACCCATTACCTCATTGTCTATTTTCAGATACAACCTCTTTGAATAAATCTACCGAAAAGGAGCATTAACTAGATAAAAGGAAATTTTTAGAATTTTCTTGCTTGAAACCATTGTGATAAATAGAGCATTTGCTCCTATATGGTTTCACAAAGTAACTTTTACAGAGTCGTCAAAAGTCTTCAATATGAGGGAATGAGGTTAACCAGTGTTAACTTTGATCAGAAGTCCATTCTGAAACGTTTAGATAACTTTTATTGCACAATCATGAAGACACGCATTTCTAGATGAACATACATAGTAAGGGAATGTTATGTTTTACTCCTCTTTACCCTTTCTCTGTTCTATGTTTATCTACTGAATATTCAGGGACAAAATAGTTATACTGAAATGTGGAAGATGGGATATTGTAGCTATTTTAGAAACTAAAGACGCAGATCTTTCAAATTCCACTGGCAAACAGGAGCCGTCTGATCTGGTCTATTCTGTTTGCAAAGGTGTAGAAAGACGTACTTATGGAGTAAATGGTTAACCCTGTCGTGTATGTACTCAAAAGAATATCCTCTTCCATGGCAACAGAGCAACAGATAAAGGTGTGTGCCCAATACTAAATTTATTAAATTTAAATACTAAATTCATAATTTCTCCACCAAACTCTATGTTGTGACCATTGTTTAGAATCATCTCGAAGTGTGGTCGCAACATAGGGTTTATGGGAGAAATAAAGGATTTATTCAGTAAAATGTACATTTCACAAAACAAAACAATACAAACAAAGTAAGATACATAACAAAACATACAAGTTGCCATGTCAAATAACATTACTTCAAAGGATAACACAAGAAAAGGAACCCCATCCATTATTTCCATTGTGGTCCGTATGTGGGTGTAGTTGAGCTGACATGGAGGCGCATGTAGTAGAGTTTATTGTCTTATGAGTTTTGAAAATGTTTGCAATAACACATCTTATCTATCTGAACTTCTGTTAGTCATTGCTGTGCTAATGACTGAGCTTCTGTTATTCATTGCTGTGCTAATGACTGAACTTCTTTTATTCATTGCTGTGCTAATGAAAAGCAACACAACATGATATGGTTTGGCAGATAAATAAAAACATTTTGATAGATGAGTACAACCCCTATATGCAGCTTTGCAGACATTTTACCTTTGCTCAGCTGATTAAAGATTCGCTGCCAAAATTGTTGTCTGCAAACTTTGTCGTCCTTTTTTTATTATTTCAGTTTGGATCCTGATGAGATATCAATTAATCGGTGTCTCATTTGGACCAAACCTGTTAGCTATAGGCAATCACATACGTGACCTTGGCAGCGAAAGAGTTAAATTTACCGTTACAAAGATTCCAGTGAGAGGTTTAGTGAAAATAGAATAGAAGTAATGCAGGAAGTATGGACCTGAAACACGGATATTGCATAGCAACATCAGAAGCACCAATGAAATGCTCGCTTGCACACGACCTTCATAGAACTGTTCCACACCTGTTCCACACCGAGATCACTTATTGCACTGTGGCACTAAAAAGGTCACGTAGTGCCAACGGATGTAGAACATAAAGGAACCCTACACAGATTCACATCAATCGAAGGGCGCTCATACACTCATCATACGTAGAATTGTTCCTTGCATGAAACTTGAACTTTGTGTGAAAGAGCTTTAACTCGACCGACAGAGAATTCTATTTTTGTACAATAAAGTAAATGTTTTAAGTTCAGTAAACAGCAAGATACAATCTTTAGCACAATTCGGACGACTTTGTGATAAACGTATGAGACGGCTTAGCTCAAAATGAAACAAAGAGAATTCAAACTGTTTTGTATTCAGACAGACATACTCAGTAAAAGTCGATAGTTCGAAGTTATAGTAATGAAGAATTGAGAACGTTTAGGCAGGTGGCTGCTTAATACCTTGAGCTATCTGTGCGTCTTTCATCCTGCATTTTTTTTTTTTTTTACTGCAGATTGTTTATTTTTATTCAAAACAAGCCAAGGTTTGAATGGACGCACATATATTCAGTATGGTTATTTAATCCTTTCTTTCATATAAACATATTTTCACGCATTTGTAGAGTAGACCCGGACAAGACGGCTCCTTTTGGAGCCCTCTGATCAGGGTCTGCGTTGTTTGCTAATGGAATTTCAAATATCTGTTCAAAAATGGCTTCAACGTTCCAACTTCCATATTTCATTATGCCTATATTGTTCATGAATATTCAGTTGGTATTGAACTTTGGAATAAAACTAGATCATGGAAAGGGTTAACCTTATGCCGCTATCCACGACTTGATTTGCAAACATCTTGGATCCAGATCAGATGAGACGCCAAGCAACTCAGCGTCTCATCAGGATTCAAGCGATTTAGCACTCGATTAACACTTTCCCTCATATAAACGTGTTTTCACGCATTTGCAAACAGAGTAGACCCAGATCAGGGTCTGCTCTGTTTGCTAATATCATTTGATAGATCTGTTTCTTTACTTTCTAAAATGTCTACAATGTTCCACCTTCCATATTTCTTTATAACTATTTTGTTAATGAATATTCAGTAGGTACTGAAATTTGGCCTAAATACAGAACAGGGAAAGGATTAACCCTTTCGCTGCCAATGCCGGATCTGTGATTACCTATGCAAACAGTTTGGATCCAGATGAGACGCCGAGTAACTCGGCGTCTCATCAGGATCCAAACTGTTTGTTACTGTTACTTTGTTTTTGAAACAAAAATGTTGAAAATCAAACAAATGTGTAGCAGACGACAAAGTTAGCAGACGACAGAGTTTGGCAGCGAAAGGGTTAACACGTTCTCAAACGCTTGATCGAATCGGCAGCAGTCAAAAATTGAAACAGAACTAGATTTGGGCAGACATGTTTTTTTCATAGCAGGGTAACATTTTTAATCGCCTTGCTCGTCTTGTTGTTTGCAGGGGAGACTGATACAGTTGAACAGGCCCTTGACTATGTCTTTCGTCTAACCGGAAGTAACTGCGAGGGAGGCACAGGAGAAGTTTTACCCCTGCAGTTTGATGTGAATGCATGGAACCAGTTTACCGACCCAGCCATAAGGTGGGCATTGTTCTATGTCCTGTTGATCTTTTCTCTACGATATCTTGATCGATATCTTGAGAAATGAAATTCATTCATGATAATATTTTATTACCCTAATCCTATTAAAAGATCACTTTCATTAGCCCTTACTATGCTTAAGTTTTCACTTATTGTGCCAACGATGCAGCTGGTTGAAGAAAAGAGGCATCTTCGTTTTCCTCATCAGATACATGACTATAGTATAAATTAATTTTGTTTTGATGATTTGCCTGGTGTTTCATTTACAACTGTAATCATGAATTTGCGCATGGTCAGTTGCAGGTTAAGGTAACCTGTCATTGTAAGTGTACGTTGAACTCGTGCAATACTGAACGGATTCATCGATCCACTGGTATGTTTATCTGGCTTTGGTCCCCGGACTATTTGCCATGCGTAGGTCCCCGGCTTGTTTGCCTTGCATTGGTCACTGGCTTGTTCATTATGCAATTATTTGCCTAAAACAATAATAATAGCATGACTCGCTGGAGCCAGTTGCCGTCGTATATCTAGAGTAACCATCTCGACGGTGATCGCTTAATGAATAAACACGTGGGTCTTAACATCAGACACAGAAGGACCATTGCGCAGAAAGCACCTGTTAAAAAGGAATAAAATTATGATCATAAATCGAATCAGGCACTTGTTGGACACGCAAGTTACTGATTGTTGTAACTAGACCCATTGGATAACATTGCCCTTTAATAAAAGTAAAGTACCTAGTTATAGTCTACTTTCAGTCCGAAGGACCGCTCAGCCGACTGTACATTTAATATGCTAATTATTCTTTAACATTCTTAAACAGGTTAGATCTAAATACCGTAACTGCAATAAGTTTTCGGACAGAAATACTTAGGCAAATAGTGCAAATCCAGATCAAAGTGCTCCTGAAGGAGAAGTTTGATCGTGGTCTACACTGTTTGCTAATATGTCAGTCTATTTTAAAGTAATCAAAAAGATGCCAAATTGACTTATTCAGGTTTACAAACCTATGCAGAGGAGACAGCTTGTGTCCAAATACTAAGTGTAATTAGGGAAAGTCACTCGGCGTCAAAACAGTTTGCCTTTAAATCACCAGTTTCTTAACAGCTTTATGTATTGTTGGATCAGACAGTGGATTCGACACTCACAGATGGTGCTGCAGAGTCAGGATTAGGACCATCTAGAACTTGTCTAAAGGTTTAAACAAATCCAGTGTTTTATTATTGTGAGATAATGACCCTCAAATTATTAGAGATACACGGCCATTTCGAACAACAAAAACTATCAATTAATCATTAAACGTTTCTAAATGCATCTAAATGTGTACATAAATCATTCTGTTATCTTCATTATCATTCTCCTCTGTAACCAGAACAGCAAACTTATTGTCAAAGATTCTGAGTCAGAATAATGGGACGCTGGACAGTCTGACGGACGAGATGTTCTTCCTGCTGGTCAGAAACAACGTACACGGCGATTCGTTGATATTTGGGTCTGCAATAGCACTAGAAATTGGCGTGTACAGGTAGGTAGAACAGTGGGTATAAGCGTGTACAGGTAGGTAGAACAGTGGGTATAAGCGTGTACAGGTAGGTAGAACAGTGTATATAAGCGTGTACATGTAGGTAGAACAGTGGATATAAGCGTGTACAGGTAGGTAGAACAGTGGATATAAGCATTTACAGGTAGGTAGAACAGTGGATATAAGCGCGTACAGGTAGGTAGATGAGTGGATATAGGTGTGCACAGGTGGGCAGATCAGTGGACTCAGGCGTGTACAAGTAGGTAGATATAGTGTCATTTAACTCTTTTCATGACAGGGGCGCCTTTTAACGCTTTTGCAACTAGAATAGACATAGATCAGGCGGCCACAGGAGGAGTCGTCTGATCAAGGTCTACTCTGTTCGCTTATGGCGTTATATAGATCTGATTCTGCGGTTTCTGTGAAGGGCAAAACAACATATGTTAATATTCCGTTACGTTTTGTTAATATACTCCCTACTGATACTGTGCATATATCTCAAACTTCAAGTACGATATATTGGTATAACTCATTGTATTTGTTAACCATGTAGCTCATATAGACGTTTTTATCACATTTGCAAATAGAGTAGACCAAGATCAGATGGCTCCAACAGGGGTCGCCTAACCAGAAGCTGCTCTGTTTGACTTTTAAATTCTATAAATATGTCATTACAACAATTCAGTTAATTATGTACATTATGTTAATATTTTTTACTAAAAGTTCATAAAGTAAAGAGATAAACTATTCGGAACGTATTAAAGTGCTGTTATTGCAATATGATATCCACTATTTGTCAGACGGTTTGAATTAACAATTTTAATTGTGTTTCCACAGTAAGTACGGCATATTTTGCCCATATGCTTACAAGAAGAACAAGACAGTGCGGTCCCATGACATCTCCATCAATTACAACTATCTGGACCCATCCACAGAATGGTACAACAGTGTCAAGGTCAAGGCGTGGGACAACGTCACTATGGTGATAGACGGCATCTCGTACAGGCAGGTGAAACCAATCAATCCAATGCTAAATTAGAATATATTTACTCTCCATCATAACCCTTATAGTGTGGAATACATGTCACTAATGTCGTTTGCAAACAGTGTAGACCAAGATGGCAGGACCCCTAGAGAAACTCTCTCACCAGAGTATGCGCTGTTTGTCATGTTACACCTTTCTTTAGAAAAATCCCTAGATATCTACCCTAAATTGACCTGTTTGATTTGGGAAAATATCATTTGAAAAGTCAGCATTGTAAGGTTTATGTATTACAACGATTTCTAGGTCAGGAATATTTAAATAATATTTGACAGTATGTCAGAAAACGAGTGTAGTATAAGCAATAATAACACCCAGTCTGATACAGACTAAACATCTCATGACGTACATATCTACATTGGTTTATTAAACAACTGAGCATAGATACGCATTCTAATGCCTTTGCAAACGGTGCAGACCCAGATCAGGCGATACCTGTAGAAGCCGTCTGATCAGGGTATGCCCTGTTCGCCACGGAATAATATACAAAATATACATATGAGTTTACAGTTTCTGAAAGGGCTAACCATTCCCTTGTTCACTGGACATTTTAAAACTCCAGTTAGTACATATTCATGAAGTCAAGCCTTCTTGAATAAATATTCATGATGTAAAACGTTAACCGATTGGCTATACCTATTGGCAGATTAAACAATGAACTTCTCCCAGAGGTAGAGGAGGTGTACCCTATAGCCGAGCTACCCGATGGTCACTGGACTAACCCGTACTACGACTGTGGGGGTGGAGACATCTGGATGGTCACTTACTCTTCACCAATATTCAAAACCGAGGGCGATACTGCTGTATTTCAGTACGTGCAACTTTGACGTCTGTTTGTTAAGGATTATGTTCGCAACTGTTGAAAATGCGCATAACGTTTTTCATTAGACATGTCTAGAGTGGACCGTTCAGATGAAAAATGCTTCTAGCTGTTGTCAACAATTGTGCGCGTTATGCGAACGTTATCCTTCATGAAATGCACCAATGTTCTACGTATGCGTCCTATACTCATGCGCTCGCCAACTTAATCCTGTTCCTCATATAAAAGCGTTTTAACGCATTTGTCGGAGCCGTCCGACCAGGGTCTGCTCTATTTCTCTATTTGCTTTTGGCACGATATAGATCTGATTCTACAGTTTTTGTCAGAGCAAAACATTCACTAAACGTTTACATTATAACAATTGAGCTAATAAATACTCATGTAGTTATTATGCCTTAAATGAATACTGAACAGGTAAAGGGATTAATACTTAATTTCAACACACGCCATTGTTTGCCATTAGTATTATACAATCAAATTTACAATGATAGTCATGTACTAATTTTCAATAAATGCTTTTATTCACATTGTGAACAAATTCCATGACACTGGCTGTTTCTATGGTATCGACATTGTTCTTTTTTTTCTAAGAAAATGTTTATTGCAGAGGCGTTGCCACAATAGATATTGAGATGACATACATTGACATTGACCAGTGTGACGATGAGTCCATTAACACAGGGTTGGATGTCTTCAGGGGTACCCACAGGTGCCAGTCAACAACTACGGTATGATCAAACGTGTCCTGAGGTCCAAATACGATGAATAAATTAAAATAGTTTCAGGAAAAGCTCCTAAAGTTATTTCTCCACTAAACACTACACTATGACACCCTTTAGAATCGTCTCTTCTTAGTATGTGTATGCGCACCTTTATCTATATAGCTCTGCATGCCCCTTATTTCCTTGAAGGCATTACTCCAAATCAAGCACTTACTCGTATTAGCATGAATCTAGAATTTGTTTTAAAAGCAATGTCTGTGAGTTGTTTTGAGAACATGAGGTGTTATCAACTAAAACTGGAGATAGTTCGATCAAAAACTTTTAAATGTTTAAAACTTGTACAGCTGACAGTCCCTATGCAATATGATATTTTTCATCACGTCATTTAAAACACATACTAAACTAATTCTAAACTTTTCTCAATTTCTTTTCTACAGTGAAGAAAAGAAACACGTGAAAATGTTTAGCGGTTTGAAAGTACCTGTCCATTCTGAATACATTGTAATCACATTAGAAACAGCGTATTTAATACTGAAAAAGAAGGACAATAAAAACAAAAGGCAAATATTTTGACGTAATTTTCCGAACGTATACAATGTACACTTCTCGCTGTTCCAGTGCGTGCCTGTCACCGGTAAGGGGTTTGTACCTGGCGCCTATATCTGCAGATGTCAAGATGGCTACTATTTCCCTGACCTTACCTCACACGAAAAAGCCTACAAGGGAGAAGTCATTGAAGATTTCCTTCGACAAGGAGGCATCATTACAGCAGACATGTTTCGTTGTGCTGCGTGCGCAGCCGGATGTGACACATGTGTAGATGACTCCCCTTGTCTGTATCAGAGAAATGAAGCTTTGATGGTAGCCCTGTTCTTCTTCAACGGAGTCTTTGTGGTTGGTATCACCAGCATTGCTGTCCTCACCTATTTGTACAGAGGGGAACGGGTGAGTAAAATATAGCAATGTAGACAATCTTGTCAAACATAACTGCACAGTTATTATACTTATCACAAACAAGGAAACAGTCTGTTAACCGTTTCATTCATAAAGGCGATTTTCACGCCTTTGCAACAGAGTATACCCAGATCAGACGGTTTCTGTAGGATTTGTCCGATCATTGTCTGCTCTGTTTGCTTATGGAATATAATATATCTTATTCTACAGTTTAATACTAAAATACGCCTGTGTACACATGTCGTTATAAAGGGTAAGGCAACATTCCTACATTAGTGTTCCACTCGTCTATTACACTGTAATAAAGTAGGAAGAATGATTCGATATTACTCGTTTAACCTTTTCCCCTAATGGACAATTATGCATGAATTGGTCACTCTATGAATATTCATTAACTTATTTTTTTTATAATGTAAAGAGAATTTCCTTTGATTTGGATAAAAACTGTAGAAACAGATATACGTAAGTACATAAGCATACAGAGCAAACCCTGATCAGACAGCTGCTGTATTAAATTCCTGATTTCGGTCTACTCTTTTTGCAAGAGCGTTTAAAGGAGGAAAATGGTTAATTAAACAAACATGCGCTATCATTGTTCTTATTTGAAAGAATCATTTGCATACAGTTTCAGTACGTGGCGTGTTTCAATTCATATGGTACTCCAGCACTTTATGATTTGTGATAGCTATCGACAATACACAATGTATTACATATTTTAATGCATCGAATTCCTAAACAGCCGTCTCTCCGACCACTTCAATGGACGGATCGGGCGATCATCGGCAAACCGCGGAAAATTTGAACGGAAAAGGCCGATAATACTTTGTTGTAGAACAAAAATTATACGTATTGTTGAAATCGGCTTAATTTGTATCACAGGGGCATTTTTCGATATAGGTTCAAATTGATAATCTTCATAATAATGATTGAACATAGCAAATACCCAGTTTTATGATATTATTGAAAAATATGCGTTCATTGTAGGGACTTCATCTTTAAACCATTTTCCAAGAGGAGTTTGATATCAGTTTGTACTACGAGCATCATATTTTTGTTATCACATAACTTACTTCAACTAAAATGACCTTTTTACAGCGTGGTGTTTCTACATGATGTCACAGCTGGTATTATACATGTGCAATATAGAGAAATGTGTAATGGCTATATAAACTCGAATACAAGGGAGTTTAATTGATAAAATAATTGCATTGTAAACAGTCGGCCTCGGAAAAAATATTTCTTCCTCGGAAATTTCCAGTTTGCATGGTAGATATCTTTTACAAAACATACATAGTTTGTATCCAGTTCGAATGACAAATAACTTAGCGTTCCATTTAGGTCCAACCTTCTTTTAAATTCTTTAAGAACTGATCATAGATTAATTGTTTAGGTCCCATCAAATGCGTACATAGTTCAGAAAGTAGAATCCTCAATAGACCATATTTCCATTACTCATAACAAATTACTTTTACATTATGTTAGTGTGAATTTCCAGCCCAATAACTAGGTTTTATCTTGCTAGCCGTTGTTTTGATATACATGTAGTTTCCTAAAAGCTGATTGTTGTTATTTGAGAAATTGCTGAGAGAAATCTGATAAAGTAATTGCACTCGGTCTTTGTTACAGTATACAAACAGTGGATTAGATATTTAACATCTCAAATAACTGCTGATTTATTCTCATGTTGATAATCTGTCGAATGTTTTACTCGAAACTGTTGCTGAAGTCAGTTATCATCCGCCCAAAAGGATATCTTGAAAAAAACAACAACATCAACAACAGCAGTGAACAGACTAATTTACTAAATGTATGAAATGTTTGTTTTCATTGAATAGAATAATTCCATAAGAAGGAATTGATGTGTCATTTATATAGTAACACATTCCCCCATATTGACGCCTTTGGCACCTCTGAAAAAGTCCCTTTCTGAAACAATTGTGATAAATAGGGAATTTGCTCCTCCATAAGAGCAAAGGTTCTATTTATCACAATGATTTCAGATCTACACACTTCTAAAAGTATTTTTTCTCAAGTAATCAAGTAAATCGTCCTTTTAGGTAGATTTATTCAGAGACAGGGTCTAAATATAGTCTTTTAGGGAATGGGTTAATTTTTAAATATGATATGTCGAAATTACTGCATGGAAACTTCAACGAGTTCAAAACACAGCAGCCCGCATCATAACCAGGACTTCTCGATATGATCATATCGCGCCGGTTTTGAAGGAACTTTACTGGCTTCCGGTTCAACATCGCATTGAATTCAAAATTCTGACACTTACGTATAAAGCCACGCACAATGAATCCGCCAAGTACATTGTCGACATGCTTGACGTGTACAGGCCCCGCAGAGAATTAAGATCAGCAAGTAGTTCCTTGGCGCTGGTTGTACCAAAAAGTCGCAAGGTAAAATACGGTGAGAGAAGTTTCATGCATGCAGCTCCGAAACTCCGGAATGCTCTGCCATCAGGCATTAGAGATGCAAGCTCACTGGTATGTTTCAAAAGATATCTGAAAGCAGATTTCTTCAACATATATTACTAGGACAGTTTAGGAAAAGTAGCTAATAGTCATCAATCATCATAGCTTACGATGCCTTTGCCATTGCAGCCGTTGGGTTATGCTGTATGAGTCAATCTCTCACTGACTGGGTAGATAATCATGTGGTTCCTACCGGTTAGTGATTTCATACTTATTGTATATCATATTTATTGTATATCTATTGCTTATCTTTCATTGACCGGGTTAGATAATAATGTCGTTCCTACCGGATAGTGATTTTATATTTAATGTATATCTATTGCATATACTTCATTGACCGGGTTGGATAATCATGTGGTTCCTACCGGTTAGTGGTTTTATATTTATTGTATATCTATTGCATATATTTCATTGACCGGGTGGATAGTCATGTGGTTCCTACCGGTTAGTGATTTTATATTTATTGTTTATCTATTGCATATCATTCATTGACTGGGTGGACGATCATGTGGTTCCTTCCTGTTTGATTTCATATCTATTGTATATATTTTGTATATCCTTCTTTGACCGGATGGACAATCATGCGGTTCCTTCTGGCAAGTGATTTTATATTTATTGTATATCTATTGTAAATCTGTCATTGTCTAGATAGATAATCATGCGGTTTGTTCCGATTATTGATTTCATCCATGTGCAGCGCTTTTGAACGCACATATCTTGTGTGAAAAGAGCGCTATATAAATGTGGTATACTACTACTACTACTACTACTACTACTACTACTACTACTACTACTACTACTAAATACTGACCGATTTGATTAGATAACGATACCCTACATTTTTAAGCATTCAAAGTAATAGTCATCTTAACACTTATCCTGCCAAGAGCGACTTGGATCATATTTGCAAAATGTTTGGACCAAGTTAAGACGCCGAGTAGTTTGGCGGCTCATCAGGCCCCAAGCTGTTTGTCACTCAGAACAGAACAGTTCTGTTTGTCCCTCAAGCGCTCGCTTTTTAAATGCTTTCACGATTCGGAAGTAAGTGAATAGTACAGAACAGAATAAACAGTAGAACCCCACTATTGCGACCACCTGAAGCAGAAAACCTGCCTTTATAAGCAGGTGGTTGCTTAATGCAGGACAAAAGTATTGCAGCAAGTTCCTCTGGGAGCTTTCTGCATTACTTTTGTCCTGCATTAAGCTACCACCTGCATCTAGCACCCAGAATTATACCTCTTTTAGGTGGTCGCATTAGCGGGGTTTTACTGTATTTTTATTGATTTGTACATCAGTACATCATCATTCATATACACACGTTAATGATTATACCAGTCTAATATAAATTTTCATAATCTAAAACAACACTTTTTATGTGAAGTTTATATTATGTCATGTGATTCGTGTATTCAGAGAATGAAAAGCATACCTTAGATTGAACAGACAATATTATCTTCGGGTAGGATAAGGGTTGTGCGTGCACTATTCAATTGTCTGTTAGACGTTCTTGTTACAGAAGGGCGTTGGTCTTGTGAAGTATTTGATTTCTGTTTTCTTTGAACCCAAATGGTATATGTTATCCGTAAACAGAGATATGATATTATACGACGTGTCTAAGCAGATAATACTGAATCATTTAATGTAAATCTCGTATTTATCGACTCATGTTAAAAGCCGTCTAATACCAAAAGAGTTCTAAAATAAAACAATACCAAAACAAGATGCAACACATTTCCTTCAGCAGAACCCTGACTTTGATTCAGAAAATTAAGTCTCAGGAGATCTTTAAGAACGGTAAACAAATCCGTTACTTTACATTAATGATTATGTTTGTATTAAACCAAATGAAAACAATGCCCATGTGTCTCTTGGAAACAGTTCAATTGGTTTAAAGTTTCTTTTCTGATTTACAAATGCGTAAAATCATAAAGCAAACTATAATAAAATGTTATTAACCCTTTCCTTCCAATAAACATGTTATCATGCATTTGCGAACAGAGAATACCCAGATCAGACGGCTCCTATAGGATCCGTCTAATCAGGGTCTGCTCTTTTTGCTAATGGAATTTGATAGAATCTGTTTCTTTACTTTCTAAAATAGCTAAAAATAAAGTCAATTAAACAGGATTGTTTGAAAAAGGTCCAATAGGGCCGAACTATTAGTAGAGTGATACCTATATTTTTCATAAGCAAACAGAGCAGACCCTGATCAGACGGCTCCTCCAGGAGCCGTCTGATCTATGTCTATTCTATTTGCAAAGGCACAGAAAGGCGTACATGCATTTATTGAGTAAAGGGTTAACACCGATTGCTTTGATGAGAACGGTTTACGCAAACCTTTATGTTATAGTGACGTGTAAAGTCTTAATAGAAGCTTTGGGGAACAGTTGGCAGTAGTTTTATATATCAATATGATTAAGTTGAATATGATTTGAATGACCGCTTAGGAATGTCGTGTTAAGTTTTATTCCCGAAGTCCATTATGCCAGGTCCCAGGGTTTGAAACTGGACACCAATCAAACTTACATTTGTGTTTGTAAAACCATATTCATTACAGAATAAATGTGCTCAGTGTCTGGTGTGCATTTTATGCGGTCTATAAACTTTAATTTCTTTCTATCTTATAGATGCGCATTTCAACGTTATTGCAAAGAGAATAGATCTAGATCAGACGGCTTATGGAAAAAATAATCTTTTTACAGTTTCTGCCATGGCCAAAAATATCACGTGTTCATATAACATTGTAAAAATCATCTAAGAGATATCCATTAAGTCATTATTTCTAACATGAATATGCATGAGGTAAAGGGTTACGCTGATTTCAATTTATACTTCACGACTAAAAGCAGCATCCGATCAATAAGCACGCAGCTGTTTTTATTCTTTATTTGATGTCGATGCACTATTATATTGACCGAGGCCATACGCTAAACATTACTCTTTAATGATATAATAGGCTTTGTGATTGCTAATTTGCTCGCCGGAGGAACTGCCTCGTTATGCATGTAAAAACTGACTGACTGATTACAATGTAATTTCAATGAAATATTTTCGTAATTTATTAGATGTTTAACCGTTTGCCTGCTAAGCACAACATGACTGTGATTTGCAAGCATCTTGGATCCAGATGAGACACCGAGTTACCAGGCGTCTCATCAGGATCCAAGATGTTTGACAAATGTTTCTCAAAATCGAATACATTGTATAAGTAAAACATGTAGCAGGTCATAGTTTGAGCAGACAATGTCACATAATTATTTCAGCAGGTTAAGGATTAACCCTTTACCTGATAGAAGCGGCTTTAAGCGAGTTTAATATATTCCTCCGCTGAAGAAAAAAGTTCCAATTTTTAAAATAATGAACATATAGCATCATAAATAGTTTCTGTATTCTAGGAGGTGGTAGCTTAAAGCAGGCTGAAAGTAAAGCAGAATGCGCATTAAGGCGCATTCTGCTTTACTTTCAACCTGCTTTAAGTGGTCACCTGTCTTCAAAACTAGAAATAGGCTATTGGGTAAAGGGTTAAGAGTTATCCCGACTTCGGAAGAAGACTATGACCTACCAGTCAGTATAATAATAATAAGTGTGTCAGTTAATACAGTAGAACCTGTCTTAACCCTTTCACCGCCAATGTCGCATAAATGCACCGCGACAAATAGTGCAGTCCTTTATCAGACTCCGGCTTTTCAAGGCGGCGTCTGATCAGGGACTTCACTTTTATCTCAGTCTTTGGTTCTATATAAGTGTGTTTTTTTTTCTTTTGAAATTTAAATTTATTTGTATCATTTCCTTAATTTACCGAACTGTTTTAACAAAAACTGGACTGCAGACGACAATTAGAAATTTGACGCCGGAAGGGTTAAGTGACCATCAAAAAGAATTCTAATTAAGGGTATGTAAAGCAGGTGATCAGTCCATCTTCTTTAGATCAATATTGTTTTGTTCGTTAGAATTAAATATGTGCATCACATCTCCTACCGAAATAGTTGTTTAACTTTTCTGTTGATTCATTTACATGCTATTTCAAAACATATACGCTGTGTTTTGTAAACTGTGATCAACATTGACGATATATTTTGTTATGTTATGTTAACGCCGGTTGTTGTTTTCCTTTAAAAGATACCGTTGCCATTGGGAGTTTTAATTAGAATACTTGGTTTGCTTACTATAAAATGATTGTTGTAATCAAGACTCTACATGGTTTATCAACTTGTATTCTGTCTCAAACTGATGCTGCGATAAACAAACTAAACAGACGACTGTTTCCTGTTCACATTTATCTTTCGCGCAACCTGACTCACATTTACAAGTAACTCGGCGTCTCATTAGGACCCAAACCTTGGACTGTCAGTAACTCGGCGTCTCATTAGGACCCAAACATTGGACTGTCAGAATTGTAGCATACCTATTGTTTTGTTCTTGCTGGTAACGACAATTCAAGTTGACATAGCTGCATTACAGTTGTACCTGTTGTAAGTGGTCATACATTTATTAAATATAGGACTCAAAAGGCTTAAGAAGCAGGTGACTGCTTAATGCAGGGCAAACGTAATGCAGCAAGCTCCTATATGATCTTTCTACGTTACCTTTGACATGTATTAAGCTATTATCTGCCTTACAGCCCCATTATTAGACATCATTTAGATGGCCGCTTAAGACAGGTTCTACTGTATTTCACTGCGTGTCGCAAATCTGCGATCACAGTTACAGACAGTTTCGATCCAGACGAGACGCCAAAGAAACTCAGTTTATCACTAGCAGGGTCTGAACTGTTTGATGTTATGATTATGCGTTGGTCTTTCTTTCTGTTACTCTTTTTAGAATTGACAATTTAGCAAAACAACTAAAATTAATGTTGAAGCAGACGACATATTTTACATACCACACTACTCGACAGCGACATTGCTCAACTTACAACTAATCCTTTTATTACAGGTTATTAAGTCTGCCAGTCCGATATTTCTTGCATTGATGTGCCTTGGCGGTATACTGTTTTGTAGTCACGTAAGTATCGTAAAATCACGAGCAAGGACGACAATAAAGTGTCTGTTCTTTTAACCCTTCTCTTGCTGAATTTTAAAATACATTTCTCCTTCTTTATCCATGCACTGTTGTATAATTACATATATCGTCACTGTGTACAAGTATTTTGCTGTATAATCACTGCTGTGGAGTGCACTGGTTGTACAATCAACTTGCAAATAGTGCAGACCCTGATGAGACAGCTCCAGCAGGAGCTGTCTCATCTGGGTCTTCACTATTTACAGGTAGGTATATTGATGTGAAAAGCAAGCGAAGGGTTAACCCTTTCCCTGTTTGATGTGTGTGTAAGGAATAATGATATCATGGATATTTATTAGCTGATTTATTATATTGGCATATGTACACAGGATATTTTGGCCCAGACAGACACTGTAGAATGAGATCTACATCATACCATAAGCAAACAGAGCAGACCCTGATCAGACGGCTCCTACAGGAACCGTCTGATCTGGGTATACTCTGTTTGCAAATGCGTGGAAAGGTGTTTATATGAAGGCAAGAGTTAACCATCATTCTCCTAACCGCGATCCGACTTGCAATTGCAAACTTCATGGATCTAGATGAGGCACCCAGTAACTCGACGTCTCGTTAGGATCCAAAATGTTTGACTCTTGATCTGAAGGTTACCCCTCTTCGAGCAAGTCTTTGAGAAATTGACCTGGTGTCATCCATCTTAGTTACTCCGTGTCACATCGGAATCTATACTGGTTGCAAATGGCATTTTAGCTCCTAGATGCAAAGCGTATTTCCCCAAAATGTATTTTGAACCAATTTAATATTCATTTGTAGCGTTTAAATTCTCCAATTATATGGGAATAAAGCATTGCGGATTTCAATCAGTAAGCTGCTGCAGAAACATTCTGATTTTGATATATATTGTTTGCCTGTGTCCCAATTAAGGGACACGTAGAACAAATGAGTTAATATGGAGATCAGGGTCCATGCTTATAAAACTTTTAGTTGAGTCTGAGTACGTTCTCAAGCGTTTGATTGGTCAGATTTGAGCCTCTGGCTCAAATCTGACCAATCAAAAGCTTGAGAACTCAAATTTGACCAATCAAAAGCTTGAGAACGAAACTCAGACTCAACTAAAAGCTTTATAAGCATGGACCCAGTACAGTAGAACGGTAGAACCTGTCTTTAGCGACTATTCATTTATTATAAATGGGAAGTTTTAAATTTACTTAATGCTGGGCAAAAGTAATAGGAACTTTCTGAACTATTTTCGACAAGTATGAAGCTGTCACCTGTCTTATAACCCTTTTCCTCATACAAGCATGTTTCACGCATTTGCAAACAGAGTAGACCCAGACCAGGGTCTGCTGTGTTTGCTAATAGAATTTGATACATCTTTTTCCTTGCTTTCTAAAATGTCTACAATGTTCCACCTTCGGTATTTCTTTATAACTATTTTGTTAATGAATATTCAGTATGCATTTAAACTTGACCTAAATACAGAACAGGGAAATGGTTAAGACCCTGGTTTAGACTTCTTCGTAATGGTCTTTGTAGATAGGTTCTGTCGTATGTTGTCGCCTCTTACATTGTGTAGGTTGTAATGACATATAGTTATAATGGGTAGGTACGATCTATTGTCGGAGCGACGTGAAACTTACTCTTGACACATGGGGAACCTATGAAAATTAATGCCGGTCATCTTTTACAGAAAATCAAAATGATTTCAGTGCCTGAAACATCACATGAGAACTATGTGTTTCTATGTTTCCAAATGTTCACAGTCCCTTCTTTAAGTGTTTCAAATATCGTTTTCAGAAACATAATATTTTATTAAAGCAGTTTCCTCATTCTGTAATCATTTTAAAATTTCCCATGTTTCTCTTAATCAAAATTACTCAATAATATCGCTCTCTGTTTTATCTTCTATCCTGCTTAAACAGAGATTGATTAATGCGTGGTAGAAGCAATGCAGAAAGCTCCTATAGCATGTTTCTGCATTACTTTAGAACTGCATTTAAACTGTTCATTTAAGGCAGGTTCTACTGCATACGAAATCCAAGCTTTAGGCTTTAATCATGACATCTGCCAATGTACTACACTGTTAGTCACATGAGTAAGCAAACATGGTTTTGTAGGTGACAATCAGTGACGAACCAGACCAGGCGCCGCCTTTGAAATATGATTGCTGATATTAGTCTATACTAGCTGTCTTCAATTCTTAAACATTGGATTCCGTATACCGGGACTGAAATACATGAAGTACATGTATATAAAATGGCGAAATTGAAAGCCTACAGTAGAACGTGTCCTTAAAGCGATCATACAAAGTCTAATTATCGGTCTGTAAGGCAGACTGTAGCTTAATGCAAATCAAAAGAAAACCCGCAGAAAGCTCCAGCATAGTTTCTGTAATACTTTTGCCACTTTTGTCACCTGTTTCTTTTTTTTTAAATTTCCTCTGTCCAATTCAAATAAAGAGGTTTAACCCTTCGCTTGCTAATCGCGTCAATATACGTACCTGTAAATAGTGAAGACCCAGATGAGACAGCTCCTGCAGGAGCTGTCTCATCAGGGTCTGCACTATTTACAAGTTGATTGTGCAACCAGTGCACTCCACAGCAGTGGTTGCACAGCGCAATACTTGTACACAGTGAAGAAATATGTAATTATACAACAGGGCTTGGGTAAAGAAGGAGAAATGTATTTTAAAATTCAGCAAGAGAAGGGGTAAGACAGGTTTTACTGTATCTGTTTTTGTGCGAGAAAATAGAGACGCACTAACCATCGAGTATGTGAACATGTGAAATGTAAAATGTCACTGATTCAACCTTTACATTTCATATGCCTCTTTTGTATCTAATATTTGAAATGATCGTTATATTTGAAGAGTTCAGACAAACATGTGCAAAAATCAAATGTTTGCGTAATTCCAACTTCTTCCGTTTCCTTTGAACATTATTAGTTATCCGTATTGGCATATAGCCGATGAATTGTTAGTTATCCGTATTGGCATATAGCCGATGCATTATTAGTTACTTGTATTGACATAAAGCCGACATATTATTAGTTACCCGTATTGGCATATAGCCGCTGAATTGTTAGTTATATGTATTGGCATATGGCCGATGTATTCGAACAGACATGCGATATTTATGACGTGAAAGTTAATTCTTACGTCTCGAATCCGAATATTCAAAGGTCTAATAGCATCGTCGTCTGTTGGACACATGATCGTCTGCTGGACACATGGTCGTCTGTTTCAAGTTTTAGAGTGGGCGTTTCAGTCACTTTTTAAAAAGATAACTAGAGAATCAAACAGTTTTGATCCTGATGAGAGGCCGAATTAACCATTGACACATATGGATCCAAACTGTTTGCATATGACATCGCATACCCGTCCTCATGGCAGTGAAGGGGTTAATTAATATACGCAGACAGACACTTGTACATTTCAGTTCTTTACGATGTTTTCGGAAGTAACCAGCATTGTTTGTACCGTCCAGATCTGGCCCAAACACTTAGGTTTCTTCATTCTATACGGATCACTGATCTTAAAAACATGGCGGTAAGCTTCAGTGTTGTGTCGTATAAACTATTTACTAACAATTGAACCATATTTGCTTTCAATTGAACCATATTTACTTTCATTTTTTCTAAGGTATTTTAAGTATTTCCTCTAATTTCGGGACCCCAGTGGAAATAAGTATTCGGACTTTTCTGGGCTTTCCCAGCATCGGCATACTCTTCCAAGTCATGATCAAAGTCAACTTAGATCTATTTTTTATCATCATCATTTTAACATATTATACCATCTTACTGGGTCGAACTCCACTAGTGTAATATTTCAATATAACTGATTAAAAATTGCTTCTATGTAATATTTAAATATTTATATTGAAAGCATTACAATTTTTGATTGTACCATATTTTTGAATATATCATTTTATGTATTAATATCTTGTAAATTGTATGCAAATTTAGATGCTAAATAAATCTATTTATCTATCTAACTGTACTAATGTCTGGCTAGTACGACCAATTATATACGATGAATATAATGGTCTATAAAAACAATTTGTTGCTGAATGCAGGGCAAATGTAAAGCAGGAAGTTGCTACTTCATAACTTGTCCTGCATGGTGCTATCACCTTTATTAAAAATCCAGAACAAGACTTCTTTTGAGTGATCGTATTAACGAAACTTTACTGTACAATGGTCATATTAGCAAAACTTTACTGTACGTAGATATATTGGCGAGACTTTACTGCAAAAATGTAGTCTACTGCAATTGTCAAACGGGCCATTTGCTGATTAGATATTACAGAATGTACAATAGCTAAGCTCTCAATTTGTTACGTGCCTTTGCCCAACCTAACGACCCAATCATGTATTTTACCATTAACCATTTCCATAAACACATGTTCACAGTTTGGCAAACAAAGTCCCAGATCTGCCCTGTTTGCTTATGGTATAATATAGATATAATTCTACAGTTTCTACCATGGCCAAAACTTCCTGTGTCCATGTGCTATTATATCAATGAATCTAATTAATATTCATGACGTCATTATTTCTTACATGAATATGCATGGCATAAAGGGTTAAATGACTGGCAAAAGAAGTGTGATCAGTGATAATTGTTTATGCTATTTTTACTCGCAACATCAGCTCTATGATTAATGCATTTGTATTGTACTATCACGGGGTATTGTGCTATAACGATCACAAGAGATGTGGAAACTGGCAGTGACTGATAATTTATGGCGCTTAACCTGGAAATATGGGGCCCTCAGCTAACGTGATATGAATAACCGTAGACCATCATGTAAAGGGTCATGTCCGGGTATAGTTTAAAAATTTAGCATAAAAATTCCTGAATTATAGGACAGATAGGAATATGGCAAACAGGCATTAAAAGAGTAGTAGTGTATACACTCGGAAGGGAGATGGTGTTTAGATCGAGATACTATGGCCAGATCCCATCAGAACTCGAACTGCAGATGTCAACCACAACTTCAGTCTTCGTGGCGGCAATATAGCACATACAGTAAAACCTGTCTCTAACGGCCACTAAATTGTGTTAATTAGTTGGTATTTAGGGCAGGTGGTTGCTTAAATCAAGGTGAAAGTAAAACAGAACGCTCCTATAGGAGGGTTCTGTTTTACTTTCACATTGTTTTAAGCAACCACCTGCCTTTAACACAAAATACTTGATATAATTTAGAGTCCGTTATAGATATATATGTCTTATCACTTAATGTAAAGAATACTCGTGTCAGAAATAATGACAGTATAAATAGCTGAACAAGGGAATGCTTTACCATAGCAGAAAGTGTAGAATCACATTTATCATTATACGAGGGGCCTTTAAAAAGTAGTGGCAACAGTCCCGGCATTTCCACACCTCGCCCAGTTTCCAATGTGACACCTTCAAAGTGCTCTCCACCTGGCTGTACACACTTGTCCAGGCAGAAAAGCCGCTCAGAAAAATGCACTCTTTAGTCATACTGTTTATACCTCATTGCGCTGGGCGTTTTAAAGCGGTGTCCCCTTTAGCAATATTTAATGTATGGTTTCAACCAAAAGTCACAAGGCGAGAGATTAGGGCTATATGGTAGGTGTGGAATAACCTCTGTGTGATTGTCTTTGAGGTTTTCCAGTACGACGGCTGAACGACGGGCCGGTGCGTTGGCATATAGCAACTTGATACCGCGCGCCCTGGCCTTGGGCGTTTAACTGTATAGTGGCCAAGAAGAGCAGAGAGGGTATTGTCTTTGTAAAATGTACCAGTAACACTACACATTATAAGCAAACAAAGTAGACACTGATCGGACGACTCCAATATGAGCCGTCTGTCTGGGTCTACTCTGTTTGCAAAGGCGTAAACGCGTTTATATGAAGGAAAGGGGTAAGACGGGTGGTATTTAAACGCAATACAAAAGTAATTCAGGTTTGCTCCTTGTGTTGGATTCATTCAGGTTTATTCCTCGTTCTGACTTAATTCAGGTGTATTCCTTGCTCTGAAATAATTCGTGTGTGTTCCTTGCTAGTTTAAACATATATATTGCGTGTAATGTCATGCATGAGATTGGGCTACAAGTTTTTACAACATTATATTCAGGTTTGTTCCTTGCTCCTATATCATTCTTGTTCGTTTCTTGCTCTGGAATCATTCATGTTTATTTCTTGCTTTGTATTTAAACAGGTTTAGCCCTTGCTTCTGACTTATTAATGCGTGTTGCTTGGTCTGAATTCATTCAAGATTGTTGGTTTTTCTCTGAATTAATTCAGGACTGTACCTACATGTAACACTGGATTCATACTAACCGCTCTGAATTCACTCATGTTGTCCGTTGCTCTGAATTCAGCCAGGTGTATTGCTTGATCCCGATTCATTCAGGTTTTAAGTTTTGTGGACTGAGAGCTAAACGTTGATCTTGTAATATCATCGGAATGGCCAGTCAGCCCAGGAATGCAAGGAGCCCTCGCCAAATATTGCCAAGTACAACATTTAGCTATGAGTAGATACATGTATAACGTACAAAACAATTTTATACTCAGTGATTTTTTGTATTCTCTAGAATATCTCAGATATTCTCAGTGGGCACACAGAAGCGTATACGCCTACCAGACCAGGTGTTGCTCCAGAGATTTGGCATGCTATGTCTGCTGGCCGTTGCCATTCTTTCAGCATGGACGGGGAGCCAGCCACCGCATGTGGTGACGTATAAGTTCGATGACGGGTTAAAGTTTTATGTATGCGATGTCGGTCCATGGGAATACGGTATTCTTGGAGGTAGGTTTACAATGTTTCTGCTCGTGAGCCGAGTGATCAAGGACATGTGTTTTCAGTATATCGCAAACGCTGTAGACTTAGACCAGCTGCCGAATTTGTAATCTGGTTTTCACTATACAACTTGACAAACACATTAGACTTAAACAGGACCCGAGGTTATACAACGTTCTAAAGTACGGTTTCTTCTTTAATGTTTTAATGAAAGAATTAAAATGACAACCAGCCAAGACACTGGGTAAGTTCTTGAGTACAGTTTTTTCTGTAATGGTTTAAGGCAATAATTACAATGACAACCAGACAAGACACTGATGCGGTGCCAATTTACTCAGCGTCATAATACATATCAGTATCTATAGCTTATAACACAATTCGCTATTAGCGTATATAGTGTGAAAAATATATGTTTTCGACCTTTCGATTTCAGAGGAATGTCGCCATGGTAAGCATTGCAAATACTTTGGATTCAGAAGAGACGCCGAGTAACTCAGCTTCTAATCAGGGTCCAAACAATTTGCCATTCTGATCGTATTTGGTAACGAAATTGGAAGACTCTCCATTTTTACACCTGACACAGACAGAGACAATTCTAAAGAGTGGTCACAACATAGGGTTTGGTGGAAGACACGATTCTAAAGAGTGGTCACAACATAGGGTTTGGTAGAGAAATGACGATTTTAGTATTTGAGTACGCACCTCTATCTGTTACCCTAGTTGAATATTTATGAATAGTTTGAAATAATGGTTCATACGGTAGTTACCGTTGTCATCTTTATCGTTCCATCAACCTGATATACGGTCCTTTTCAGTGGAGATCTTGTTCCTGCTATACGGGGTCTACCTGTGTTTTACCGTCCGTAAGGCGCCTGCCCACTTCAACGAAAGCAAGCATATCACGTGGGCCGTGTACAACGCCATCATCCTTGGTAGCCTTATGACGCTCATGTTGTACGTATCTATAGGCTACAGATGGATACCGCCATAAACCCGCCATTTCGGCGTTTGCAAACAGTGTAGAACCAGATCAGTTGTGTCATCACTATTATCGATGACGAAGTGTAAAACTGTTCCATCACTTTGTATAATCTTTAATGGCTAGTGCAATGGTGTGACTCGTGTTTAAGGTTTCACCGTACGATATTTTAACCAACATCACTAGACAATAAACTATTTTGGCTTCCACAGATCTGAAATTGAGGCGTCCTCTCACCAGAAACGTTTTGATTTAATAATGATTTATCAGAAGAAAAGATCAGACATTTAAACATTTTAGAATAACTCCTTTATTATTCCACTAAACCTCATGTTGTAATTATTCTTTAGAATTGTATTGAAGAGACCATTTTAAAGAGTGGTCACAACACGGTGTTTGATGGAGAAATGACGATTAAGTATTTGAATACGCGCATCGATCCTGTCTCTGGTTAATTAGTTGGCACGCTAATACCTAAACGTTTTTATTTACTTAACTCTTTCACGGCCATTGGCGAATGTATGGTCACCTTTTTGCAAACAGTTTTGAGAGATTCAGCGTCTCATCATCATGCAAACTGTTTGACACTGTGATCTTGTAAATGTAAACTAAACCGAATGCAGAAAAAGAAACTTCAAGCAGGCGACGCGTTGTTTTGCTGACAATAAGCTGTTGCAGCGAAATAGTTATGATTTTATAATGATTTCAGGCGGCTAGTGATCTCGGTGATCGGTCCAGATCTTCTTCTGATCCTGCAGTTTGCTCAGACACACGTATACTCGACGATTACATTGTTACTCATATTTACTCCAAAGGTAACATTATACTAACACTTCCTAACCCCTTCAACGCTAATTGTTCAATAGACTATTCCAAAATTCAAATATTTCATGCTTACCGTGAATATTTAGGGTTATTGTCTAGACAAACTATAGAATGACAAACAGTGCATACTCTGATGAGAGGGCTCCTCTAGGAACCATCTCATCTGGGTCTACACTGTTTGAGAAGAACAGTAATGATATTTATCCGGCACTGAAAAGGATTAAACTGAACAATATGCCTATCAACACGATTAAAATTAAACAATTGCCTCATCGTTTTGAAATTTACAAAACGTGACCAAGATAGTAATAAATATATTTGATCTGACAAAATGTCAAAATACCTAGATCTAACCAGCCTTCAAGAATTTGGAAAACTTCTTATCTGATATGGAGCGGTATTTGGGTCAAAATTATAGTTATGGTTTTACTAAGTTTATACTGTTATCTACATATATGCTAGTTGTTAATTTAGATATTAATCTCATTTCAATGTTGTTAAATACAATTTATCTATTTAAACTTCTATTTTAAATGTCTTTTCCGTTTTTTAAAAATCTTTCTGTGGCGTTACGGTTCGCATACGCAATTTTAGAAAATTGCGAGTGAAGCCCTGCGGTAATTGCTATCATACAGAATTATGGTTTGAAGGTATTCCTAAACAAAGCGTTAACCGTCGGTTATAATTTGTATACGTATATACATCTTATAAATGACAAGGTGCGGTAGGGTATCGATTGACACTAAAACCCTCTCAACCGGAATTTTAACAAAGAAAGAAATAAGGTCTTTATTTGCAGGTGGCTGCTTAATGCAGGGTTAAAATCATGCAAAAAGCTCCTGTAGGAGATTTCTGTATGACTTTTAACCTGCATTAAGCTGCCACCTGTCTGAAGACCGGCACTGACACTTAACGTCCGGTTTAGAGAAGTTTTACTGTATATGCTATTACCAAGATAATAAAGATGTCTGCACTACTTCACTACATTTCCTTAGGGTCGTTAACATTTTCACCACCAATGTCGCTTGAAAGTGACTCTTATGGCTTGTTGCAATGGGTATACATGTGATTACCTTTGCACATAGTTTGGATCAGATGAGATGCTGAATTAGTCGGCGTCTCAGGATTCACACAGTCACACTATTTGACTCATCACTTACGTTTTAGAGAAGTCGTTGAATGAACGTGCACTCTAAAACTTAGAACTGACGACTTTGTTATTTGGTTCCCAAGGAGTTAAATGTAGATGGCTAATTGTACGAAGGCTCTCGTTGCATTCATTATAATAAAGAGTTCCTTTCCGCCATAACTTACTTACTAATAGCATATACGTAGGCAGATAACCATGTGTATTAGCTTGCTTTAATGGATTAAAGTCTAAATATGTTCCTTGGTTTATAATAACTTTCCTAGAAAAGCAATTAAAGAATATTCTAGAATACGTTTACTTGGTATCAAGTTTCTGTCAGAATGGCGAGATCAAAGAATCAACGTAAACATGGTTCGCCACATAATCGAATCCATGATTAATTGTCCAAACAGTTTGGATCCAAACTGTTTTAAAATATACTTATGGTTTTGTTAAGAAATTAAAGAAAACTCTAGGATAAACATTTTCTTTTTAAATATTCACGCTAGAAAACGTGACATCAATATGGGGTTAAGACCTCAATCTGACAAAACATTATTGGTTAAGAAAATTAAATGTATTGATGTTTTCTTATAGTTTCACGCCTTGTATAAGAGACTGGACCTTCACGATTTGGAACCAACAGGAACCATGGCCTCGTCCAGTCAAATACAGACTATCACAGGTCGGATAAAGAAGTCCCAGGTATTGCCCAAGCTCACTGTTCCCAAACACAGTGTAGCTACACAGACTGACGCATAAATCACGGCATACCTTTGTAAGGATGTACAACGAATGGTACTTTCACCTTCAAAGCGAGTGGTTGTATGGAAGACCCCGTCTTGTCTTTATTTTAACCCATACCCTGACATTGTCGCCTTTTTACGCATATATGTAAAAATAACCTTTTAAAACCATTTTGATAAATAGAGCATTTGCCCCATTTATCAGCATTGTTTAAACACTACACAATTCTAAAATTGTCATTTTCTCTAGTAAATGGTCCTTTTCGATAGATTTATTCAAAGAAGTTTGGTCTGAAAATAGCATATGAGGAAATGGATTAACGATGCCGCTCAGTACTGTGAGGCTAGAGCTAGGACAGAGGAAATAAATTTCTGTTGAAAATGACGCTTCAATACCCGGTACAGGCATTTAGTCTTACGTGAACCATCAAGGCTTTTCATTGTTTTAAAAACACGCGAGCATTGAGAAACATGGTACTCCCTTGTACCTTCAAACCATATAGATCCTGACCAGCCAGCCATCTAGTGACTGATAAAGTTCCGAAACTCTGTGAAATTTCTACTGAGTTTCTACGTAGAATTTATCACCATCTCGTGAATATTTATACAAGAACCCAAACCTTCATACATATTCATTGGCTAAAGTTTTAACCCTTCGCTTGCTGAATTTTAAAATACGTTTCTCCTTCTTTACCCATGCTCTGTTGTATAATTACATATATCTTCACTGTGTACAAGTATTTCACTGTGCAATCACTGCTGTGGAGTGCACTGGTTGCACAATCAACTTGTAAATAGTGCAGACCCAGATGAGACAGCTCCTGCAGGAGCTGTCTCATCTGGGTCTTCACTATTTACAGGTACGTATATTGACGTGAATAGCAAGCGAAGGGTTAATACAGGGCAAATGAATATAGGAATCTTTGACCATGGCAAAAACTTTAGATACATATGTATACTATTTCATAGGCAAAGTGTGATCAGGCGGCGCCCACATGAGCCGTCCGATCTCGTTTGTTTCTTTTTCAATGCGTTAACAGGGGTTTCTATGGGGGTAAAGGGTTAAATTATAATGACCGGACAGACTGAAATTACATGTTTGGACATTACACGTTACAAATTAATGTGTGAGTTTTTAAACTTAATTAGTGTTCTACTGTAAAAAGTAAAGTACCTAGTTATAGTCTACTTTCAGTCTGAATGACCGCTCAGCCGACTGTACATTTACTGTAGAACCTGTTTTAAATGGCCATTAAAAAGAGGTCTAACGATGGGTGTGTAATGTAGATCGTAGCTTAATGCAGGTCAAACGTAATACCGAAATCTCCAATAGAAGCTTTCGGTATTACTTTTGCCCTGTATTAAGCAAACACCTGCTTTTTTAAGACTCCCATGTTCAATACATGTATTGCCACAGGTTCTACTGTGTATTGAGTGGACATATTCTATTGTACATTGAATGTCATACAGATTTAGTGCCGTTTTAACACTTACCGGTATATAGTATATGTATGATTGTTTACAGACGGGACTATCAGTATGTCATTGTTTACAGACGGGACTATAAGTATGTCAGAAAACGCATTTGCTTTGGTAGATTGAGTCATGGATTATGGATTACTAATTTAGCTTGTTATCAATATGAAGCAAGAAACATTTCAATAATGTGCTATTCAAACTACAGTAAAACACCTCTAAATCGAAATTCTAGCAGAGAAAATTTCGGATACTTTTAGGCAGGTGGCTGCTTAATGCAGGGTGGGCGCCATGTAGACTTTCACTTGCATTAGAGGAGCTTTCTACATGGCTTTCATCCTGCATTAAGCTGTAACCTGTCTTCGAGACCGATATTTATATTAAATTTAACATCCGGTTTAGAGGGGTTTTGTTGTACAAGGTATTTGATTGATTACTTCTCGGTGGTTTCTCGCTGGATATTTCACAGACTAACTTGTTTAACTCTCTACATTCTAGTGATATATTGACACAAAACATTGAAGGCAGTTTGGGCCCAGATAGGACGCATGCTATCTCCTTAAGATCCAAACTAATTGATACTCAGTTTAAGAGTTTTGCAAAAGGAGAAAAGATTGCCAAAGACATTCTAAGAAATTTTCAGAATGTGCAACAGACGTAAATGCTTGCAGACGACAGATACTTAAAGGTGCAATTACCCATACGACAGATACTTAAAGGTGCAATTACCCAGACGACAGATACTTAAAGGTGCAATTTCCCAGCGGCAAAATAGAACACCTTCTCTGCTTGCGGGCCCTTAACGGTTTTCTTCATATAAACGCATTTTCAAGCAATTCGCAAACAGGGTAGACCCAGCTCAATCGGCTCCCATAGGCTCCCTAGAAACGTTTCATTATAAAAGTTGAGTTAATAAATATTCATGTTCTCATTATTTCTTACATGAGTACTGAACAGGGAAAGGGTTAAGAGTGCTTTCTACAGGACAAACGCCACGAGTTCATCTCTCACCGACTTTCCTATTAGTTTGTGTAATTACAGGTTCAATTAAAGGTGACTGACCTCCTCCATCAACAACTTATTTCTTCAGTCTGTTCATTTACTGACACAATGTTATATTAGAGATGGCTTACAAACGCCATTAACCATATACATATAGCCTCAGTAGCTTTCTGATTGAGATTCATCTTTTATTACTATGAAGGTCATCGTTCGCTTAAAATATTACCATTTTCAAAGTTTACCTTGATCTAAACATTTTAGATGTTAAGTATTCTTTCTTATATTCTAGAAATATAATTTGTCCTAAGGGCTAATAGTATTTCATCAAATATGCCTTTCGCTAGCAAGTTAATGCTTGCGCAAAATCATGCATGTGTTCCTTTGCATAGACTATGCTTACGATAGACACGTGTTTAGAGGGTGAAAAGAGGACAAACTGGTCATAATCAGTACCGCCGAAAAATTAAAAACCTATCAATTTGCAATAGGCCTAGTGAAAAAGTTGAGTTGTGAGACAAGCTAACGCACATTTTCAAATCCTTTGAGTGTGATTTCCATCTACATTTTCTTATGAGTATACAGAAAACACCCTCTAAACTTGAAATATAGTAGGGAAGAATTTAGATACTTTAAGGCAGGTGGTTGCTTAATACGGGGTGAAAGTCATGCAGAAAGCTTCTCTAGGAGCTTTCTGCATGACTTTCACCCTGCATTAAGCTACCACCTGTCTACAAGACCGATATTTATACTAAATTGAACGTTCGGTTTATAGGGGTTTTGCTGTATACCCATACTGATAACTAGATGCTGTACAAAAGCAATACAAGGAAAATAGTTTATGCACAGATTATACAGATAATCAGGATTCCTTTTAACACTTTCACTGTTCTGTGTTTATTACAAATTTCAATTCCTTCTGAATATTTATTGACAAAGTAGCCACAATGAAACATGGAAGGTGGAACATTTTTGCTATTTCAGATAGAAACGTATCTATCACATTATATTAGCAAACAGAGCAGACCCTGATCAGACGACCCCTATAGGGACCGTCTTATCTGGGTGATGCGCGAGGATGAGGGAAAGGGTTACCCTTTCGCTGCCACGAAAATTCATGTGCAAATTTGTTTACTACAAGTTTCATGTTTATTTTCTTTTTTACACTTTTTTTAAAGAAACACATTCACAGCATCAAACAATATTCACTCTGATGAGAGCTCGAGACACTCGCGTCTCAACTGAATCCAGCGTATATGCATATATAATCGCATATCCGTCTTTAGTCGCTAACGTTGTTGAAGAAAATAAAACATGCCGTGCGGGGAACCATCATAAATGATATTGCAATTTGCTAAGAAATTAATTGACTGATAGGCGGATCAATCTTGATGCTGTTTAGTAATTATCGGCTGTACATGATGTGTTTTTGTTGGTGTCACGAACACAGGATATTATTCATCTAGTGTATACTTACATTGATGCCTTAATATATCGTGAGAAAGTACTGTCAATCTAGAGGTACATGTTTGAAAATGGTATATGTCAGCTCGATCTGATCATCTGTACACTTTAACTAGTGCTCTTTTCTGTGTCAGTACAAATAATACTATGTATATTGCTATAGAATCTCCATGTTGCTAGCGTTACGAGTACTGTACCACAGGTGAAAGAAATATCTCTTTAAAAATAAACGATGGTCGTTATTGTATAATTGAACATTAAGCAGCTTTCATATGCAGGAACCTGGCATCTGCTTCAATTATCAAGGTTTAACCCATTCCCGCATAGGCTATTGTTAGACCAAATATCTTTGAAAAATTAATACCGAAAAGGCACATTTACTAGAGAAAGGGTAAATTTTAGATTTGTGCAGTCTTGAAACCATTGTGATAAATAGAGCATTTGCTCCTATGCAGCAAAAGCTCTATTTAGCACACTAGTTTAACAGAGTGGTTTTTACAGAGGCGTCAAACGGTGTCAATATGCGGAAAAGGTTTAATTCTCGTCCATGTTGGTTTAGAAGCAATGTCGAAATATCAAACAAGTCCGGATCCCAGTCAAATTTGCGGCGCCTCGCCATGATCTAAACTGTTTGCATGCGCCACCAATAAGTTATCCATAATGTTGTAAGACGATGACCTCCAAGTTGCATTATGGCCAGACACCATTAATACCCCCATTCCACTGGCGGCGTTTCCACTGCGCTCATGGCGATCATGGCGCTTCTCCAAAATCTTCCAAATCGCCACAGAAGCGCCGTCATGTGCCTAATTTTGGGACTTGTGCGTTTCTAGTACGCTTATAGTACGCTTCAAGAACGATCTCGCTGCGCTGTTTACGATCCTGTCGCGATGTTGCTGCGCTTCTACGGCGCTTGAGGTCTCTCCAAGACGCTTCTACTACGCTTCCACTACGACAATGGATTTCAGGCTACGCTTCGTCTACGCTTAATACGTTGCTGTTACGACCTTGCTTCGACCTAGGCGCAGGAGCTGCGCTTCTGTTACGCTTTTGGAACGTTTCTATATAAAATGGGTGATTAAACTGATTTCAAAGTAGTTGACCATCATCCTTCGAAGTAAATTGATCAAATTGTTTTGAAGAATCAGATCAAGAAAAACACAGTGTTGGGCCTGATCTAGGTCTTCTTTTTGCCAAGTCTTTCATGGGGTGACTCAAGCATTAACATTTTCCCTGTTCAATATCCATGTAAGAAAGAACGATTTTATGAATATTTATTAGCTGCATTTTTAAAATTTAACCTTTTTAAGAAATGTTTTTGCTTTGACAAACACTGTAGAATCATATTTATATCATGTTATAAGCGAACAGAGCAGACCCTGATCAGACGGCTCCAATAGGAGCTTCTGATCTAGGTCTACTCTGCAAATGTGTGAAAAAGCATTTGTATGCGGACAAATATCTCGGCGCTTTTGTTGCGATGCGACTGCGATTGCGCTACGTTACTCACGCTGCGGCTACGATACTGCTGCGTCCATGAATTTCTTACTACGCTTCTGCGGCGATTCGAGTCCACGGCGATGCCACTACGATTGTTTTGATCAAGGTCAAAACAATCGCCGTGAAGTGGCGATCAAGAAGCTTCTGTTACGCTTCTACTACGATCAGGGCGCTTCTACTGCGCTGTTGCCGCTCCTGCTACGATTCGCGGCGTTTTTACAAAAATTTCGAAGCGTAGCGGAATCGCCGCTCAGTGGAATGGGGGTATAACATCACAACTGTTTGATAATCTGAAGACAAAACACTTTTGAAATCACATCTATCCCGTTCCCTCATATTGACACCTTATGACGCATCTGCAAAATCCACCTTTTGTTTCAAAACTACGGAATTCTAAAGTTTTCATTTTATTTCTCTAGTACATGCGTCTTTTCGGTATATATATTCAAAGATATATTGTATTTAAAATAGCCTATGAGATAATTGGTTATAATGGATAATCAATTATAACAAAAGTATTGTGTCATGTCCTCGAAATGTGCAAAGGGAATTCAAAAGTAAACAAAAGTAGTCAACAAAATTTAATACATGAAAACAGTATTCATATTCACTAGTTGTCAAGTATAAACGTTAATTATTGCCCCCCCCCCCCCCGCGCCCCTCTCGGAGAAGGTACCTCGAGCATGGTATGTACTATCCTGTGATTCAGTTAGATCAGTTAGTACAAATTCACCATATTGAGAATACATGTAGTTACAAAAATTCGCTTATGCGCTGAATCAACCTACGAAAACGTTGTCTGAGGCTTGCTCTGTAGACATACCTATATGCTTTTTATGTTTTGCAGGGCTAGACAATAAAATCCGCTGCATTATGAAGTGAAACAAAATGCGCACGTGCGGTCAAAATTCACACTCTTCGCTGAGCTCAAATCGCCATTGGTTATCATGGGCACAGTTGACCCTTGAATGAGAAAACGGAGTTTACTAGCATTTGCAAACATCTCCTAGAGGAGCCCTCTGACCAGGGTCTGCATTGATTGTCATTCAGAATCTTCTAGCAAACTATACTCTTTCATACTGGATCGACTTTGACTTTTTAACCCTTTCCCTGTTCTACGTTTATTCCAAATTGTAATGCCTACCTAATATTCATAGAAAAAATAGTTACAACTACATATGGAAGGTAGAACATTGTAGCCATTTTAGAAAGTAAGGAAACAGATGTTCCAAATTATATTAGTAAGTAGAGAAGACCCTGATCTGCCAAGTGCAAAACGTTCAGATTGTTAACATACCATTATTAAACATTCAGCTAATAGATATTCATGATGTCATCATGTTACATGAATATTCATGATGTAAAGGGTTAAGCAATCATATCTTATGTTAATCCATTCTCATTTTTATTCAGTAAATGTTTTACTGTAAATGGAAATATCGTCTCCAACCTTCGTACAATTTATACATAATAAAATACGAACACATAGTAATGTCACCGTAATGTCTGATAGTATTACGTTTTCTTTATATTATTTTCAAATAAAATCAGATTGTAAAATAGTTTTGAATCTGAAAAGACATGGTTTAATTGCTTGTCTTGTCTCGGAACAAACTCGTTTCAGCAGAGCTATCTACGATATAGTAAGTATCTTCGTTGTCGGGCTTGAAGGCTGAACTCTCCCATGTATAAACCCATATATTCTGAAAGAAAAACAGAAAAACTAATTCAACGGTCTATTTCTTATATGATTTCAATTTGGACTCGAATTAAAATATTCAAATATTCAGTAATGTCACAAGTCTTGTTAATACATTTACTTGATAACGTAAAGACCATCGGTTTGTGAGGCCGAATAAGTCAATTTGACATCATTTATATAGCACAAACTTAGAAATACATGTAGTATAAAATAGTGTACATCCTGATCAAACTATTTTAGGAGTTTGCCGGTTCGAATACTTACAGTAATTGGCGGGTAAGTTAAAAATGGATAGAGTATCGTCATTTTGACGCTTAAAACTTTACTCCATAAGTATGCCTTTCTACGCCTTTGCAAACAGAGTAGATCCAGATCAGACAGCTGCTATGGGAGACGTCTGATCAGGGTCCGCTCTGTTTGTTTATGATGTAATATAGATATGATTCAACAGTTTCTGCCTTGGCCAAAAAATGTGTTCATGTGCTATTATAACACGTTGATATAATCAATATAATATCAATGACGTCAGAAATTCTTACACTAATATTCATGGAGGAAAGGGTTAAAAAGTTCAGTGTAGTAGAAATATATGATCAGTTGAGCTTAAATCTTGAATCTATGAATACTCGTGCAAGGAATAATATCCGTAGGCATATCTATTTACTGCATTTTATAGTGGCATATGAAGATAAAGTTTTTAATCACGAGAGAAATGTATAATAAGCATATAATTCTTTAGGCATGTAGCAACCCGTTTTGAAAAAAAAGGTCGCCCTTTGAAAATAATTATTTAAAAACGGACTGAAGTTTATTTCAATGTGCGATTTCCGATGCCCACCCGTGTTGAAATAACGGTGTACTTTGAACTAATTATTTCAAAACGGGGTGAAGTTTATTTCAATGTGCGATTTTCGATGCCCGTTTAAGGCAAAAATTAGTCAGGATGTCACTTGGGCGCCACATGATTTCAATACCTTTATTCTCGTGTTTCACAACAAAATGCGTGGGAATGTACATGTAGTTTAAAGCAAAATATAAGTCTTCAAAATCGTACTCATCCTGCAATTTAAGTAAGTTCCGCATCATTTATTTTGCTTTGAATTACATCACGGTGCGTTTTGTAGTGAAACATGAGGATAATAAGAATCTACCATGAGTATTAATGAAGGATAGAAATATCTCACCCGAGAGTCAGACATTCAAGGAAGGCCGAAGCTTTGCCGAGGGTGAGATACTTATATCCTTCATGAATTGAGGAGTAGTGGATTTTTTTCTCTTTCACCAAATAAAGGGTAACGAGAAGATCTATAGCGTCGTAATGACCATCCATTTTGGTGTAAATTTGCAGCTCATTTTCTGGCCGTTAAAACAGGTGTTATAATATCCACGTCTCCAATAAACTCGGCGTTTTAAAGTACATACGAAGTATGTGCCGAACAATAAAAGTATGTCAGTCAGTGGAATTCCGTTACCTCAAAATAGAGAATGCTAAAATAACCGAGCATCAACTTGCATATGACTAGACCTATTATCTAACCATTGAACTTGAGTAATTGGGTCGCTGTATTTCTTGTGCGGAAAAAACAATGTTAAAACCATTCAACTTTATCAGATGAGACGTTTTTTTCATATTTTTCTTGAATCTATAAATAAATTTTCTCAGATTATTGAAACAACACAAAAAAACCGGTTTCAGCTTCCTTCATTTTCGGCGTTATTTTCTGCATGAAACTACACAGCATAAGCATATTCTGAAGTCTTTGCTGACGTCACTGTTATAGTCATACGACATGGAAGACACGTGTTTCTTCTAAGTCATGTGACAGCTTTCTTACATGATCTGTACGCCGAAAATAGCCGAGTATTCCTTATTTAGGGCGGTCCGAGTGACATCATGACTACTTTTGAACTTTCTAGGGTTAAAATTTGATATTGATAGCATTTTTGTAGGAAAATATGTATTTTAAGCATTCTATGCATGAAAATGCGTTAAAAGGTGTGTAAGAGTGAAAACATATTACGAGCATACTTACAATAAAACAAGCAATGCTAACCCAGCGATAGCAGCGAGGAGTAGAAACACAATACCACTCATCATGTCCACTGTTTCAGCATACACTGAGTTCATCAGGTAAGGCGCAACAATACCACACAAACCGTACACCGCGAAGATACTGGAAAACAGGGATCCTGAAATAGAAACAACTGTGTAGATCTAGATACGTATGTACACTGTACACTACCACACATACCTTACACACCGAAGATACTGGCAAATAGAGATTCTGAAATTGAAATAACTACATAGATCTATACGCATGTACATTGTATAATACCTCACAAACTTTACACCGTGAATATACCGACAAATATGGATCCTGAAATTGAAACAACTACCCTACATAGATGTACATACTCACTGTAGAATACTGCACAAACCGTACACTGGCAAACAGTGATCCGAGAAGTAGGAAAAACGAATAGAAAATAATGCAAAAACTCGAGATTCAAGGGTAGTACTACGATTCTTTTTTGCTTTTGGCAATGAACATCTTTTAACCCTATCGCTTCCAAGTATTGTCGTCTGCAAAATATGTCGTCTAGGAGTGCTATCATCTGGCTCTACACTGTTTTCAAAGGACACTAGTAACTCGTTCCCGCGCCGAAAGGGTAATGCGTGATACTGCATAAATATTCATATAAAAATAATGACATCATGACTATCAGTCAGATATTTTTAATAATTGCATATGGCAGAAACTGTATCTTTATAATTTCAAAAGCAAACAGATTCCAAAGGAGTCGTCTGATCTGGGTATACTTAAAAACCTAAATTTATTCAGCAAAGGGTTGGTAGCGTAATGTATGGCGACAGACAGATCCTATTGGACCTGTGTGATCTGGGTCTGCTCTGTTTGTATAAGAAATAATATAGATATGAATCTATATCTTCTGTCAAGTCCAACATGGAAAAATCGTCTTCAACCCCCATATAATTTAGTAAACCTTAAATGTCCTTCACAATTAAATATAAACCCATAGAACTGTAACCGTAATGTTTCACAGTGTTATGTTTTATTTATATTATTTTACAAATACAATCAGATTGTAAAACAGTTTGCTGCCAAGTATTGTCGTCTGCAAAATATGTCGTCTGCTTCAGATTTTCTAGTTTCTTCATTTTATTTAAAAAACAAAACTATTAAAGTAACACAATATTTGAATACTGATGAGACGTCGAGTTACTCAGCGTCTCATCTGAATCAAAACTGTTATGCATAGGTTTTCGCAGAGTCGCCAGTGGTAACGAACGAGTAAAAACATACCAGATACAGCATTATGAAGAACAATAAATGCACAATGTGAGACAATATTCAATTTAGGGACACCAGGGCAAGGAAAGCGTACCTCTTCCGAAGGAAAAGCAAATCATCCCTTCCATTACTGTACAGAATACCACAACAATTACAGTACACACCAACCCACTATTATTGTACAAAACGAACAACTCCCCTCCCATTACTTGACCCCCCCCCCCCATTGAACGCACAAAATAAACCTATTAATGTTTACATCAAGTAACCCCTGCAGTTACAGTACAGGTAAAATTAGATCTTATGGCACACCTTTTGTTATCAATGTTTACAAAAACTACAGGTATAAACACTGTACAGTATAATGCCCAGGTGGCCGCTATAATAGTTTGGTTCGAATCTGTTTTGCTTTTATTGTTTTATATTTGGAATGGGTAGTTTTATTTTTTCATATGTTTTGATGGGCGTGTACATTTTTTGGTTTTTATTTTTTATTTTTCTCGAGACCACCGTTACAGGTATGTCTTGTTTACATTTTAAGTAGGTTATGTTGGTGTGCCATAAGATCTAATTTGGACTGTACAAAATAACCCCACTATTAATGTACAAAACGAACCCCATTACTATACAAGTCAACCCCGACATTATTGTACAAACTAACTCCACTATTATTATACAAAACAAATAACCCCACCACTTCTGTACAAATCAAAAAAACTCTACAATTACTGTACGAATTAACTTAATATATGTGGTTTCAAGGAAACACATTATTTGACTCTCTGGTTTGATTTGATTTTAGAAAACAAGCATTTGTTTTGAAAACTGATGCAGACTATAATTTACATATTGCTTGAAAGTATTAACCTATGTATGCCTAGTGGTTCCGGGACAGTCAGTGTAGGCGCAAATCATAGGGCTCGTGAGGTAGTTCTCTGACTAGGGTAACTGTGCGCGATTTGCTTCACAAATGTACTTTACAAAAAGGTAACGTCGGTAAATTATTTCGTGCAGAATCACCCATTCAACCACACGTAAATTTGTTCATACTACATATTTGGACAAACACACATTGAATAGGAAGGTTTACCCTGTGCTATATAAATACGCTTTTCTACTTCTTTGCAAACAGAGTAGACCTAGATCAGACGGCTCCTGTATGAGCCGTCTGATCTGGGTTTGGTCTGTTTGCTTACTACACGATATAGATATAAGTGAACACTTTCAGTCTTGGTTAAATATCTATCTATGTGTTACTTTGAAAATACAGTCAACTATATGCATGATGTCATTAGTTCTTGCATGCATATTCATTGAGTAAATATTTAATTTGGTTAATACGTTAATATGCACGATGTCATTGGTTCTTACATGAATGTTCATTGAGTGAATGCTTACTTTGGTTAGTGGAGAGCAAACTGGTTTTACTCCCCGGTGCAGTATACATACCTTGCTTGTCTGGAGGGGTCATTAACGACATTATACATTTGATCATCTGAACAGCGATGTTGGAAAATGTGGCCAGTATAGTAACTGTAAAATGACAGGACCATATGGTAAAACACAAACATCTCGACAATTACGTGAATACACATGGCTGTCTTAACCCTCTATTCCGTAAATATTCATGTAAGAAAGAGTGCTACCATGAATCTCTTAACCCTCTATTCCGTAAATATTCATGTGAGAAATAGTGCTATCATGAATATTGATTAACTGATTGTTTAAATGTGTTACATGAGCACAGGGAGCAGACCATTATCACAGGTCTCCACAGGAACTGTCTGAGCTTGGTCTATTCAGTTTGCTAAGGCGTTTAAAGGCATATATATGAAGTAAAGGCAGATAAGATGTCTGCTTAATGTGGAAAGAAAATAATTAACAATAACTCTCTAATACTACCACCCAACAGAAGTATAGTAGGAGCCGTCTGATCTGGATCTACACGGTTTGCAAATGCGTGAAATATGTTTATATGAACGACAGGGTTAAGACTGATACGTCTCTATCTAAATGCAGATACAGTAAACTCTCTCTAAAGAAACCATCAAGAGGAGACATAAATGTGGGTCATAATGACAGGTGGTAGCTTAACACTTACTCCATAAATACGCTTTTTCTGCACATTTGCAAACAGAGAAAGACTCAGATCAGACGGCTCCTATAGGACCTGTCTGATTAGGGTCTGCTATGTTTGCTTGTACAAATGTATAGATATGATTCTATAGTTTCGTCTATGGCTCAAATTTCCCTTTGTCCATGTGTCATTATAAATGTTAATATAATTAATATCCATGTCGTGTGATAGTATTATAACGACAACATAACTTCGGTTAACTTTATTTTTCAGACCTAGAGATATGAAAACTGGCAGCGTCCCTACTTCTTAAGCCAGCTTTCTTTAGTTAGAATTTAGCTCTATATTTATACACAGTTAGTGAACCAGTAAGGCCCACCATTTGCATAACTGACCTTTTATTACTGTTAGTCAATATGCTCATGGATGGTCACTTCCTTATCAAAGGCGTTCATTTTGCCTGCTGCTGATTCTCATATTTACACGCTAGAAAGGTGTCAGACTATGTCAGTATTTCTTACATGAATACTCACTGAATAATGCAGAACAAAATGTTTACAGAAAGCTACAACAGCTGCTTGTAAACACGTGCTCATTTATTTAACTAAGTGGTCGCTTTATAGAGGGTCTAGTGTTTTTAGAATTAACTACATGTAGTGCATTCTTCCTTATGGGAAGGAGTATAATGATGAATGACACTGAGTCTGCTAGAAGGTCTTAATAAAAATACCACATACTTACTAAATTAAAAACCCTCTAAATCGGACGTTCCATTTAGTAAAACAATCGGTCTTGTAGATAGATGGCAGCTTAATGCTGGATGAAAGTCATGCAGTATGCTCCTCTAGGAGCTTTCTGCATGACTTCCACCCTGCAGTAAGCAGCCACCCGCCAAAAAAGTCTTAATTCTTTTCTACTAGAATTCCGGGTTAGAGGGAGTTTACAGTATTTTAAAAATCACAAAATATTTACATAAATTATAATAATAAAACAAACACTCACCTGCATATAAAGACAAATCTGTCCGAGCTAGACCTTCCAATACATAGGATCCTATCTTGAAAACGGTGCTAAATACTGCCAGTTTCAAATCAGAAAAACACGATTTTAAGGGTTTCACGAGTATGATTGCAGTAAAACTTTGGACACCGTGTCGGGTAGCTCCAAATATACTAACTTTCTCTGCAGACCAACAGAAAGGCTTCCCAAGTTGGTACAACAATTCAATGGCGGACCTGTGCATACTCGTCACTGCTGACAGAAAGTAAGCCAGAATGAGCATAATGTACACGCTACGTTTGCCTTTAAACGAGTCACTTGTGTAGAATTCTACAGATCGACGGAGGTTTCCAAACACCGAAAGGGTGTTAGAACGAATAGCTTTTGGATAGGACTCTGGGACGATACACGTACAAAAAACAAGGGAAATACAAATCATGCCACAGGATGTTATCATTGGAATGAAATATCCCTCGTTACTAATGAAATATCCAGCAGCAAGACCTGATGTTGTCATGCACAAACTCCCTATCCCGTCAACAGCTGTCATAGCAACTGTCCTCGTCTTTCCGTCGATTGTGACATCCGCAACATAGGAAGATATGGCAGATGTAAATACAAAAAATGATCCACACATGCCTTCTATCAAGGAACCCACAATCGCGTAAACAAGACTCAATTTCAGATGAATTGCGAGAGAAGTCAATACACACTTTATAAGCAATCCTGTTGCACTTATGACAAACAAAAAACGCCTTCCAAGACTATCCGAATATGAAGGAAGTAGCAGAGATGAGAATAAGCCTGGAATACTTCCAGCCAAAGATTGGTACAGCAACCACTCTGCCGACTCCGATTCAACTTTTCTGTAAAGTATGTTTTCCTGGGAACTTTTGTTTACGGACTCACAAGGCGAGCTTTTGTTCAGCGTTTCATCTGGGAAAAATTTCATCTGAACCGTATGTTGCATCCATTCGCTTACCGCGTAAGAACTTAAACCCACGGCATTCCAGTATAGTATGATCGGTATTAAAACCAAAGCGAACATGTAACTGGGTGTAGCTGCTTTCTCTGTTAGAAGTTGCCTTTCCTCCGTTTTCATATCTATGTTTATAAACTGAACAACCGACAATGACAAACACCATCATTACATATTTTACAAGTACTACTTTACTAGTCTCACCTAGTTGATAAATAGTACAATACATTCACCAGGTCAGTTGACTGGGATGTTCTCCAGTATCGTTTTATCACATGACGAGTGTTACTCTCCATCTGGTAATTTGTATAGAAACATCATATTGAATGAACTTTGTGAGGTGATTATCCTGATCATTTTGGATACAGATGAGACGCCGAGTAACGCGACGTCTCATCAGGTCTAAGTTGTTTAACACTCGGTCAAAGGTTATCAAAAGCTTGATAAAAAGCTTGACGTAGTCAAACTTGCAACAGACCAAACCTTGAGCAGACACTTTTGGTTTTACAGCGGGCTTAGGGTTAAGATTAAACAGTCGTATCAGCATACCAGTTCAATCCGTAAGCTTATGACACTACGAAGGATTTAAACAAAAGCACCTTCTATGTTTTCATTGACCTTTTACTTAAAACATCTCCTTGCCTACACCAGTCCCCGATCTGACAGCTGTCGTAGATGCTGTATATTCTGGGTCTATTCTGTTCTTATACATGTATACCAACTTTCTTATTCGCTACTGTTTGCCATGCTAATATATTTTTATAATGGGCGGATATTACATGAATATTCATGTTATGGGTTAATGATAATAGTCGTGCTCTGGAACCTTTGTGTATCTGTATGTTGCTGATGTGATTTATAGTAATACATTATGCATTATGAAGCACACAGCGTGGACTCTGATCAGAGGGTTCCTACTGAACTCCCCTTATCTTGGTCTACTTCCGATGTTCTGTTTTAGAGAAACACACACGAATGAGTTAGTCCTTTGAATTCTGAACATTCAAAGTGGAATGGTCCATCATGGTTTAAACCACCATCCAATATTATATATAGTATAATTTGTGAGGGGATTGTGGTTTTCGTATCATACTATACGGAATAAATAATTTCAAAACTTTTGTTACTGTCAAAGTATGATGTCTAAGCGCATTTGACGATGTTAAACAGTAGTATTTATGTCCACGCGCCTGGCACCTGTTATTGTATTCTTTGCTCCACCGTCGACCCATTGTAAACTCACCTACCTGAAAACTTCCAGTCCGCATAGCAGTCTAGTGCAATTTATTGACTTGCATTCGATGGACACAAAAGGTGTTTAATAACATGGCATACGGATACCAATCGTGGTATACTATGTCTGACATGAACATGCTTCGTAACATAAGCTTCGGCTTAGTATGTGCAACAAAATCCACAAAATATAGCAATGTGTAAGAAGGGCGCACGAATATACAAATATCAGCCACATGATGAAATCACGTGGTCATAATATGAATGAAAGTATTATCCCAGAGGCAGTTACTCCATGAATAAAACAGTGCGCGTCGGATGACCTTATGCAAGCAATTAGGTAATCACGCCCATAAACTGCTGGTGGATTAAGTGACCGCTGCAACTTAATTATTCACCGGAAAGAGTGTTAATCCGTTCCCTCATAGATACGTAATTTCATTTCAAAGCGAACTTATTCTATATCAGAAATTTGATTTTCAACACATCAATTCATGCCATGCAAAGAATACTGCAGCGTCTCAAACACTTTGATTCTAATTGGGACTATACCGAGGTTATATTAACAGGAATAAATGTAACTATATAAAAGTCTGATCTTCGTCAGAAAATGGTGTATATCAGTACACTGGTAAAATATACAAATTATAGCGACCACTGTTCCGTATAAGTATCGGTGTCTCTAATTGCAGACGGTTGCTTAACCCATTCACTCATAGGCTATTTTTAGTTTCAACCACTTTGAATAAATCTACCGACAATGAGCGTTTTCTACAGAAAAGTAATTTTTTTAGAATTATGTAGTTTTGAAAGCATTATAATAAATAGAACACTTGCTACTATGGAGCGAATGGTCTATTTGTCACAATTATTTCAAAAAGTGACTATTACAAAGGCGTTAATATGATGGAATGGATTAATGCAGAAAGAACGTAATGCTTAAAACTCAGTGAGCCTAAACTAGCTTTCTGCATAACTGTTGTCATGTTTTAAGCTGCACCCTGTTAAGTAAGGTGCTTGTACTCGTCCATGTTAGCAGTTAAGTCACGGCGCAACCAACTTGTAAGAGAAACTGATTCTGTTCAGGGGCTACTTCTGTTACTATCTATTATGGTATTTCATCTTTCTAACTTGACAAACAGTATTTACCCTGAATAGACGCTGCCATTACAAATTCAGGTACCTTTCCCCAAATTGCTGTTTTTACATATTGAACGTTTACAGGGGGGTGTCTCTACCTGCAACGCATTTTAAAAATCCGTAAAAATGATATACATCGTTTGAGTGTTTAAATTGAAAAGAAATATACCGCCAGAAATCCAATCAAATAATCGCTGCAGAAGATAAACACCCCGTGATGTATCGAAGATCCGATGTCATTAGTATTAATTCGGGTGGCGTTTTAGTTTCGTAATTGTTCGACGTAAACCGATACTATTTTGTTGTACAATAAAAATTATAAGTATCGATGAAAAGATTTTTTTGTATTACATAGACATTTGTCGATTTAAGTTCAAATTGGCAATTTCATAATATTGATTGAGGATAACAAATACCAAGTTGTATGGTGTTCATATGGTGTTCATTGTAAGGACTATCACTTAAAGCATTGTTATTTACTGAATATAATGCAGCATAATTATGTGGCAATGGCATATGTATATCTGCATTAATTGTTGAATGCTGCTTTTCAAAGTGGAATGGTCTATTATGTTTTAAAAATAGAGTCAATTCAGTATGCAGGTCAGGGCAACAGATACATGAAACGGTAGGTCAGGGCAACAGATACTAAACATGTCATTTCTCCATCAAACCTATGCTGTGGCACTCTTTAAGAATTGACTCTTCGAGCCGATTCTAAAGAGTGATCACAACATAGGGTTTGGTGGAGAAATTAAGGAGTTATTGTGGAAAATGTTTTAATTTATGCATATTTTCTGGACCGCTGAAATCGTATACTTTGTGAAGGGATCTGGGTCTATACAGTTTACGATTGTTCGTTTACTCTTTTCCCACATTTAAAAGTGTACAGAATATAATTAGATTGCTAACCTGGTTTAAGTCATTGATGATGATGAAATCGTGTTATTGTGACACACTTCAGCGACCCGTGTCCCATGATAGTCTCGTGTTATTAGGGCATACAATCTGGACTATTGAGGTCAACAAAGATAAACACAGATCTGGCCCCGAGGTTATAAAACTTAAAACAAACTCTGTGCTCAAAACTCAGAATTTTTCTCAGCTCAAAACACTTCAGCAAACATTTTATATATAGCCAGTTTTTGCATACTTAATATTTAATGTAAAGATATGCCCAAATGAGGTTACTAGAATCAGTTAAAGCGTGTTATGTAAAAAGTATAGCATGTAGTAGAAACTGAGTTTTGAGCACAGAGTTCTTTTTAAGTTTTATAAACTCGGGACCAGTTCTAATTAGAGTAAAACTCCTCTTAACCGGACGTTACAATTAGTAACAATGTCGGTGTTTCAGACAGGGGGCAGCATATATTAATATAATGCAGATTGGACATAATCCAGAACGCTCCTGTGTAGACTTTCACCCTGTTATGAAGCAAAAACGACCCAATTGGTTTTTACTTATAATTCCGGTTTATAGGGGCTCAACTGTATCTTATGACAATTGAAGCGTCAAAGTGAATTACAGAAGAAACCCTCCAAAGCGACCACCTGATTAATACAGTATAACCTCTCTTAACCGGAATTCTAGTAGATAATAATTTAGATACTTTTAGGCAGGTGGCTGCTTAATGCAGGGTGAAAGTCATGCAGAAAGCTCCTCTAGGAGCTTTCTGCATGACTTTCACCCTGCATTAAGCTGCCACCTGTCTCCAAGACCGATATTCATACTAAATTTAACTGCCGGTTAAGAGAGGTTTTACTGTATTGGATTCTCTATATTAACTCTGTGGCTGTCAAATAATCACCTGCTACAATTTTCGTTTGTTTAATTGTCTCCAATTTTCTTTCAAAAAATTACCACGGTAACATACAGTTTGGATCCTGATTAAAGGCCTAGTTACTCGGCATCTCATATGGATCCAAATTATTTGTTATCAATGGTCTGCTTGTGGCGGTGAAGTAGTTAAAATATGGTGAAAGCTGGTGACTACTTAACTCTTATCCGGCTGTAAAAAAAATGTCTGCCCAAAGTTGGATCTGATGCAATTTTGACTGTTTCCGAATAAATCAAGCTTTCGGGAAACCATTGACGGAGTGTCAAAAAGCTTAGAACCCGATGAGACTACGATATCCTCTGTCTTTCATCTGGATCCAGCCTGTTTGCAAATGCAAGTCAAGTCACGTATAGTGGAATAAAGGTAAATGCAGAACGAGCATATTTCTCCATAACTTCTGCCCTGCATTACCCTACTATACCTGTCTACACACAGAGAAAAATATATCGTTTTAGTGGTAGGTTATAAATACCTGTCTACACACCCAGAAATAAACATAGTTTGAGGGGTGAATTATACCTATCGACGCACCTAGAAATAGACATCGTTTGAGTGATGCGTTATATCTGTCTACACACCCAGAAATAAACATAGTTTGAGGGGTGAATTGTCTACACACCTAGAAACCTAGTTGTGATTTATACCTGTATACACATCCAGAAATAGAAATCGTTTGAGTGGTGGATTACATCTGTTTACACACCTAGAAATAGATATAATTTGATTTATGGTTTATACCTGTCTACACACTTAGAAATATACCTTGTTGGAGTAATGGATTTTACCTGTCTACACACTCAGAAATAGACTTCGTTGAAGTGGTGGATTTTACCTGTCTACTCACTCAGAAATAGACCTCGTTGGAGTGATGGGTGTCACCTGTCTACACACTCAGAAATAGACTTCGTTTGCGTGGTGGTTTCTGGAGAGGTTTCACTGCAAAATGTTGAATGAGGTTTACGCCTTTGAAAACAGGATAAACCTAGATTAGACGGCCCTAATGGAGCCGTCAGATCAGTGTCGGCTTAGATTGTTTATCGAATAATATAAATATGATTTTACAGTTTCTGCCATGATATTCCTTTATTGGTGCCATTATAAAACTTATATAAAAGAATATACCTGATGGCAAGAATGCGCATGCGCATAACTATATGATATAAACGGCCATGGCATGGGGCAAAACGCAGGATATACAATAAAACCTCTCTAAACCGAAATTCTAGTAGGGAAGATAAATAGTGTGGGCCGTGATGAGAGGGCTCCTCAAGGAGTCCTCTCATCTGGGTCTACACTGTTTTCAAAGGACACTAGTAATTCGTTCCTGCACCGAAAGGGTTAGCGTAATACTGCATCAATGTTCATATAAAAACAAATGACATCATGACTATCAATCAGATAAATTTTAATAATGGCATATGGCAGAAACTGTATCTTAATCAATTCAAAAGCAAACAGGATCCAAAGGAGTCGTCTGATCTGGGTATAGTATGGTTGAAAATGCGTTGCAAAGCATATTTATTCAGCAAAGGGTTGGTAGCGTAAAGTATGGCAACAGACGACTCTTATTGGGCCTGTGCGATCTGGGCCTACTCTATTTGTATAAGAAATAATATAGATATGAATCTATATTTTCTGTCAATTCCAAAACGTCCTTGTTAACATACCATTTTCAAACATTCAGCTAGTAGATATTCATGATGTCATCATATTTACATGAATATTCATGGTGTTAAAGAGTAAACAATCATCGCCTCTTATGTGAATACATTCCCATCCTTATTCATTAAATGTTCGCTTAAGAGAGTTTTACTGCATTTAGTAAACCTTAAATTTCCTTCACAATTAGATATGAACCCATAGAAATGTCACAGTAATGTTTCATAATGTTATGTTTTATTTACATTATAATACAAATACAATCGGATTGTAAAACAGTTTTGAATCTAAAAAGGCATGGTTTAATTGCTCGTCTTGTCTAGGAACAAACTAATTCAGCAGAGCTATCTACGATATAGTAAGTATCTTCGTTGTCGTGCTTGAAGGCTGGACTCTCCCATGTATAAACCCATATAGTCTGAAAGAAAAACAGAAAACTGTTTCAACGGTCCATTTTGTATATGATTTCAGTTTGCACTCGAATTCATATATTCAAATATTCAGTAATGGCACGAGTTTTGTAAAGATTTGGTAACGTAAAATCTTGATAACATAGAGACAGGTTTATCATTGATTGGCGTATTGCCCTACGTATTCACATTCCATATCTCCATTGGTTTGTGAAGTAGAATAAGTCAATTATACACCAGTTAGATAGCATAAACTTAGACTGACAACGTATCAAGTAATGTAGATCCTGATCAAACGACTCCTTTAAGAGTTTGCCAGGTAGAAAACTTAGATTAATTGGCGGATAGAGTTATAAGTGGATTGTCAGAGTATTGTCATTTTGACATTTAATAAAGTTCAAGTGGTAGCTTAATGCAGGTCAAAAGTAATGCAGAAAATATAGGCACAATCTGCATTACTTTTGCCCTGCATTAAGCAATCACCTGCTTTATAAGACGCATATGTTCAATAAATTTATGGGCGCTTAAGATATGTTCTACTGTAATAAGATCTACATGTATATGATTCTATAGGCAAACGGATAAGATCCTGACCATGCGGCTCCAGCAAGATTTTGCGTCTGCTATGCATAAACTACGTTAAATGTTGTATAAGAGTGAAAACATATAACGATCATACTTACAATAAAACTAGCAAGGCTAACCCAGCGATAGCGGCAAGGAGCAGAAACACAATACCGCTCATCATATCCACTGTTTCAGCGTACACTGTGTTCATCAGGTAAGGCGCAACAATACCACACAAGCCGTACACCGCGAATATACTGGCAAACAGGGAACCTGAAATTGAAATAACTACACAGATCCATACATATGTTCATCGTACAATACCACACACAATATACATTGCGAATATACTTGCAAACATGGATCCTGAAAATAAATTAACTACATAGATCTAAACGTATATACACTGTATAATATCACACAAACCGTACTCTGGCGAACAGGGATCCTAGAAGTAGGAAAAATGAATAGGAAATAATGCAAGATTCAATGATACGATTCTTGTCTGCTTTTGGCAATGAACATCTTTTAACTCTGTCGCTGCCAAGTATTGTCGTCTGCAAAATATGATATCTGTGTCAAGGTCAATTGAAAAGTGATAGTTGGATAAGTTTGTGTCTTTAAAAAAATATCTACAAATACAGGATCTAGTGAAATGAATGCATACAATTTTAAAAGAGAGGAATTATGAAAAAATAGTCTACAATCTGTGAAAATAGTGTAACATTGTAGTGATAGATAAATGAGCTACTGAAGGAAAAATGTTTCAGTTTGGAAGCTTTTCTTTGTTTAAAACACTGGGCGGGGTATTGTTGAGATTTCTCCCGGGAGGAGGGTAACAAGGGACTGCGCTAGTAACAGTGCACTGGACACATGTTACCTCTTGGGAAAGAAGATAACTCTTTCCCTCATACATTTTTAGTCAAGCCTGTGCAAACATAGTGGACCCAGCGCAGACTACTCCTGAAGGATCCTTTTGATCAGGATCTGCTCGTTTTTTGAATATGTCATAATTGTTTTGTATAGATCCGTTTCCAAAAGCTTTGGCGAAACGAGGAGTGTGTGCATTATATTTTTCTGGGAATATGCTACATGTACCAGTAGTTCGGATCATTATCATATGCAGACAATGTGTCACCAACTCCAATGAAAAAAACTACCTGTGATACAAGACTCCAATGACTAGACACAGAGACTATTGATCTTGTTCAAAGTAGATAATGATCTTAACTGGTCTTCACTAAAACATATGGTTTTTGCAGCAGATAATAAATATCTTAGCAGCAAAAGGATTGCATATAGAGTTGTTGGAAAATAGGTAGAATGGAAAAAAAACAAATACTTATAATGTTATAATAATAATATAATAAAAATAATAAGTACAATGTATGCATTGTATATTTTAATTATATTTAGTATGAATTGTGACCTTTTACCTACCAACTGACACATTCTGATCTGTCAATCATCACTGGATTTTCAAAAATAGTAAAAACTGGAGGTCCTGATCACATATCTTTTACAAGAACCACCTGATCAGGAATAGCCCAGTTTGCAAAACGGGACCTCAAAAAGATGTCTAAAATTGTTTTTAAGGGGTTTTAAGGGTTAAAGAGACTAAAAAGTTGCTTTTTCTTACATTTATCTTTAAAAGCTTCAGTGAACTATCTTCTTGAAATGAAAATGGTTTTAACAGGAGATACCTTTGAATTCTGTTCGAATTGTCCATGCATATAGAACAAAGGGGTAAATTAATGTTGGTGTTAACCTCTTAATTCATAAACACACATGTCTGTGATTCTGCAACAGTGTGCACACATATAGACAGCTGCTGTGGTAGCTGCATTTGACTTTCTGTTCAAATGGTCAATGCATATAGAAAACAATGGTAAATATATGTTGGAGTTTAACCTCTTATTCATAAACACCCTTTTCTATGACTGCAAAGAACGTGCACCCAGATTAGACAGCTGATGTGGTGGTTGTCTAATCGGGGCATGCTCTGCATCTACTTATGGTATAAAAGTTACATGATTACAGTTTCTGCCATGACCAAACTTCCTGTGTCCATGGGCTATTATAACAAATAATCTAATGAATATTCACGATGCCATTTTTCTCATATGGGTATTTTCTCTTATTTCTCTTATATGGCTATATGTTATCTGCCGCAAAGTAAGATATAAGGTAAATTGTCAATTGATATAATGATTGGTATAATTTTGGCCCGGTAAAGAATGCTAATTATAGTACTGATGTAATACTTCCATTTAAAGTACATGCTGTGAAACATTTGATGCAAATTCTGAAGGGAGGTGATCTCCCGAGAGCAAAAATTGCAACACAAAAAGAGAAAATTGCAGACTCGGTTTTATTGAGTCTGTTCATGAACAGTAATTGAAAGTGCAACACTGATCACGCCCCCTAGCACCGGCTTAAGCGGTATTCAATTTTCAAAACAAGAAGTACCGAAATTCATGATCTCGAAGGATCAGAAGATATAACAACACTGAGAATGAAGTACGGGGCGACGTTTTACGGCCGCCACACAAGCACTTAACACCTGCTGTTGTGAAGATCATAAATTCTGAAGGGAGGTGATCCCCCGAGAGCAAAAATTGCAACACAAAAAGAGAAAATTGCAGACTCGGTTTTATTGAGTCTGTTCATGAACAGTAATTGAAAGTGCAACACTGCTCACGCCCCCTAGCACCGGCTTAAGCGGTATTCAATTTTCAAAACAAGAACTCGACTTTATGTATTGAATTGTTTATAGTATGGATACAAGTGAAAGTTTGTTTACTGATATTAAAAAAAGAAAACTTGCAGATTTCAATTTCTTTTTTATTTTTTTTATATTGGGGCTTTACATTGATATAAGTATAACAACTTTCACACTTCAAGCAAATGATAGTCATTATCTGAAAAAGACTAAATAGCGTAGAATGTAAGCCTGTATTTGTATATGTTTTTTTAAAAAAGATACATGTGCGACAGTTGTTTTGTGCACTGTAAAACTAGTTCTAGACCTGCTATATTATCACCCTACATTGTGTAGGCAGTAAGTTATGTTCTTTGTTTTGTTTCTTTCTGTCTCCTTTTTAATTTATTGAAGATATGGGTTCTCTCAAATAGATTAAAACAATGTAATTTTTAACCATTATTTAATGATGCCAGACGGAGACTAAAATTCTTTCTGTAAACTGCCAAGGCCTTGGATCTTTAGAGAAAATGAGAGATGTTTTTGATTACCTTAAAACAAAACAATGTAGTATACATGTATATTGCCTGCAAGATGTGCACTCTACATACAATACTGAAAAGATTATCAGAACCCAGTGGGGCGGTGAAGGAATTTTCAGATCAGGAAACACTCAATCTAGAGGTGTTGCAATTCTCTTTCAAAAGGGAACCGATTTCAAAATATACCAACATATAACCGAACCACATGGAAATTACATCATTGTTGACCTATCATAATGATTCATTAGATATTATAGATTTAAACTGACCAATTCAGAGAAAAGCATCATCACTTAAAGCAGTTTACATGCAGAAGAAACACCATTTAAAACAAGCACGTTTAGACTTTTTTGGTTTCTGAGAATTTACTGAGCTGAGCCGAAAATGTGAAATTGAAGGAAGCTACAGATCAGATAATTCAATGATAACTTTAAACCGAGTCTGCAATGTTCTCTTTTTGTGTTGCAATGTTTGCTTTCGGGGGATCACCACCCTTCAGAATTTACATCTTAAATTTAATCCGTTTCAGAATGGAAAATCATTATGAATACATAATAACACGCTGCCTTAAGATATAAACTACTTGAAAAGTATTAATGAAAACAATGAGGAGATAACACACCAATATTCTGATCCTGTTTACAGCAAGGAAAATCTTGGAAAAAATACCAAATGGCCAAATTCAGTTTACAATAAATGATCAACTGTTTCTAGAAACTTTAGTCATGGAAATAAGTGGGAAAACATATCTTATTCTAACAATAAGAAAAAGCAAATAATAACCTAGAAAAAGATACTATAGAAAAAAATATGTTCATAAAAATTATCTTACCCCTGATAAAATAAATGAATTGTCTGACCTCAACGCATTGCTTGCAAAAATTAGAAAAGAGAAAATGATTGGCTTCATGATAAGATCAAATGTAAATATAATTGAAAATTATAAAAAACCTATAACATAGTTCTGCAAACTTGAATCATATTGACTTGTGATTTCTAAACGCAAAGGGGTATAACTCCAAAACAATTGCAGAAGGAAACATCCCGACAATATGCACATCTACATATTGTGTCCTTGCTACATGCAACGTTTTATGAAAATCTGTTAAGCAGTTTCAGAGGAGTTGCGCTTACAAGGATAGGGTCAAAATACCTAGTGATTTCTAAGTTCAAAGGGGCATAACTCCCAAGGTTTTATGAAATTCTGTTCAATTTGTTTCCTTTTCTCGAGATAATAAAAACAGGAATGTCATAATCCACCAATGCCAAATTCCCAAATGTTTTTGACCTTTGACCTCTAAGTATGACATTGACCTTTCAGCCACTGACCTGATTTTTTCGCGCGACATGCCGTACCTTCTAGAGGAACATTTATGCCTAGTCATTTCAGAGTCCATCAATGGAGGTATGAGTAAGAGCCCGGACAAGCAAAAATATTCATGTTTTTGACCTTTGACCTCTAAGTATGACCTTGACATTTCAGCTATTGACGTGATGTTTTGCCGTAACTTCTACCTTTATGTAATGCAATATGCTGAAGAAAATAACATACCCGGATTTATACTATTAGTTGATTTTAAAAAGGCTTTCCTGGAAATTTATAAAGCATGTGTTAAGACCCTATAAGTTTGGTGACTCTTTTATCACTTGGGTAAATATTTTATATAGTAATGCAAGACTGACTGTAAATCAAGGCGGCATTCATCCAATTTCTTCACCATTAGTCGCGGTTGCAGGCAAGGGGTCCAATATCAGCTTATATTTTCCTGTTATGTGCAGAAATACTAGCTATAATAATAAGAAATAATACCAATATAAAAGGAATTGCCATCAATGGCAAATAATACAAATTATCTCAATACGCTGATGATTTATCAACAGTATTAGATGGATCAAGTTTGTCACTAAATGAAGCATTGAATGAATTACACAGATTCGCAAAATAGTCTGGTCTAAAAGTAAATTAAAAAAACACATGTCATATGGATAGGATTAAATAGTATAGTATTGATTCAATAAAAAACAAGTGGAAGCTTTCCTGGGGAGCGAATATATTCAAACAAAAACTAGGGATGAAATTAGATGTGGATGTTTCAAAAATGGTAACTCTCAACTACACTGAAACAATAATAAAATAAAAACAACAACATAATAACAAACTTGAAACGTCTATTTTAACACCTTTGGGGGAGAATTACATTAATAAAATGCTATTTCTACCACTTCCAAAGAAATACATAATTGTTTCCGACTCTCACTCTCTCTGTTCTGCAAGCGTTGAACAACGGAAATATGCATAACCAATAAGTTCAACAAATTCTTCTTAAACATCATAAATTGGCTCTGTCAAACAATATTGTTTTCTGTTGGCTACCTAGTCATGCTGGAATTCGGGGAAATGAGGAGGCAGATAAAACGGCCAAATCATCACTGAATCTGAATGAGGCGGTTTTCAAATTACAATATACTGATTAAACCTTTGATTTAACAACATATATATTCCAAATGGCAGGTTTCTTGGAACAGCTATATGAACAATAAACTTCATGCCATCAAACCTGCTATTGGTGATTCCCTTTTACATTATTGAGCTCATTATTGAGCTATACGAAGAGATGAGGTGGTCCTAGCTAGCTGTCGCATAGGACACACACATATTATCCATTCCTGCTTACTAAAGCGTGAAGTTCAACCAGAATATATCTCTGTCAAAAGCCAATCACAGTAAAACATGGTTTGATTGAATGTGTTGACCTTGCTATAATAAGACGTAAATACTTTACTGTTGATTCTATGCACCATTTATTTGAGACAGTTCTGTACAAGAACATAATCTCGTTTTTGAAAGAGACTGGTCTTTATTCTAAAATATAAATATTTTACCTGTTCTATTATGTTCGTTCTGTATTCCTTTTTACATGTTCATCTTCGTATATATTTATGATTTACATACTCGTTGATCGAGGTTTGTTTTTATTGAATTCCATCGGTTCATCATATTTTCGTCATTGGCGCTATATGACCTATTTAGCGTCGCAGTGCCGTAAACCCAACTCATTCACTCACTCACTCACTCACTTCCAAACCATCTTTTCATATCATTGCCAAATCCTTCCTTTGAACTACTAAAAGAAATAAACACAATGTTCTATGATTTTATTTGGCAGGGGACCGCAAAAATAAAACAAACAATACTGGTTAAACAGTATTTCGAAGGGGGTTGCGAATGATAAATTTAACATCTTTTATTGATGGACTGAAATCAAACTGCTTTTGAAGAACAATAAATAGTTATGGAATAAAATTATAGTAGGTAGCATAGAAAATTTCTCTTTAGCTCCTGAATATATCACTGTATGTGAAAATAATACCCCAAGCGCATTTTAGAAATATGCCCTCAAATCATTCCGCAAAAAACTAACATGTACAATCCTGAAAATATATCTCATTTGGTGGCTATTTTATAATAATAACATTAAAAGTACAAAAATGAGTCATGCAGGAAACACCACATACAGAACAAACAGTCGCCCGAACAGCAAATGTACATAACTATAAAAACAACAAGAGACGCACAAAGACAAAACAAACATACAATAGGGGGAAGATGGAACTACCTTGGAACGGTCAGTGACAAAAGTCACTGGGGGGGTTAAACCGGTTTATGGGCGCCCAACCTCACACTTATTCCATCCCCAACCTAAAAGACAAACAGTGTAAATAAACGTATCCCCTCTCCGACTAATCTACAACAACCGCGACGGCAAATACAGTGGTAAAGTGCATGTATAACGAAAACATTTAAGTGAACAAACTGTATCCACCTATCGCTAGTGTACTCAATGATTGAGCTGCAAACAGAGTAACTGTAGAAAAGTAATAAAGGGTACGACAAAAATGAAATAGTACAGATATCCGACGTTCTCCTTCCATTTCTGGATTTAAGAGGTCGCCTTCATAGAGTACTAAACCTTTCTTGTCGGCGTACATGCAAAGAGGCCAGCGTGATTGCCAACTGTAAAAAGATTCACAACCAAACATGCAGTATGTTGTAGTACTACAGGATCATATCCCTTTTTAATGAATTGTTTAACATATTTGATGAACAAAGTGAGAAAATGGGTATGTCCAATAATTTTACGAAGTTTGTAAATCACATCACCATAAAATTCAGGATGAGAAATACCGTGTCGCAGAAGCACCTTGAGATTACATTGGTACTTGCCAATAAGCGAGAGATTTCGATAGTAAAATTTAGAGAAAGTTTTTCTTAGTTTATGGTATCTATATCCTTGCTTAAGCAGTTTTTCAGTTAAAATGAGATTTCGACTGTTAAAATCGTCAATAGATGAACAAGCTCTAGCAAAACGAATAAGTTGAGATATATAAACCCCGTAAGATGGAGCACTGGGAACATCCCCGTCAAGATGAGGAAAATTTACAATATTAAAATCAAAATCATCTCTTTTGTCATATATTTTAGAAGAAATCATTCCATAATTAAAACTGGAGGAAAATGTATATCTTACAAATCCTGTTTTAATAAAGGCATTTCACATGTTATTGACATTGTCACTCATGATGGAAACTTTCACACTTATAACTCTTTCTGTGAAACTTATAACATTCATATGGACTTTGTAAAGTTTCATGATCTTATATGTACAACTAAACGACGTCCAAAACCTCCAGTGGTGATTTTGCTACAGACCGTGCCAAGGCGGTACACTCTTTGTCACCTTTACTTTTGTTTGTCTTTTGTCTTTGTGCTTGTGCTTTTGTTCATGTTTGGAATGTTTGTCACTGGTGATTGTGTGTTTGTTTTCTGTGTTCATCTCATGTGTGTGTGTGTGTGAGTGTGTTCGGGTGTGTGATTGTGTGCGTGTGTGTGACATGCTGTCTATCGATGTTTTGGTGGTGGTTGCGTCTTGTATGTGGCTTTGCCTGATTGACTTTACTACCTTTTCATTTATAAAACATTTCGAATTTGCATCTATGATACAAAAATACCAAATCTTTCTCTTCCATCAAATGTATTAATACTGCTTAAAAAAGATCGATGCATCTCTACAATATACTTAATAAAAATGATGAAAAACCAACTGCAATGGCAAGATGGAACTAGATCTTTTAGATAAAGGATGAGGATTGGAAGAACATTTACCAAACACCTATTAAATACAACTTTAGCTCAGATATAAGACCATAGAAAAATCATAGAATCTTACCTACACAAAAGTACCTATTCTACATAACATTTTCAAAACAATTAACTTGCATTTTTTTGTGGGGAAGTAGAAACACGTCAGCACATGCCCTCGACATGCCCAGAAATAGAAATATTTTAAAGGAAGTTTTTCCGTGGTTACAGTTATCCAATTGTGACATTACTCTAAATGAAAAGATATACCTTTTCAATTTGGACAACTCGTATTCCTCTGCAGAGCTAATAATTTTGCTGGAGACCAAACACTATATTTACTAAAATGAACAAAAGAAAACTCTCAATAATACAATATGCAAATAAGATTTTGTCTGCTTACAAGACTTTGAAATATATAGCGACAAGAGATAACCATCAAAACATTATTATTTATTTGAAGACAATTATTTAATTTTTTAAACAAGGCCCTGGCAAATCAAAGTTGAGTTCAAAAATACAATAATAAGCATAATACCAGTTGATGGTAAAATACTAAAATCCCAATCAAACACTTTTTCTCCTTCTCTTTCCCCCTTTTTCCCTCTCTTTTCATATTCCTAAAAGTAATTGTTTAAAACACCATACTGAATTTTTTAAAATGACATAAAAAGAAACATAATAGTATAATATCAACTATCAAAACAGTATTGTTAAAAAATGAAAATTGTATATATGTATACTAACAACTCACAAAACACTTTTTGTAAGGTATGATGGGGTGGTCCTCCCCGACCCTTTCATACCTATGACGGGGAGAATAAACGAGCACTCAGTTTGGTGTCTCAAAAAACAATATGTTGTCTAGGAGCCCTCTCATCTGGGTCTACACTGTTTTTCAAAGGACACTAGTAACTTATTCCCACACTGAAAGGGTTAGCGTAATACTGCATGAACATTCATATAAGAAATAATAACATCATGACTATCAATCAGATATTTTTTAATAATGGCATATGACAGAAACTGTATCTATATAATTTCAAACGCAAACAGATTCCAAAGGAGTCGTCTGATCTGGATATACTATTAGGCTATATGTTTGAAAATGCCTTACAAGGCATATTTATTCAGCAAAGGGTTGGTAGCGTAATGTATGGCGACAGACGGTCCCTATTCGACCTGGGTGATCTGGGTCTGCTCTGTTTTTATAAGAAATAATATAGATATGAATCTATATTGTCTGTCAAGTCCAAAAAGTCCTTGTTAACATACCATTATCAAACATTCAGCTAATAGATATTCATGCTGTCATCATATTTACATGAATATTAATCGTGTAAAGGATTAAGCAATCATCTCCTCTTATGTGAATACATTCCCATTTTTATTCATCAAATGTTCGCTTTAGAGAGTTTTACTGTACATTGAAAACTCATCTTCAACCCCCGTATAATTAAGTAAACCTTAAATGTCCTTCACAATGAAATATAAACCCATAGAAATGTCACCGTAATATGTCATAGTGTTATGATTTATCTATGTTATTTTAAAATATAATCAGATTGTAAAACACCAACCCACTATTGTTGTACAAAACGAATAACTCCCCTCCCATTACTTGACAAACAACAATGCCATTATCGCACAAAATAAGCCCACTATTATTTTTTACACCAAGCAACCCCTACAAATACAGTACAAATTAACCACACTATTAATGTACAAAATGAACCCATTACTATAAAAATCAACCCCGACATTATTTTACAAAATAACCCCCCCTGTTATTATACAAAACGAAATAACCCCACCACTTCTGTACAAATCAAAAAACCCTACAATTACTGTACAAGTTAACTTAATATAGATGGTTTCAAGGAAACACATTGTGTGACTCTGGTTTGATTTTATTTTAGAAAACAAACGTATGTCTTGCAAACTGATGCAGACTATAATTTATATATTGTATTAACCTATGCATGCCTAATGGTCCCGGGACAGTCAGTGTAGACGCAAATCATAGGGATCGTGAGGTAGTCCTCTGAATAGGGTAACTGTGCACGATTTGCTTCACACATCGGTAAATTATTTCTTGCAGAATCACCCCTTCAACCACAAGTAAATTGGTTCATACTACATATTTGGGCAAGTTTTACCTTTTGCTACATACATGTAAATACGATTTTCTACTTCTTTGCAAACAGAGTAGACCTAGATCAGATGGCTCCTGTAGGAGCCGTCTGGTCAGAGTGCTCTGTTTGCTTACTACACCATATAGATCTAAGTGAACATGTGATACTTTGAAAAAAGTCAAGTATATGCATGATGTCATTAGTTCTTGCATGAATATTTATTGAGTAAATATTTAATTTGGTTAATACGTTAATATGCACGATGTTATTGGTTCTTATATGAATATTCATTGAGTAAATGCTTACTTTGGTTAGTACGAGATGACACTGGTTTTACTCCCCGGTGTAGTATACATACCTTGCTTGTCTGGAGGGGTCATTAACGACATTATACATTTGATCATCTGAACAGCGATGTTGGAAAATGTGGCCAGTATAGTAACTGTAAAATGACAGGACCATATGGTAAAACACAAACATCTCGACACTTACGTGAATAATCATGAATCTCTTAACCCTCTATTCCGTAAATATTCATGTGAGAAATAGTGCTATCATGGATATTGATTAACTGATTGTTTAAATGTATTATATGAGCAAAGAGAGCAGACCATTATCACAGGTCTCCACAGGAACTCTCTGAGCTTGGTCTATTCAGGGTCCATGCTTATATAAAATTTCAGTTGAGTCTGGGTTCGTTCTCAAGTTTTTGATTGGTCAGATTTGAGCCTTTGGCTCAAATCTGACCAATCAAAAGCTTGAGAACTCAAATCTGACCAATCAAAAGCTTGAGAACGAATTCAGACTCAGCTAAAAAGCTTTATAAGCATGGACCCAGTTTGTAAAAGGTGTCTAAAGGCATAACTCTGCTTAATGTGGAAAGAAAAAAATAACAAAAGCTCTGTAACATTCGATCAGTATTAACTGCTATTAAGCTACCACTTGGTCAGAAAAATGTCATCGTAGAGGTCTAAATACAGATAAAGTAAAGTCTCTCTAATACTACCACCCAACAGAAGTATAATTCAGGATAAAACAGATGGTAACTTTTTACAGGACAAAGGTCATGCAAGAAACTCCCATAGGAACTTTCTGTATTACTCTATATTAACCAACCACTTGTTTTTGCAGTCTCCTTTATTGATTAAATGGTGTGGTTGGTCGCATTAATCACATTTTACTGTATATTGAGGGTTTTCGCAACCATGCCTCATATTTTGTATTGCATTTTACATTTCATTCTTGTAACTACATCTGATATTCAAAACAAATTTATGGATATATGAAAGAAATAATAACTACTAATATTGTTTATTTCATATGAACAAGAAAATGAATGGCTATGGCAGAAATTTTAGAATCATAATTCATATCTATATACAAAACATGTAATAGCATTAACAAACACCGCAGATCCTGATTCAGGTCTACTGTATTTGCAGTGTAGTTAAAGGCGCCTTTATCAATCAATGTGGTAACCCTTTCCCTGTTCTATGTAACTGTAATGATGATTGGTATTGAGTCTGTAGGAAGGTGTTAACAAAGATATCACTTTAAATAGTTACAGTGAAGCCCCTCTAAACCGGGCGTTCAATTTAGTAAACATCAGTTTTAGGGATCTATAGATGACAGGAGCTTTCTGCATGACTTTCACGCTGCATTAAGCAGCCTACTGCCTAAAAGTCTTCTCTATTCGAATTCCCGTTTAGAGAGGTTTTACTGTACATGTATTTTAAAAATTCAAACTACTGAGCATGCACAATTTAAAACAACTATAAAAATAAAACAAACACTCACCTGCATATAACGATAAATCCGTCCGAGCAAGACCTTCTAATACATAGGATCCTATCTTGAAAACGGTGCTAAATACTGCCAGTTTCAAATCAGAAAAACACGATTTTAAAGGTTTCACAAGGACGATTGCAGTAAAACTTTGGACACCATGTCGGGTAGCTCCAAATATACCAACCTTCTCTGCAGACCAACAGAAAGGCTTCCCAAGTTGGTACAACAATTCCAGGGAAGACCTGTGAGCGCTCGTCACTTCTGACAGAAAGTAAGACAGAATGAGCATACTGTATACGCTACGTTTACCTTTAAAGGAGTCGCTGGTGTAGAATTCAACAGATCGACGGAGGTTTCCAAACACCGAAAGGGTGTTAGATCGCATAGCTTTTGGATAGGACTCTGGGACGATACACGTACAAAAAACAAGGGCAATACATAGCATGCAGCAAGATGTTATCACTGGAATGAAATATCCTTCGTTACTTATGAAATATCCAGCAGCAAGACCTGATGTTGTCATGCATAACTTTCCCACTCCGTCAGCAGCTGTCATAGCAACTGTTCTGGTCTTTCCATCGATTGTGACATCCGCAACATAAGAAGCTATAGCAGATGTAAATACAAAAAATGATCCACACATGCCTTCTATCAGGGAACCCACAATCACGTAAGCAAGACTCAATTTCAGATGAATTGCGAAAGAAGTCAATAGACACTTTAAAAGCAATCCCGTTGCACTTATGATAAACAAAAAACGCCTTCCAAGACTATCCGAATATGAAGGAAGTAGTAGAGATGCGAATAAGCTTGGAATACTTCCAGCCAAAGATTGGTAAAGCATCCACTCTGCCGACTCCGATTCAACTTTTCTGTAAAGTATGTACTCTTGGGAACTTTTGTTTACGGACTCACAAGGCGAACTTTTGTTCAGTGTTTCATCTGGGAAAAATTTAATCTGAACCGTATGTTGCATCCATTCGTTTACCGCGTAAGAACTTAAACCCACCGCATTCCAATATAGTATGATCGGTATTAAAACCAACGCGAACTTGTAAATTGGTGAAGCTGATTTCTCCATCAGAAATTGCCTTTCCCCCGCGGTCGAAGTTTTCATATCTATGTTTATAAACTGTACAACTGACAATGGCATGCACCATCTTTACATGTGTCACCAGTACTACTTTACTAGTCTCACCTAGTTGATAAATAGTACAATACATGTATACTGTGTCATCATTAGATATTGTCACATGTCTTTAGTAGATACAGTAAAATCCCTCTAAAAACGGTGGTAGAGAATAATTTAGATACTTTAAGGCAGGTGATTGCTAAATGCAGGGTGAAACTTCACCCTGCATTAAGCTGTCACCTGTTTCCGAGGCCGATAATTATGCCAAATTCAACGTCCGGTTTAAAAAGGTTCTACTGTACACTGTGTCATCATTAGATATTGTCACATATCTTTAGTAGATATTGCAGTTAAAACAGGATGACAACTACAGTTATACCTCTGTACAGCGGCCACCTTAAAGAGACATAATCGTGGACCATAAAACCAGGTGTTTGCTTACACTTATATTCTGTTAATTTTTCATATACATCAATTTAACGCCCAAAATTGTACACATTTCCATCTCATGAAAATGCTTACGGTTCATTTCAGCATAATATAACCGCTATCTGAATACTCCTAAATCCTTAGAAAATCGCCGACATTTTAACAGACGGAAACTTGCGAAACCAATGGGTATGTTCGGCTGGTCCCCAAACAATTTCGGAACAACGCTTAGAATATTAAGCTAGTGTTTAGAAACACCGCAAAACAGAACATATACTGTGTAGTAGTTAATCTACATGTACATATAAATGAGAATCTCATGTACACGGCTTTATATTACGACAGATTTCGGTGAATGACGGACGCGTTTTCGCTTGTTTCCGCAGCAATCAAGTTTTCTTTCGGTACAAACCTTTCCGTACCATTCTCGTTAGCGCTAAGTTAGTTTAAAGTCACACAGATTCTGATTCTAAAGCCATTTTGTTTCGCATGGCATCCACCAATGTGCATTGGAATATCGTTTTTGGTTATCTATAACATTCAATGGATTAACTCGTGATTGACCTTGATCCCGCTATATGCGGCATCACTTGCATTTACAAACATCTTGGGTCAAGACGAGACGCCGAGTAACTCGACGTCTCAGCGGGATCCAAGCTATATTGGCACTCGGTCAAAAGTTTTCAAAAGCTTGATCGAATCGGTCGTAGTCAAAATTACCGTAGACCCAACTTTGAGCAGACATAATTTTTTTCAGAATGAGATAACGGTTAAGATTAAACAATCGTATCATAGAGAGAAGTCACACCAGTTCAATATGTAAGCTTATCTCTTTACTCCATGAATATTGATGTACGAAATAAGGACATCATGAAGACCGATTAGATTAATTCATGAACGCTGGAAAGTTTGACCAAAGCAGAAACTAAAACATCAGATCTACATGTATATATATTCCATCAGCAAACAGAGCATACCCTGATCAGACGACTCGTACAGGGGATGTGTCTACTCAGTTTGCAAAGGCATAGAACATGGTATAAATGGGGTAAAGTGCCATGCCACTATACGGAGGATACACTCACTCTTGGGTCTACTATGTTGTCATTAACCCTTTATTTGATACATATTCCAGCTTAAGCCAATCCGCGAGCATTTATTTCTATAGGAGCAAATGCTCACAAAAGATGACTTTTACAGAGACGGCAAAAGACAAGACCCCCCTTATCCTTCATACCCCATTATCCTTCATATTTTGTTCCATTTTGACCATAGCAATGTTTTCGCATTTCAGATTGATGTTACGCACATGCGTAAGTGCGTATACCTTTCCCCGCAAATCGCTGTTTATATGTATCCAACGTTTAAAAGGATAGTCAATACTTGGCTTACTTGCAGCTAGTTTTAACCCTTCGCTTGCTGTTCACGTCAATATACCTACCTGTAAATAGTGAAGACCCAGATGAGACAGCTCCTGCAGGAGCTGTCTCATGAGGGTCTGCACTATTTACAAGTTGATTGTGCAACCTGTGCACTGCACAGCAGTGATTGCACAGCGAAAGACTTGTACACAGTGAAGATATATGTAATTATCTACAGGGCATGGGTAAAGAATGAGAAATGTATTTTAAAATTAAGCAAGCGAAGGGTTAAAAACCGTTAAAATACTTAAATTCATAAACACAAAGAGAATAATGTATTTTGTTCTTTTATTTTATGGCTGAATGCATGTAAAAAAAATGTGACGTGTGTTTTGTCATGATAATCTTTGAAAAAGGCCGTTAATAGTCGAAATATTAGATCAGAGCTATTCAAGTATTTATGTATTATATTAATTCCCTTTTTGGAATATTTACGTTTGTTTAAATTGAACAGAAATATAACGCCAGAATACCAATCGAATGAACGCTGATGAAGAAACCCAGTTTATGTATTTGTTATCGAATATCAAATGTTATAAGAATTTATTCGGGTTGCATTTTAGTTTATTTAATTTTTTTATTAGTTAATATTTGTTTTGTACAAAAATGGATGCAAGTATCGACGAAAACGGTTCAGTTTGTATCACATGGGCATTTTCTCGATATAGATTTAAATTGACAGTCTTCATAATATTAAAGGACCGCTGAAAGTTTATACTTAGGGAGGGGATCTGGGTCTATATAGTTTGCAATTGCCAGTATATGCGATCTAAACATCTAAAGGGTTACAGAATATATCTGGATTGCTAACCTAGTGCAAGTTGTTGATGATGATGAAATCGTGTTATTGTGACACACATAAGCGAACCGTGTCCCATGATAGTCTCGTGTTTTTAGGACATTCAATCTGGACTATTTAGGTCAACAAAGATAAACAGATCTAAATACAGTAAAATCCCTCTTAAACGACGTTAACATGAGCAGCAATTTGGGGCTTTCACACAGGTGACAGCGTTATGCAGATTGGACGTCATGCAAAAAAGCTCCTTTTGGAGCTTTCTGAAAGACTTTCACAAATTCAATGTTATTAAGCAGTCACCTGCCTAAACCCAATTTGTTCTTAATTATAATTCTGGTATATTCAACATAAATATCAGGCTTAATACAAATACAACTGAAGCTTCAAAATTAAATAAGAGAAGAACTCCTCTAAATTGACCACTCGATTAACATCGGAGTCTCTATATTACATTATTTATCATGCAACGTCACCGAATACAGTCACTTCCTACTAGCATACTATTTCCACGTCGACGCTGTATTTTGTGAGGTATAGTGCATGTGTACTGACCCCACTGGGATGCAAGTTTGGTTCAGCCAATAGGAGGAAAACAGGAGGATTGAAAAAGGCATAATTAAATATAAACATCAAATTTAACACATTTGCTCTCAACTACTTGTCCAAAATAAAAGGATTAAATCAAGTTTGTTTATGCTGTAAATGTCGAGGACTTCACTGCATCCCAATATGATGTCACGTATATCGCACTTGCCTGTATTTTCATTCAGGAAACGAAACCGCTTTTAAATAGCACTCTTTCTTTTTCTTCATTTTCTCCATTTTTCTTCGTGTTGCATGATAAAAGAATGACTACGCTAGTAGTTTTGAAGTTCAGCTGTATTTTGGCTCGTCAGAAAAGTAGTTAAATGCTCGCCAAGGCTCGCATTTAACAACTTTTCTAACTCGCCAAAATACAGCTGAACTTCAAAACTACTAGCATAGAAATTATACATTCGTCTGCTACAATTGCCTTTTAATTGCCTATCATTTTATTTCAAAACATTACCACAATAAAAAATAGTTTGAACCCTGACGAGACGCCGAATTACTCGACATCTCATCTGAATCCAAATTGTTTGCAGGTCATTGATCAATGATTTGTTTGTGGCGGTGAAGATGCAATTTTGACTGCTTCCAAACAAATCAATCGTTTGGGAAACTATTGACAGAGTGTCAAACAGCTTTGATCCTAATGAGACGAGTTCATCTGTATCTCATCTGGATCCAGCCTGTTTGCAAATACAAGTCAAGTCACGAAAATCGGGATACGGGTAAATGCATATGGATATTTCTCCTGAACTTCTATCCTACATTACTCTACTATACCTGTCTTCACACAGAAATATACCTGTCTACACACAGAAATATACCTGTCTTCACACCAAGAATAGTCATCGTTTGAGTGGTGGTTTATACCTGTCTACACACTCAGAAATAAACATAGTTTGAGGGGTGAATTATACCTATCGACACACCTAGAAATAGACATCGTTTGAGTGATGGGTTATACCTGTCTACACATGCAGAATTAAAACTCGTTTGAGTGGTGGGTTATATCTGGCTACACATCCAGAATTAAAACTCGTTTAAGTGGTTGGTTATATCTGGCTACACATCCAGAATTAAAACTCGTTTGAGTGGTGGGTTATATCTAGCTACACATCCGGAATTAAAACTGGTTTGAGTGGTGGATTATATCTGGCTACACTCCTAGAAAAACACATTATTTGAGTTATGCTTTATATCTATCCACTCACTTATAACCAGGCTCCGTTTGAGCGGTGGTTTTGAGAGAGGTTTCACTGTAAAATGTTGGAATGTATAGAAAATCTACTTTTTTGCTTAGAACCAAGACCTGACTAAGACCTATTTACATCTTTCCGAACCGAACAGGGTAGACCTAGATTAGACGGGTCCTGACCTCTGTTTGCTTATAGGATAATATGAAAATGATTTAAAGTTTCTGATATTATAGAAATTCCTTTCTTAGTGCCATAACAAAACTTAAGTTAAAGAATATACCTGAAGTCATGATTGCTTATACATAATTACATGATGTAAATGGCCATGGCATGGGGATAAACATCTACTAATTTTGTCCTGTAGAGTGTAGGCTTATTTGAGTTAAACCCATCTACAGCAACTGAGTATCAATACCGATTAGTTTTGTAAGACATGTTGCAGAGTGATGGAGTGAGAACAGTACAGGAAGTTCCCAGAGGAGATTTCTGCATTACTTTCATTCTGTATTAAAATAGTCTACTGTTTCACATTCATTACTTTCATTCTGTATTAAACTATTCTACTGTTTCACATTCATTACTTTCATTCTGTATTAAAATATTCTACTGTTCTAAAAGTCCGATTTAGATGTGTTTGTTTCACTTAACCCTTTCCCTTATGTAAGCGCATTTTCGCGCATCTGCAAACAGGGTAGAACCATATCAGACGGCTCCTACAGGAGCCGTCTGATAAGGATATGCTCTGTTTTCTTATGGTGTAATATAGATCTGATTCTACAGCTTCTGCTTGAGGCAAAATGCTCTGTGTTCATATGCCATTATAAGAAATAATCTTATTAATATTCATGACGTCATTATTTCTTACATGAATATACAACAGGTAAAGGGTTAAAGTCCAAGATTTTACTAAAGGCCCAACTTAGAAGGGTTTAATAAAAGTCCAGTTGCGAGGAGTTTTAGTAAAAGTCCAGTTGTGAGGGGTTTGAGTAAAAGTCCAGTTGCGAGGGGTTTGAGTAAAAGTCCAGTTGCGAGGGGTTTGAGTAAAAGTCCAGTGTAGAAGGGGTTTGAGTAAAAGTCCAGTGCAGAAGGGGTTTGCTACAAGTTAGGCTTACAAGGGTTTTACTAAAGGTCCAGTCGGGTTTAAGAAGTTCCAGTTTAGGCTTACATGGGTTTTACTAAAGGTCCAGTCGGGTTTAAGAAGTTCCAGTTTAGGCTTAAAGGGTTTTTACTAAAGGTCCAGTCGGGTTTCAGAAGTTCCAGTTTAGGCTTACAGGGTTTTTTCTAAAGGTCCAGTCGGGTTTAAGAATTTCCAGTTTAGGCTTACATGGGTTTTACTAAAGGTCCAGTCGGGTTTAAGAATTTCCAGTGTAACATGCCACACGAATAATGTAATCATCGCTATTTTCCATAGAGTAGTTTAGGTGTTACAACGAAACAAGTCTTCAACAGATGTAGAAGGAAATATATTTCACAAAAATACCCGATATAATCAGTAACTAAATCAACAACATTGTGTAAAGCTTAAAAGTACATGTTTGAATACACATTTTATTCCGACCACACCCATATTTGACGGCTGCTTCGGAATCAGGGTCTGCTCTGTTTGCTTATGCATTTATATAGATCTGGATCTACAGTTTCTGTCTTGGTAAAAATGCCTTTGATTGCCATAATAAAAAGGCAGCTGATAAATATTCATGAATTTTAACAGAATCAAAGACAAACTTTACATGAGTGTATATGCTTGATATTTACTGTTTGACCATTTCTGCAATTTCATTTTGAAAAATGTATTCAAAGAGTTAAACAATTTGAGTTACTCCAGTCTCTCATCTGGATCCAAAATATTTGCAAAATTGTTTTAAAATATTGATACATGATGTTTAAAGTGTAAACTGGGTATTGCCATTTTGTTCTTGAGGTTGTCGTGGTTGAGTGTTTGTGTTTCACAATAAAAGTAACTGGCAAAACGTTTAACCCATTCCCTCATAGGCTATTTTAGAACCAACCTCTTTTTAATAAATCTACCGAAAAGGACCATTTACCAACAAAAATGTAAATTGTAGATTTGTGTAATTTTGAAACAATTGTGATAAATATATTAACCCTTTCGCTGCCAATGCCGGATCTGTGATTACCTATGCAAACAGTTTGGATCCAGATGAGACGCTGAGTAACTCGGCGTCTCATCAGGATCCAAACTGTTTGTTACTTTTACTATGTTTTTGAAACAAAAATGAAGAAAATCAAAGCAGACGACAAAGTTAGCAGACGACAGAGTTTGGCAGCGAAAGGGTTAATCATAATGGTTTCAAAGCGTAAATTTTACAGTGGCGTCAAAAGGCGTCAATAGGAGGCAATGGGTTAATGAAAAAGTAGTAAAGTCAAGCAGGAAAAGCCACACACAGAACGCCACCATCACCAAAACACCTACAAAAAGCAATTGACATAGCAATTTATATTCATACACACACATACAGTAGAAAGTCACATACAAGACGCAATCACCACCAACACATCGATATACAGCATGTCACACACACACAACCAAATACAACCAAACACACGATAAGAACAAAGAAAACACCAACAAATACACAAGCACTTAAGTCGCAAATATAATTCACGCTTTGCTAGGGATATCTGTAGAATGTTCTGAAGTCTCGGTCTTTTTGTTTCTTTGTGTTACCTGAAATATTCTGAAATGTAAACAACGGAAACATCATTATGAACCTGAAACACATCATACAAAACATGGATGGAATATAACTTTAAACATGATTTATAAACTCTATTAACTCTTTACCTATTCGAGACTTATTCCATACAGAGTAGATCCGGATTGGATGACCTGCGGGGGAACCGTTTGACCAGGGTCTTCCCTGTTTGTTATGGAATCATGTAAATCTGATTCAACAGTCTCTGGCACGGTCAATATCTCTTTATTCATGTATAATTTACTTAATCTAATAAATATTCATAAATCATTATGTCCTGCGTGTATATTTATTAGATAAAGCATTGATTCATCTCGTTTATAAAGGTGCAATTAGACCTCATAAAACAGATGTGTCCCCCTCCCCCTACCCCTCGAACCAACACATACACACTGTGATATATTCTCACATTTCTGTATATGATAACTGGACCGGACTAGATGTGTGACAGACAGACAGACAAACAATTCTAACAAAAACAATATGTAAAAGGAAATAACTCAAAATGGTGCTCCATGGTAAAAGAACTGATGAATGATACTTCCTTTCATTATTTTCTTTCCGCACCACATTTTTCAGAAAAACAATTATAACAGCTAATAACTCGAAAAATAAATATTGATACCAGTGTCATGGCCCTTGTATATGACACTTCCTTTCATCATGCACTTTCCGTAAATGAAATGTCCTTCCAATAGCACCAGTAGAACAGGAGCTTTTGATGAAATATGTAACAAAGGACAATGAATCCAAAAGTATTGAAACCAGAGTTATGGCCATTGTACACGACACTTTCTCTCATCATGTTCTTCCCATATATGAAGTTTCAATCCAATGGCATGATTCTTATAGGAGTTATCATCCGGACAAAAAAGTGTGGGAAAATGTACAAGGGGCAATAACTCCAACATTATTGAAACCTTGTGCATGACTCTTCCTCTCATCATGTTCGTTCCATGTATGAAGTTTCAACTCAATGGCATAAGCCATATAGGAGTTATCATCCGGACAAGAAAGTGTGAAAAATGCACAATGGGCAATAACTGAAATATTAGTGAAGCTAGAGTTATGGATCTTGTGCATGACACTTCCTCTCATTAAGCTCTTTCCATATTTGAAGTTTCAACCGACTGACATCAGGCATATAGAAGTTATCGTCCGGACAATGAAGTGTGACGGACAGACGGACAGACAGACAGACAACTTTCACCAAAACAATATGTCTCCCCATATAAATATGGGGAGTGGGGGACATACTTATACAATTCTAAAAAGCTGAATGGCATTTTCAAATTTGTCCGCGGAAACATGTATAGTGTATACTTACAATAAAACTAGCAAGGCTAACCCAGCGATAGCGGCGAGGAGCAGAAACACAATACCGCTCATCATATTCACTGTTTCAGCGTACACTGAGTTCATCAGGTAAGGCGCAATAATACCACACAAACCGTACACCGCGAAGATACTGGAAAACAGGGATCCTGAAATAGAAACAACAGTATAGATATATGCATATATGACCCGTTCTCAAAAAAATGGTCAATCAATGTCGCCGATATAAATCAACTGATATTTCGCCAATTAAAAGCAATTAACGTCGTGTCATTGTTTTTCTCAATATTTCATTATATAAGAAATATTTCATAAACATTTTTACGGTATAAAATGCCGTTCTAAATGGTTTTCCATGCAAGCGGTGGCGAAATTCGCATGTCGCCACGGTTATTTTTAGTTTTTATTGTATTCATAAAATAGTGTTGAATGTAATCATGCCCGATTTAAACCCCTGCATTTATTCATTATTAATGTATGGTTTTTTTCACGAAGACAAAACGGTGCTAAAGCAACCAAACATTAAAATACACTGACATGCTAATGCAATGTCGCCAAACCTGGCCTAATCTACGAGGCTAAACTGTAAAGGTAAATAGAATATCAAATACTGCACGATAATTCTACAATGCCATATTCATTCACCCTTTAATAATGTATGTCGTGTATATGAAAAAAAGATTTTTACCAATTTCATCTATGGAAAATTTTATCTGAAGCCAAGTTTCTAAATTACACTTCGAAAATTTAGCTTTTTAATCTACGAATCATCACAAATATTCATATTCGTTTCCCCATGAAACACTATTTTGTGTTTGTTTTGCCAATTTTGTGTACCAAATAACCTATTGTTTATCAAAAGTTTATGAAAAGTACTTTGAGAAAGGATATTTAATTTTGCTGGCCAATCAAATACTGAGGAAAAGAAAAAATCCTAATCTACGAGGCCTAATCTACGAGACAAATATCTCTTTCCATCATTTCCGGGTGTCATGTCACTCAATTACTTCTAATTAAATATTTAAACCACAGTCACATGTAAATAATTCATGGAGGCCGTCATTTTGCTAAAACATTCGTCTGCTCAATTCTCCAAGAAAGCGATAAGTTATTTGACATTTTGCAGAAATAGCTTACAGGATTGCCACCTTGTATTTGTACACATATTATTTCATAATTATGATTTGAATAGCGAATTATCGACGTTTGAATAAAGTAACTTTTCGCATTGTTTAAATATTCCATATGAAAGTTCGGACTCGTAGCTTAGATTAAATTGTCCCGTAGATGAGGATGCCAATATCAAAGTATTTCTATACAATTTTTCAAACGTAAAGTTAGTTTAAATCTTGTCAGCATAATAAAAATCTTTTTAGAAATAATAAATGGTTAAATAAAAACAAGATTGGCTATATATTAATGGCAATTATTTGTAGAAATATTTCAGAAAATTATTCCCTGCTATATTTACTGTTATTGTTTTTTAACTCATGAAAATGTTTACTTTGAATTTCTTCTACAAAGAGCAAATATTCACACTTCATTGAATTTATTCCTATTGCTCGATCTACATACAAAATATAGTCAGGTATGTCTCCTTTCAAATAGGCATTTACAAAGCCACAAATACATTCACCAAAGTGTCCCGTAAATTATAATCTCTTTTGTCCCGTAAATTATAATAATAGTTTTGTTCACATCAACAGGTTTGAATCCCATTTAGAGGCTGAATTGTTTTGTCCGTCCATCCCTACCTTCGTCTGTCTGTCAATATGTCTGTCTATTCATATGTTGTGATAGTGTTTATCCGTCTCAAGGTGTTGTGTGACTCATTATTCAAACACTAATTGAAGTGGGCTATTGAAACGTGCATTATTTGAGCCTGTGCACTTTCAATAATTCAAATAAGAAAGTACAGCCAGCCTTTGATAAATGTATAGCTGTCATTGAAAATACATATTAATGTATCATCAATATGAAAAATATAGATTAGTTTAAACATATTTTATTTCATATGATTTCTTAATCATGTGTATCATCCATAGGTACAGAAAGGATTGGGTCGAAAGCAACATGCTTATAAAGACCCTCTCCCTACATATAATGGCAATGCAATGGTGGACAATTGCTATGAGTAATAAAAGTTCAGTTTGTTGTCGAGTAAATCAAGAAAACGAATGCCCATATATTTACGTACATTCGTAGAACGTATGCATTTTCAGCAGCTTGAGCATATCTCAACAAGAAAATGATTACACCTATAATTCTCATTCAGAAATGTCTAAGACGATTCAAAGTAAATATATTAATGCAAATACAAAAAAAGAGAAAACGGTCAAAAAGGAGAAAGTCATTATACGGATATGAGTAAAATGGCACCAGACGACGCGGGCAATACTCGGATACCCTCCCACGAGGAGCCGCGTGGGACTTAAACGAACCGCCTTGATTCCAAGATAAACATTTGAACTGCTTGGAAAATAGTGGAGTTACTTTGGACATCTAGTGACAAGTCCCCATTTACAAGAAGTTTCACTGTAACAGGGCGGATTGGCCTGACTGAATTTAAAAGACGTATACGTGGAATATAGTGGTTTATACAAACAAGAAGAAAGTGTTCAGCGCTCTCAATATCACCACACATGCAAAGAGGCGATTATACAATATTCTTTTGGAAAAGTGTGAGATTTAGAGAGCTACAGTTTGTTCTAAGGCGCGTACCTACAGGAAAAGGGAGAAGAATGTTCCTTGTCCCTGAAAAGGTTTTCAACTTCATGTCCTTTACCAATAGTCCTTAAACATAATTCTGATTTACGGGACAATCCAATGACACACATTTCCCCCAGCAAATTGTTGTTTCTTGGTTATGTGAACGCCAGCATTAATCAATTTTGTTAATTTGATTAGTAACTCTTGCAAACAGTTAACAATTGATTCAATATAGTTTCATTTCATACATTTGTCAGGGGTCAGTGCATAGTTAAGTCAAAAGTGGTGTTTTAACTCCGAGTGAACTTACAGAGTTGAATGTCACAAATCCATGACAAACAGAGTTGAATTTGAAATTTACGGTGTACTTGTATACTCCTAAATGCTCGTTTTCACGAATGTTGCTGTTTATAAAGCAATGCATATCATATTATTCGTCAGTCTAATTTACAGGACACATTCCTATAATTTACGAGACAGTGACTTTCGAAAGAGTAATTTTCTTACACATTGTCTTAACGATTTTGTGTTCTTATGTATGAGTTTATAACACATCGGGCACGTTTCCTGACCCTCAAATTTGTTTTTTTTTGTGTTGCACATGTTTTAACTGTGTAAAAGTTCAAATACAAGTTTCATGAAACTATATTTTTATGAAGTTGAGTGAGGTGTTCAACTCCTATTTTACATACTTAATATCTAAATGATACATCAGAAATGGATACATGCATGCTATATACTCTCAGTTTATACATATAACCTGATTCTTTGAATTATATAACCGTCCGAGCTCCAGATATATCTGTTAAAATCAGGTTATAGGTACTATGAACACAATTAGTAAATTTCTATAGCTTATACATTAACCACTCATTTTACATAGTTAATTGTTAATTAATATTAGAACTATTTCGGAATTAGGCCCGAGAAACATTTCAATATTCACAACGTTTAAGACATACGACGTAGTTGGAATTTCACGTTTTCATACGGTGATTTGTCCAATTTATTTGAGAATGGGTTATGTACACTGTACAATATCACCCACCCACCATACACCGCGAATATACTGGCATACAGGGATTCTGAAATTACAATAACTGCATTGATATGTATGTATAATATTATACAAAACGCACATCATGTGGTTGAAATTTGAATATTTGAAAGGTTAATGCTACTTGAAAATGAACTATTCTGTACACATGAATCGTTTAATGGTGATATCATATCGCACATATAGTATAAAGGTATTTTATCAGAAATCTACTTCGCCACACGTCTAATTCTAGATTTAAATATAAGTAGTAGCACTGCATTAAGCAACCACCTGCTTTTAAAGACTAATATGTTAATATATAATATAGTCGTTTTATCGACGTTTTTTTTTAATTCGCGACTTCGCGAATTCTTGCTACGTATGTAGACAATTCGAACTCAGCTAAAAGCTCGGTCTATTCAGCGTCTGGCTATGATCAATATCATTTGGATATTTCTTTTGTAACAGAAGATACCCCTTAGTTTACACAGGTTATTTCCGCAACCTGGCTGTTTTATTCTATTCTTAGTGACAGCCACATTGCCCTTAGAATACCCCGATCCAATCTCAAACTTTGTGTCCGCGCAAGCTATTTGTCCACCAAGTTCAACCAGAATATGTATTTCCTGACTAAAGTCACATTATCCAGATCTTGTTTTTTTTATACATATACGTTCAGTGGCAACGGCCTTGGCCTTCACCCCAATATCATTAAGATGCAATTCTCACCTTTGTGTAAGCTATCTGTAACCCATGTGTGGTCAAAATATATCTTTCTTAACTAAAAGCATTGTCCTGAATGCTTGACGATCATGCTGACCTATACCGACACGCCCCAATTCAATAACCCTAAAAATGGTTAAATCGAGTAATACCTTGCTTGTCCGCTGGTGTCATCAACGACATGATACTTTTTATCATGGAAACAGCGATGTTGGAGAATGTCGCCAAAGCAGGGACTGTAGAAAACAATAAATTCAGTATGTGTAATTCATATATATACATTTAGAACTTAGTGCATGGTATGGATATTTCTGTACCGAACAAAGTCCAGTTTCAATACTGTGACTTGTGTGTTAATATGTTTGTTATTTTATAAAGTCTGAACAGGATTTATATGTTTTATTATCAGTAAACTGCACTGTAATAGTCCTTGCACAGTGTCTAAAGCATACATCAATAAACACACTCTATGATCCCGTTTTTCATCAATTCAAACATTAACATATCTACATTAGACAAAAACAAAAACGCGCATGCGAATAGATTAAAAATAATAAATGACTAAATACATCCCCTCTAAATCGGAATTCTAATTGAAAATAATTTAGATACTTTTAGGCAGATGGCTGCTTAATGCAGGGTAATAGGAGCTTTCTGTATGACTTTAACCCTGTATTAAGCTGTCATAAGTCTCCAATACCAATATTAATACTAAATTTATCATTTATAGAGGTTTAACTATATGTAGCCACTTGGCGTCCCAACTTGAACGTACCGCGGTAAACTATTCCGCTGCCAAATGGAGTGTACGTCTGCTATATGTATCGTCCACGTTTAAAGATGGAGTGTTATTAAATGCCTTTTCAAAACTGATATGTAAAACAATGTCAAACACATTGGATCCTGATGAGTACAACATGACGATTGTTGATTACGCAGCCAATTTCGCATCTGTGTTTACCTATGCAAATACCTTGGACCCAACCCAGATGAGAAGCCGAGCAACACGGCGCATCATCGGGATCCAAACTGTTCGTTACTGTTGTTATGTTGTTTTGAAAAGAAACTTTGAGAAATTTACACCAAACAAAACTTGTGGCCGACGACAAATGTTGCTGACAAAAATATTTGGAATCAGAATAGTTATAGATAATGGTAAACAAATGCTTTAGTTTAGACAGAGCCAGTTTACTACACAATGAAACAGTATTGTAATATATAGACAGAAAGATACAAGGACTTCATGGAAAGCAATATACAATAGAATCCATCTTAACCGGACTTTCAATTCTGTATAAATATCGGTCTTGCAGACAGCTTTCTGTACGACTTTCACTTTGCATTAAGCAGCCACCTGCCTAAAAGTGTCTAAATTCTGTTCTACTATAATTGCGGTTTAGAAGGGGTTTCTGTAATAACAATATATTTGAACAACACGCAAACTAATGTCATAAGTACATATACATGCTTACCAAAAAACATCATTAAATCCGTCCGTGCGAGCCCTTCTAACAAGTATGAGCCTATTTTGAAAAGAGTGCTGAAGATTGCGAGTTGCAACTCAGCGAACCATATTTTCAAGGGCTTGATGAGAAAGATTGCCGCAAAACTTTGTGTTCCGTGTCTAATTCCCGCAAAAATGCCAATTTTCTCTGCGCTCCAACAGAACGGTTTTCCAAGTTGGTATATAAGCTCTATGGTAGTTCTATGTGCACTGGTCACTTCGCAAAGAAAGTATGCAAGAATAAGTAGCATATACACTCCACGTTTCCCCTTGAACAAGTCACTGGTATAAAACTCAACCACTCGATGGATATTCCCAAATATTGTAAATGTTTTCGAGCGCAAAGACTTTGGAAATGATTCAGGAATGACGCATACATGCATAAGTAGGGCCACTATGGTCATGCCGCAAGTGGTAGCGACTGGGAAAAAATACCCCTCATTACTAATGAAATACCCCGCAGCTACTCCAGATATTGTCATGCTTAACTTCTCAATACCGTCAATTGCTGTCATGGCAACCGTTCGCGTTTTCCCATCAACCGTTACGTCTGCAACATAGGAATACATAGCAGATTGTAATACATAATATGAACCACAAACTCCCTCAGTCATTGACCCTACGATTAGGTAAACAAAACTCAGATTGAAATGGATGACAACAGCAGCGATAACGCTCTTTATTAGAAATCCTGTGGTCCCGAGCACAAACAAGAAGCGTCTACCAAGACTGTCCGAATATGCTGGAAGTAGGAGCGAAGCGAATAACGAGGGGACACTACCGGACAAGGAGATATAGAGCATCCAAGTGGCCGCCTCCGACTCCACCTTCCTGTGCATTATATATTCAGGGGAACTTTCGTTGTAGGATTCGCACGCTGAGCTCTTATTCATTGTTGCGTTCGGAAATATCTTCATCTTTACAGCATGCTGCATCCATTCACTAATAGCATACGATCCTAGTCCTATTCCAGTGTAATACAGTATTGCAGGTACGAGTATTAATGCATATTTATAGTTATGCTTTGGTCGAGTTTCCTGCAAATGGTTCTCGTCTACAGTCATCTCGAGTTTCATATTTCTTCATAAACAGATGATGCAGATTGTAACATTACACAGTGAACAAATGATTTATATTTATACCAACGTTATCGTATGTAAAACGTGTTTGTACCAACCGAGACCTAATTAATACCATATCTTAAACAGTCAGGTGTTTGTCAACTGATCCGACAGATACAAGTGGCATACATCCGACAGATACAAGTGGCATACACCACCAGTCTGAAATGTACCGAAATACATTTAACCCAAATTATGTTTAATCCTTTCACCATTTACCTGTTCAATATTCATGTAAGAAATAATAACACCATGAAACAGGTATTAGCTTAATTGTTATGGAACATGAACATATGCGTTTAGCTTTGGCAGAAAATGTAGAATGAGATGTACACAATTCCATAAGCAAACAGAGAAGACCGAGATCAGACGGCTCCTCTAGGATCCGTCTGATCTGGGTCCTACTCTGTTTGCAAATGCGCGAAAAGGCGTTTATATGAGGGAAAGGGATTATCTGATAGAGATGCCTTTGATGTGTTTGTTAACAGCGCATACCCTGTAGCAGGCGTCTGAATAGAATCTACATTGTTTGTTTATAAGGATTTTGATTTTTTGCCATTAAAATTCGGCTAATAAACATTCACCTTATAATTCTCTACATGGATATTTATGAGGTAAAGTATCTAAAGCCTTTGCATCGTTTGTATCTACTTGTACCAAAACCA